>CAJQZJ010032237.1:1903284-1943330 GCA_907164525.1 Lophiomys imhausi
AAGGAAGGAAGGAAGGAAGGAAGGAAGGAAGGAAGGAAGGAAGGAAGGAAGGAAGGAAGGAGTAAAAAGAGAGAGAGAAAGTCATCTTAGGACTCATAATTTGGAAAATAAGTAAAGGTACCCCAGGGTTTTTTTTTTCCACCCCAACCTCTAATGTAGAAATGTTGTAAACACATGGAGTGGCTCACAGCTATAGCCCCACAGGAATAAGTTGTTCCTTTATAAATATTTGTTGTTTGAATAAATAAACTGAAAGACTAATCAACTGAATCGATAAATATTGAAGGTTCTACGTGCCATGTGGACTATAGGAAAGTATATCTGTGATTGCTGCCTGGGGGAACCAATCAGGAGAGAAAGTCCACAGTCAGGAAGTGATTGGGGAATGATCACTAATGTTTGGAAGGTGAACAGGGTGTGATGTGGAGCTGTCTCTGAAGAACCTGGGAAAGCCCAGCTTTCTCACAGGTATGTGCCTGTATTCCAACATGTGAAGGCTATGCAGATCAACCAACAGTTCGAGGCCAGACTAGGCCTCCTAATGAGAATTTATTCAAAAAGGAGAAAATAATTTATTAATTTAAGTAACTTCCACCTGCTTACTCCCTTCCAAGTGGAATCTTAGAGGTTAAGGAGAACATCTAAAAGATCTCCCCAAATACTTTCTTTTAATGTAAATATTTAAGGATATGTTGCATTCACTTGCCAGATCTACCTATAAAATCAGCAGCAGCACACTATCTTCCTTAGCATAGAAGGAAGAGAAAAAAGAATTTAAGATTTATTTCATTTGTATTTTTGTATAAGTGTGTATTTATATGTGCTTATGTGTACAGTACCCATAAAGGCCAGAAGAGGGAGTCGGATACTCTGAGGGCAATGGTGAGTTTGCTCAGTGTGGGTAATGGGAAACAAACTCAGGTCCTCTGCAACAGCAATGTGTACTGTTAACCTCTCAGCCATCTCTAGAGCCCCAAGAATGATTTTATACTACGGGAAGGATGATCATGTGTTTGAAACTCCAGTCCTGAAATAGGACCTTGTATTTGAAGTTGGAATCCTAGGAAACCTGTGCTTAAAGGACCTGCAAATTGACTGGTACAGTTTCACAACTCTGGTCTCACTCATCACAGGTACCAAATTATTGTGATACACAGTGTGCCTCTTGGCTTGCTCTGATGAAGGCTTAAGACTGGGACTGCAAACTGATCTCCAAATAGCCCTGAGCAGCTTAAAGCCAGAGGGTGGGATAGATCAAAGCTATTTCACCTATCTAATCTGAGTGGAATGAGGATAGAGACCTGACCAGATGCTGAGAGGATTCCCTCTGCACAGATTTTGTGTGTCGCCATATTACTGCTGCCATACCTGTATCTAGACTCTCCCCAGAATTCTGCATATTACATTCCCCCCCCCTCAGAAGTATGTACCTTCTTCTTTTCTGATTTGCTGGCCTCTTCAGTGTTTTTTTTTTTCCTGCTGTCCTCACACTGGGCAGTTGATCATCTTTAAATGTTTGTCTGTTATCCCAAGAACAGAGTTGGCTGAATTTAGTGGAGAATGAGGTGGAACTAGAATTTTCAGAGGAGGATAACAAATGTTCTGAAGTGGAAATAACATACACAACCCAGGTAAACTTTCTTGTGTTTTGTATGACTCTTAAAAACTAAATAATACTCTGTGAGTTCAAGGCCATCCTGGTCTACAAAAGGAGTCCAGGACAGCCAGGGCTACTACACAGAGAAACCCTGCCTTGAAAAACCAAACCAAACAAACAAACCAACAAAAAAACACCACCAACAACAACAAAAACAAAAAAAAACCCTAAATAATAACTGCACAAAGTGACACATGCCTTTAATCCCAACACTCAGGAGGCAGAAGCAGAGGCAGGTGGATCTCTGCTAGCTTGAGTTGAGGCCACCCTGGTTCTTCATAAGTTCCAGACTAGCCAGGGTTACATAGTAAGATCTTGTCTCAAAAACAAATTGTTTAAGAAAATAATAAATAAATATCTTTAAAAATAAAACAGGAAAAGCAGAGTTGTGGAGTTTAGTCCCTATGGATACATCTGCAAAACAAGCTCTGCACCTAAGGCTCAGGGATTATTGTGGAAGTTTGCTGTGAAACCATGTAGGAGAAACAAGCCCTGCTGCTGTAAGGCCCAACCCCTGGAGGGGCTATCAACCTATCATTCTGTCGACCTTCAATGAGAAACAGACACTGAATCGATTCAAAAAGCATGAGGAATTTATTGTTCTGACACACGTGGCCAACTGGCGTGGAGTGGTCTACATCCAAGGGAGAGGGGGAGATGCTACCCCGAACTTTGCAAAGACTTGAGTTATATACCTTTTGGGGAGCATAGCTTAGTCATTAGTGTGTATTCCTAGGGAAGGGGTTTTGCTTCGAGCATCTGGAATCTAAGTTCCTGGCTGTTCTCTTATCTCTGGGGCTGGGGAGTCATTTCCTCAAGGAGACTTCAAGGAGACCTTGGGGCTGGGCGATTGTGTTTGTCATTTCCTAGCAACAGCAGTGGGAGGGGTTGGTGTTGAAGATAGCTGGCAGGCCAGGGCATTGGAATTTTACAAACTTTTGCTTAGCCTTGTTGAACCCTGGAGTGGGGGTTCCTGAGGTCCTGACACCCAGAGACCACCAGAGTCCCAGATTTGTTGCAATATACAAGAGGTTTATTTAAGCCAACGTGCTGGGGTTCAACTGCCTCCGTGGAGGAATGAACCCCCAAAAGCAGTTTTCAGGCAGTATTTAAGCACACAAGCTGCAAACGGGTGGGTGCATAAAGGAGTAACTTTTAGTGCACTAGGCGAAAGCTGCAGGTGGGGATAAGGGAACAAAGGGGATGTTGACGCAAGTGGGGATTGGGGAGTGAGGATAAGAGATCAAAAGGGGAGTGGAAGCAATCCAGTCAGCTATGTAAGTTTAGATAGTCCCAAGGACTGAGTTCTGTGGAATGTCTCTAGGAGTCATGAGGTCAGGGTCTCATGAACGAAGGAGAAGGCCTTCCTAGGGAAGTAGTATTTATTATTATTTTATTACAGCCTTACATTCCCCTCTTCTTCAAGTGAGTGATTTCAATCCTGAAATCAGGGGTCTAATTCCTCAAGTGCTATCTTGGCGTATTGGTGTCTTAGCATTAGCACTTAGACAGCGCTGACCCGTTCTCTAACAAAGGAAACTGGTCAGATTAAAATGCAGTGTCCTAGGGTGAGTAGTAGGAGGAGGATAATGAGGGGTCACATCAGTGTGGATATTAAAGTGGCAAACCATGGGGTTTTATTGAACCATGACTCCAACCATCCCTGGGAACTTTGCCTTTCTTTTTGTCTGGCGGCTATCCTTTCCCTTGGCTTACTCATAGAGTCACTAATGACTCCAGAATGATCTATATAGAAACAAAATCCTCCTTTAAGGCAGCACATAACCATCCTTCTTTTAGAAATAGAAGATCTAACCCTCTCCGGTTCTGCATGACTACCTCAGACAGTGAAGATAAGGATTCTTTTAATTTTGAAATGGAATCCTCCAGTACCTGTAGGTCGGTATCTATTTCTTGGCGTAAACTAGTATAGTATTGTGGTTGCTGTGCCAAAGCCGTGGCACCTGTTCCTATTCCGGTTGCCACTCCTAAACCCAGTAGCACAGCCAAAGTCATTGTTACAGGTTCTCTTTTAGTTTTATGGCCCCTCTCAGAGGCGTCTAAGAAGGAAGAGTCTGGGTGGTAGATTAGCCTGGGAAATAGTTGCACCAGCATGCAGAATTCGTTAATTGAGTTCAACACAGCTAAAGACACACATGGGGCAAGCCCTGTACTGCACATCCACCATCCATCATCAGGTCAGCCTGGGCTACATGAGACTGTCCCAGCAAACAAACAAACAAACAAACAAACAACAGAACAAACAAAATATGCTGAGCATGGTGTTATGACTGTGATGGTGACACTTGAGAGGCAGAGCCAGGAGGTCACTACATGTTCTAGAGATGGTTCACCAGATAAGAGCACTTATTGTTCTTGTGGAGGACTCAGGTTCGGTTCCCAGCACCCACATGGGGCAGCTCACAGCTACCTGTAACTCCAGCTCCAGGGGGACACATTGTCTCTGACCTCCTCAGGCACCTGCTCTTACATGCACACATTAGACTCACATATGTATGCATAAGTAAAAATAATAAAAATACATCTTTAACTAAACAAAGCCAAAACCAATATAATAATGATAATAACAAATCAGATATAAAAATACAATTTAATGAATCATCGTAAGTCATTTTACAAAAGTAACAACACCTTTGTAACCACCACCCAAGCCAAGGCACAGGACTATGATAACCTAAGACACACCTAGAAGCTTGTCCATATGCTTGTCCAATAATGACCTCTTCCCTCCCCCAGAGCAACCACTTTCTGAGTTTTGAAGAAATCACTGCTTTCTTTGTGGTGCTATTACCCAGGTGTAATAAGAAGAAAAAGACACATTTTAAGCAAAAATAATTCAGAGTTTAAGGTGTTATTACCAGTTCCTATTCCAGACAATAGTGTTAGGGGATGTAAAATGCAGGTCTATACACCTGAGGCCTTGGGTTTAGTCCTCAGCACTGCATAAACCAAGGTGGCAGCACATGCCTGTAATGCCAGCACTTAGACAGTGGTGACAAGAGGACCAAAAGTTCAAGGTCATTCTCGGCTCCAGTTTGAAGGTAGCCTGAAATACAGAAACTCCAATTCAAAAGCAAAAAGGCAACAACAAAAACTCAAAGGGCTTTTTGCAGCCACATACAGTAGCCCTCACTTGAGATAAAGCATCCAAGAATGCATCCTCTGGCTACAGCTTAGCTGTTTGCCAATATCTTTTTCTTTTAAATCTATTTTAAGCTCTGGGTTCCTTGTCTAATGCTTTTGGCATCTGCTGAAGGTCCCTCTGACCTGAAGCTCTCCAACACTGTGCAGACACACCTGTGGGTATGGTTCCACACATTTCTCTGCTCCTTTACTTCCCTTGAATGGGCAGCTGAATTCAGAGGTGTGACCTGACGCAGCTTTGATGCCTTGGAGTAGTCAAAGTGGGAACATCTTCCTCCACTCCCCATGTGTGACATACATATGTGGTTGTCTTTCTGGGACATTTACTGAGGCTCAGTGACATATCCACTCACGGAGGGCTGAGAAGTGACAGTGCTATAATTGCATCTTCCCTTTTCACCAGAATCCTGTTTTATAAAGATGCTACCACTCATTTTTCCATTTAATAAGCCAAGGTACTGCTCATACAAGAAGGAGGGAGAGCCACGAGGTTCACCCAACTATTAGTTTTCAAGTCCAGTTAGTTGCCTGGCATCATCCAAAGAAGACCGATTTAAAAGAAACCAACAATAAATAAATAAATACGTGTATGTATGGAAATCATATGTAGAAGTTTGAACATATATATTTTAATCTAACTGAAAAGTTTAATCAAACCAACCATTAATTTTGTGCTATCTTTGGCCAGTTGGGAGTCCAGGCTGGTCTCATGCTCACTATGTAGCCCAGACTGGTCTCTTGCCTCAGCCTTCTGAGTGTGAGGATAATGGGGGGCCTCTTTAGGTTGGTACATACAAGGCCCTGGGTTAGATCTTGCATATCACAAAAATGGAGAAGAAAAGGGCACAGAATAAGATACTTAGAAACATCCATTTTAAAACATAAAATAATAAATCTTAATCAAAGGTGTATTTCCAATTGACAGTCAACACTATAAGACACTGGTGTTACTCTTTAGCTAGTATAGCAGAGCATGCCTATACATCTAGCACCAGAAGGCTGAGGCAAGAGGTTTATGAGTTCAAAGATAGCCTGGACTACACAGCAAGATCTTGTCTGAAAAGTAACCAAAGACAAGGCCAGAGAGATGGTTCAACAGGTAGATGTGTTTGCTATACAACACTGGGTTTATTCCCTGGAACGCAGGTAGATGTGTTTGCTATACAACGCTGGGTTTATTCCCTGGAACGCAGGTAGAAGTGTTTGCTATACAACGCTGAGTTTATTCCTTGGAACGCAGGTAGATGTGTTTGCTATACAACGCTGGGTTTATTCCTTGGAACGCAGGTAGATGTGTTTGCTATACAACGCTGAGTTTATTCCCTGGAACGCACACAGAAAAACGGATGCAGCGTTTTGTACCTATAATCCCAGCACTCCTATGGAGGAATGGGAGGTGGAAACAGAAGAATCAGATGGGACCTCCGAGGCCAGCCTGTGCTGTACTTGCAGAATCAAGAAGAGATTCTACCTCGAGATGCAAAGAAGAGACCAACCCTTGAAAGTTGTCCTCTGACTTCCACATGCATACTGTGGCACACTAGTGCACATGCACCTGCACATACACAATTAAGCACATGCACACACACACACACACACGTATGCACACTACATTTATTTTAAAAGAACAGTGAAATAGCCTAGTGTAGAATGTTGGCCTAACATGGGTAAGGCTCTAGGTTTAGTTCCCACTACCAAAACCAAACAAAACACAACAATAAAAAGTCTTGGTTCTGAAGGACAATGGTTAAACTAGACTGTCAAAGAATTACTGCTTAGTTTTTCATCATATATGTATGTATACATTCATATAATTCATTGGCTTACAAACATGCACATATAACTCTGCAAGGAGCCTTGGCTGGTCAGCGTCTGAGTTTGTAGGGACCAACCCATCCTAACTCCTTCTGTCCTTGCTTGCTGCTGGAGTGGGGACAAAGCTCTCTGTTTCTGCCCTTCACTCCTGGCTGCCTCTTCTGTTCTCTGGTGCATCAGACAGCCTTTGCTCACCTCTGCTTCCTCACACAAGTTAGCTACTGTGGATATCAGTGGCTTGTTTTCAGTTTCTTGTGTTGCAGGCTTTCAAGAGCTAACGTATCACCTAATTTTGTTGTAAATGGTTTCTGGTTGTGCTATCTAGTGGCTGTACTGATTGTTACATAGGGATGTGAAGAGATTAAACAAGTACATCACTGCTGCCAGCAATCCCAGCATCTTCCCAGCCCTCGTAATAAATGTTACATGTGTGTTCCAAGTGTGATAGGTAGATGGGAACTTGCCTAGCATGCTCAAGACCATGGGTGATAGCTATGATACTGAAAAATCAAAGAATAATTAATTAATATCAAAATCCACAACAAGACGATCCTCACCTGGTTCCAAAGAAAACGGGCTCCTGACAAAGTGCATGGCAAGCCAGATAAAGCCTGGTGGCCAGACAGGAACAGCTCCTGCATAAATTCAGAAGGGTCACCAGGATTTCTCAGAAATTAAACACAACTACATCCTACTATTTAGGAGTTTTAAATTTTAATGTTTTCTTACAGTGATAATATAATTAAATATTCAAATGTATGGATATCCATCCCAGAATATTACTCACATACATTAAAGTAGATTCACAAAGAGCTCAAAGTATAATGTTTTATTTGGGGATGAACAAATGGTCAATTTTTTTTTTATCCATTGTAGTCAAAATTGGAGATACTAATTTTAAAATAAGTACTTTAAAAAACAAATTTGAAAATCAGCTCAAAGCAACATCCAATTCAACCAGTTTGTGACTACTGTTTTTGAGCAAGTAAGATTTTAATGGAAATTGATGTAAATTAACTAGGGAATAATCTCTCTAGCAAAATATTGAATTAATGAACAATAAGATGAGGAGTGTCTCTGTAACAACAACAACAACTAACTATAAGGTCAGTTGAAAATAACCTAAAAGCAAACAGAACATGCCATTAATAGAGTCCTTCATTATCTTTCAGAGTCTGTAATGGAGAAAGCTACCAGTGCAATCCTGTTTTCTTACCATAGGCAGTACGCACACTTTGTCAAAATCCAGCTTTTCATTTTCTGGTTGAAAAGATGATTGTAGAAAAGGGCTGCCAGGGACTAGAGGTCCTGCTGATTTATTGGCAATTAAACCTGCAGGATTTCTGCACTCTCCTGAAAACAAAGTGTAGGTAGCTATTCAGCCGGGACGGTCACATAGTGAGCTGTGTACTAAAAGCCAGAGACTTTCTGTTAGTGCTCCACGGATACAATTGACTCGGCTGTGCTTAGAAAATTACTGCCATTTTCTGGGCAGATTCTTGTATCCTCTTCAAACCACCTCAGCCCAAAGAATTACCTTGTTAGTCAATTTAACAAGGCGGAGTCACACCAAGTGATAAATAACTCACTGTGGAAGGGTGAGAATGCCTGAAAAATAACAGGCATGGCCTCCCTTCAATAAAATGAATACATGACTACATTCATACAATCTGTTTCTCCACTCTGGCTTTTTTAAACGATGACTAGTTTGGGCTGCTTTAGGATTTGACACTCACTGAATTCATCAATTTTTGTCCATTCTATGTCTAGAGAACTCAAATTATTTAGGTAAGTTACTTAGAGAGTGGATGTCCTAAATGCACTGATGGTCCTGTACATTTCCATATGTCCTACAGGTAGGAGACAGGCAGGCCTGTGTGGTCACAATTATGGAATATTAGGAATAACAAGAAAGTAGCAAAGCCTACAGTAGCTCCTGCCTGTAATGCCAGTTCTGGGAAATCTGAGGCTAGAGAGTTGCCGTGAGTTCAAGGACAGCCTGGGCTACATAACAAGAGCCTGTCTCAAGAGAGGAGGGGAAAATGTAAGCAGGTAGTGGGAAAGAGGAAGAAGGGAAGCCTAAAAGTGGGTCAGATGGGATGCAGAAAGCGATCGTCAGCATCCCTGCCCACCCCAGCCTGCCTGCCAGAACGAATCTGATTATACCTGAATTGGTTCTCCTTAGAAACAGGGCTGTGGCTGCTGTGCACTGTGTGTCGTGCTGGACGGGACCATCTGTCTCAGGCACAAGGTTGCTCCCAGCTTCCCCAGCTTTCTTTCCTCCCCTGCTGGCTGTGTGGCTAAGGCCTCACTGAGCCAGCCCCTCATCCACTCACCCATTCTCTAAGTATTTATGGGTACTCTAATACATGATGACTACAGTCCTAAGCCCTTATTCCTGCTATAGCATGTCTCTGTAGTTCTTAAACTATTTTATTAATTGATAAATTTTAAAATTAAAGCAATACATTTATTTCCGGAAAACATCAAGAAATTTGAATGCACATGTAATCCTAATAAATACTTTTTAAAATTCCAGTGTGCATCTTTTTGATTTTCATTTTTACTCCTATGCTTTTAAGTTGAAATACTTCACATGCATAAAATATTAGAGATTAATAAAAAAAAATTCCCCAGGCCCATTATCCAGTTTATAACATTACACAAACTGATGAAGTCCCTCTCATCATTCTTTCTTTCTTGTTTTTTTTATTCCATTTATTTGTGAATATGTGTGTGTGTGTATCTTCCCACGTACATACACACATACATTTTAGAGTTCTGGCAATTGAATCTGAGGCCTCATGAATCCAAGGTGCATGCTCTGTCACTGAGCTGAGCTTTCTTCCAGCCCTGTTTTGTTAGGCTTTAAAACTTAAAATGCACGCCTTTAATCTCAGCACTTGGGAGGCACAGGCAGGTGGATCTCTGTGAGTTCGAGGCCAGCCTGATCTACAAAGCGAGTCCAGAACAGCCAGAGCTATTATACAGAGAAACCCTGTCTGGAAAACAAACAAACAAACAAAAACAAAAACCCTTAAAATGACTCTAGTCTTCTGATTTTTCTTTTTCTTTTTTCTTTTTTTTTTTTTTTTTTTTAAATAGAGTCTCCCTCTGCAGCCCAGGCTGGCCAGGAACTCCCTGCAATCTTCCTGTTCAGTCTGTCACATTCTGTAATTCTCTGAGTCACCATCACTCCTGATTGCAATTTTCTTTTTTGGGGGGAGAGTGGAGTTATTAAAATGACTTTTTTTTTTAAAAAGGATAATCTAAGCATGGAGAATAAACATGTAGACTAAATGAAAGAAAGATCCTTATGAAAATGAGAATATATACTCGAGAGTGTGGACTTCTCACTACACTGGCTTACTATTTGCTTCCATCCCTCATCTTTTTTGGAATTATTTACTTTGAGATCTGTAGCTTTACCTCATTAATTTTCACTGTTGTGTTATAGATATTCTGATGGAGGTGGCCATAATAATTTTTAAAATATTTTTTCCATGTATTGCAAGTAGGTTGTTTCCAATATGTCATTGTTTGAAACATGGTGACTGCCACACATGGTACCTTATACCTGTAATCCCTACACTTGACAAGCTGAGACAGGAGGATCCCAACATGTCTGATGCCACCCTGAACTGCATATAGAGTTCCAGACCAGCTCGGATGCAGAATGACTCCTTGCTTCAAAAAGCCAATAAATAAATAAATGACTCTCTGTTCCTATCCCTTTGCACACATAAAGGTAAATTTCTTCAGAGTACACACCTGAGAGTAAAATTGAATATGCAAATTACTTGAATATTACCAAGTGGCCTTTCATTGTGATGTGTAAACTTACACTCTTATCAGTAGTGTTAGTACAGTAGACTCTTTATATATAGATATGTCTGTCTGGGGATGTAGCTTAGCCATAGAGCTGTGCTCAATCCTCAGTACCACAAAGAAGGAGGAAAACATATCCATGCCTGCACTCACACTTGTCATGTGTGTGGTATGGGTGCCCTGTATATATCAGAGCTCAGAATCCCCAAGTCTGGATGTTCCTATTTGTATACCTTTCCATGGCCCACTTCTGTTCAGTTTCCTAACACTCAAGTCCTTCAGACAGTCTTCATTGTCACCCAGTTCTGCTCATCTTCCTTTCCTTGACTCTCTTGGCTACCCTTTGCATCCCCTGGTGTATTTGATATTTCAGGAGCGGAAAGCCTGCATGATTCTAAGCCATGTAATCAGACCTCTCAGGGCTAGCATATCCCAGAACCCAGAACTACACACATGCCAAGTTCTTGAGAAGACTGACAAATTGCTGAAGGGATAAGACATTTTCTTTTCCTCCCAAAGAGAGGCCAAGTCACACGCTCATAGCAGCTTCTTGGGATCAGTTCTCTTCACTCATTTGGCAGTTACAATGCAGATCCATGTGTGAGGGCTAGAGTTAAGTTTTAAGTTTTAATTACTGTGCTTAAGAGATCTCTAAAACAAAAATGCCTGTAACCTGTAAGACCCACTTATCCAAGGACAGATGACTTCCTGGAATTTTGGAAGCTGTTTGTTTAAGAAAATAAGCCGTGTGTTTTCACTTTTGTAAACAAGGTTGATTGCTCCAGCTCCACAAGATGTGCTTGAACATAAGGAGGTGGGAGGTAAGTAGGCAGGAAGTAGATCAGGATGTATGCTTGCTACTGATTTGAGGAAGGTGGGAAGTGTGTAGCCTGGTGGGTTTTGTCTTTAAAATGACACTAATTAGCTGATGGGATCAATGCATGTTCTATTCAAGCTTCGTTCCTCTGCATCTATCCCAGGAAGACTTCCCCAGGAGAGCCCAGCCTTTTTCCTCCCTCTGCTGTCAGTGAATTCCTAATGACAGCAGCAATACCTTAGCTGCCCTTCTTGAACCTGTAAGGCTGTAAAAATTAATGAATACATGGCCTTCTCCTCTGTGGTGAGACCCTGACCTCACTCCTTCTGGAAACCTTCCACAGAACTCAGTCCTTGAAAATAACAAAGCTTGTATAGCTGGCCGGTTTGTTCAGGGTCCCCTCAGGTCCCTCGCCTACATTCCCCACTTGGGTCACCACCTAATTTAACATACTCTTTGTTCCTTTATCACCACCTGTGGCTGTTGCCTTGTGGGCTTAAAAAAAAAAAAGCTACTCCTTGGTGCCCCCACCTTTTTTGAAGCTGCTTATGTATTTAAAGGGCCTGAGAACCGTTTTACGGGGTTCATTCCTCTACATGGGAGTCGAACCCTGGCGTGTCAGCTTAAATAAACCTCTTGTCTATTACAGCGAATCGGGGGCATTGGTGGTCTCTGGATTAGGGGAGCCCCTCGCGGGTTCAACATTTGGTGCGTTGGCCGGGAAGTGCCTGAACGCCCCCAGACCCCAAGACTCCAAGATTCGGAGGTATACATGCTTGAGCAACTCTGTCTATCTGTCTGTTCTGTGTGAGTCGCTGTCTATATTGCCGGCTGGCCGGCGTCTGTAGATGGCAACCCCAGCACCTGTAGTCGGTAGCTCCGGCATTTGGGGGAACCTCGTAAGAGGTGCCCGTCTGTTTCTGAAGGCGATCTCGCAACTTAAGTCACGTTGTTTATGTTCTGTGTCGTTCAGTCTCCTTGTTTGTAATTTGTAACTATTCCCCTTTCTCTGACAATCTGATGATGGGACAGACACTAACGACTCCTTTGTCTTTGACTCTGAGCCACTGGACTGAAGTAAAAAAGTAGAGCACATGACCTGTCAGTCGTAATTTAAAAAAGTAGATGGCGAACTCTTTGTGCCTCAGAATGGCCTACATTTCAGGTTGGGTGGCCACTCAAAGGATCTTTTTCATTAGACAAAGTTAGACAGGTTAGGTCTAAAATTTTTAATCCAGGACCCCACGGGCACCCAGATCAAGTGCCTTATGTCTTGGTGTGGGAGGCTCTGCTGGTCTCCCCTCCTCCGTGTTCAGCCTTTTGCTTCTTTCACAGGTCAATCTCCTGTGCTCTCTACGTCTCCTGACCCAGCTACAGAACCAACTTCTTCAGATTCCCCTTTGGAGGTCCTCGCTCTGAGGCAGGCTCCAGCAGAGAAAGAGCCCATCCGAACTAGGGGCTCCCCAAAGAAGTCCAAAGAGATTTACCCCGACACCCAAACAGAGGAGCTACTCCTCCTAGACCCGCCCCCTCAGCTTCCCTCTGCTCCGCGTTCTGCGCGCTCTGCTGCACCTTCCCCAACCCTCTTCCCCGTGCGGGAATCCTTGCGTGGAGTCGAGGCAGGGGGACCTGCCTCAGGGACCAGAAGTTGGCAGGCTCCTACTCCAGAATCCACTGCACTTCTGCTCAGGGAATATGGTCCGCCTGATGAACAAGGGAACCAGCTGCTTCAGTATTGGCCATTCTCCTCAGCGGATCTCTATAACTGGAAAACTCATAATCCCTCTTTCTCTGAGAACCCGCAGGCTTTGACTTAACTGATAGAGTCCCTTGTCTTTTCACACCAGCCTACATGGGATGATTGTCAGCAGCTCCTACAAACTCTCCTTACCATGGAGGAGAGAGAGAGGGTGCTTCTTGAAGCAAGTAAAAATGTGCCTGGTGCAGATGGGCAACCGACTCAACTGCCCAACGAGATTGATGCAAACTTCCCTTTAAATAGACCGGACTGGAACTTCAGTACGCCTGAAGGTAGAGAGCACCTGAAGGTTTACCATCAGGCTCTAGTGGTGGGTCTCCGAGGGGCAGCTAGATGCCCCACCAATTTGACTAAGGTAAGAGAAGTGACTCAGGGACCAACTGAGTCGCCGATAGTGTTTCTAGACTGATTGATGGAAGCTTTTCGGAGATTCACTCCATATGAACCTACCTCTGAGGAACATAAGGCTACGGTAGCCATGGCCTTTATTGATCAGTCAGCTCTAGATATTAGAAAAAAGCTACAGAGTTTAGAGGGCCTACAGGGATTCTCACTCCAGGACTTGGTTAGAGAAGCAGATAAGGTGTTCAATAAAAGAGAGACAGAGGAAGAAAAAGAAGAGAGAAGTAGGGAACAGGATGAATGAGATTTAAAAAGAGAAAAAAGACAGGAAAGAAATTTGAGTAAAATTCTGGCCACTGTAGTAAGTGAAAGGGACCAGAGAGACAGGCGAGGTCAGAAAGAAGAGTTCCCTGAGGCAACCGTTAGACAAGGACCAATGTGCCTACTGCAAAGAGAAAGGACATTGGCACAAGGACTGCACTAAGAAGAAGAAGGGAGGTCCGCCCAGAGGAAAAATTCTGGCCTTAGATGAAGAAGAGTAGGGGTGTCAGGGCTCTGATCCCCTCCCCTGGCCTAGGGTAACTCTCAAGGTGGAGGAGAAACCTGTCCAGTTTCTGGTAGACACCGGGGCTCAGCATTCAGTCCTCCTCCGAACAGAAGGTCCACTATCCACTAAGAGGTCCTGGGTGCAGGGAGCCACAGGGAATAAACAATACCCATGGACTACCCAAAGAACAGTAGATTTGGGCATGGGCTGGGTATCCCACTCATTCCTCATGATTCCTGAG
Organism: Lophiomys imhausi; assembly: GCA_907164525.1. NCBI lineage: Eukaryota > Metazoa > Chordata > Mammalia > Rodentia > Muridae > Lophiomys > Lophiomys imhausi. Next base: position 1,917,456 of record CAJQZJ010032237.1, read on the forward strand.
TGCCCCTATCAACTCCCGGGCCGTGACTTGCTCTCTAAGGTGGGAGCCCAAATTAATTTCCAAACAGAAGGACCATCAGTGACTGACAGAGAGGGGAGGCTGCTTCAGGTCCTCACTATGAGGCTGAAAGATGAACATAGGCTGTTTGAAAAACCCCCTCCTCAAACAGCTGATATGCAGGAATGGATGGACAAGGTTCCCTCAGCCTGGGCCAAACTTACTGGCATAGGAATGGCCAAACATCGCCCACCCGTGGTGGTGGAGGTTAAAGCTACCTCCACCCCCATTTCGGTCCGCCAGTACCCCATGAGCAAAGAGGCCAGAGATGGCATCCGCCCACACATATAGCGGCTCTTCGAGCTCGGGATCCTTGTTAAATGTCAGTCAGTATGGAACACCCCTCTGCTCCCAGTTCAGAAGCCTGGGACCAATGATTATAGACCAGTCCAGGACTTAATTTAAGTTAACAAAAGGGTTGCCGACCTTCACCCTACAGTGCCCAACCCTTACAACCTCCTTAGTACCCTCCCCTCTCAGCGAACATGGTATACAATACTGGACTTAAAAGATGCCTTTTTCTGCTTATGGCTTAGCGGCTTAGCGCTTCTAGCCAGCCTATATTTGCCTTTGAATGGAGAGACCCACCCTCGGGATTATCTGGACAACTAATTGGACACGCCTGCCACAGGGATTCAGGAACTCTCCCACCATCTTCGACAAGGCACTTCACCAAGATCTAGCCCATTTCAGAGCCCCCAACCCCCAGGTAACATTACTTCAGTATGTTGATGACATTCTCCTAGCAGTGGAGACCAAAGAAGACTGCCTCCTGGGAACTAAAAACCTGCTGACTGAGCTCGGATCCCTAGGATACCAGGCCTCAGCCAAAAAGGTCCAAATTTGTCAACAACAGGTCAGTTACTTGGGGTATCTAATCAAAAATGGAAGGAGATGGCTGTCAGACGCTAGAAAAAACACTGTGGCTCAGATACCCGCCCGCAGGACTCCCTGACAAGTCAGAGAATTCTTGGGAACTGCTGGCTTCTGTCGGCTATGGATCCCAGGGTTCACAGAACTGGCTGCCCCTCTGTATCTGCTAACGAAGGAGAGTGCATCTTTCTTTTGGGGCGAGAAAGAACAGGAGGACTTTGACAGAATTAAACGGGCCCTGCTATGGCCCCAGCCTTAGGACTGCCTGATGTGACTAAGCCATTCCATCTGTATGTAGCTGAAAATAAGGGGATAGCTAAAGGAGTCCTGGACTCAGAGACTGGGTCCATGGAATCAGCCCGTGGCATATCTCTCAAAAAAATTAGACTCTGTGGCAGCAGGATGGCCCAGCTGCCTACGGATAGTGGCTGCTGTGGTGGCTTTAGTTAGAGATGCTGACAAGTTGACTTTGGGGCAAAACCTTACAATCACGGCCCCCCATGCCCTAGAAAGGGTAGTGCGCCAGCCTCCTGAGAGGTGGATGACAAATGCCAGGATGACTCACTATCAGTCACTTCTCCTGAATTCAGACCGCATCAAGTTTATGCCTGCTACTGGGCTTAACCCAGCCACCCTGCTCCCCGACCCTGACTTAAAAGGATTAGCTATCATCCATGATTGCTGGGAAGTGCTTGCGGAGGCTCACAGTACTCACACAGATCTCACTGACCAGCCACTCCCCGATGCTGAAGCCACTTGGTACACGGATGGGAGCAGCTTTCTTGACGAAGGTAAGCGCCGGGCAGGGGCAGCGGTGGTAGATGGAAAATGGGTCATTTGGGCTGCAGCTCTTCCCCAGGGGACTTCAGCACAGCGAGCTGAACTGATTGTCCTCACAAAAGCTCTTAAAATGGCAAAACAGACAAAGATAAATATCTACACAGATAGTAGATACGCTTTTGCTACTGCCCATGTACACGGGGCCATTTATCAACAAAGAGGGCTCCTCACTTCAGCTGGAAAGGACATTAAAAATAAACAAGAGATCCTGGCTCTACTAGCTGCCCTCATGCTGCCAACTAAAGTAAGCATCATCCACTGTCCGGGTCATCAAAAGGACGGGTCCCCTATAGCGGAGGGAAATAATATGGCAGATCGGGTTGCCCGAGAAGCAGCCTTGGGAGATGCTATACTTGAATTACTCGCCGTAGACCCTAATGAAACAGAGTCCCCACCACAACTTCAAAACGGTAAACAGACTATGAGCCCAAAAGAGGAAGAAGAGATGTTAAAACAGATGCATCGGTGGACTCACCTAGGAACGAAAAAATTAATTACTCTGATTAACAAAACTAACTATGAGATTCCAGGACTTCACAAGATAGCAGATAATGTTGTCCATGCCTGTATACCATGCCAGAAGGTCAATCCCAGTTGGGATAAGACAAAACCCGGTAAGAGACTGCGTGGAGACAGGCGGGGGGCCTACTGGGAAGTTGATTTCACTGAAGTACGTCCTGCCAGGTATGGCAACAAATATCTGTTAGTCTTCATTGATACATTTTCAGGGTTGGTAGAAGCCTTTCCCACCAAAAATGAAACCGCCTGTACAGTGGCTAAAAAAATCCTAGAAGAAATATTTCCCCACTTCAGGGCCCCTAAGGCACTAGGGTCAGACAACAGGCCAGCCTTTACTGCCCAGATAAGTCAGGAAGTGGCCAGGTATTTGGGGACTGATTGAAAGTTACATTGTACATATAGACCCCAAAGCTCAGGCCAGGTAGAAAGAATGAATAGAATTCTAAAAGAGACCTTGACTGAATTGTCCTTGGAAACTGACGGTACAGACTGGATGGTGCTTCTCCCTTTGGCCTTGTTCCATGTAAGGAACAACCCCTCTTGTTTCCATTTTACTCCCTTTGAGATTTTGTATGGTGCTCCCCCTCCCTTGCTTACCCTTGAGAGAAATATTGACCCTAGCTGTTGTCATAATAATGATTTATATGCCAGATTAAAGGGACTCTAACTGGTCCAGAAGGAGATGTGGACGCAGCTCACTGACGCCTATCGACCAGGCACGCCAGAGACCGCTCATCCATTCCAGATCGGGGATTTTGTCTACTTCGTCGACATCGCTCACAGAATCTGGAGCCTAGGTCGAAAGGGCTGTATGTTATCTTGCTAACCACCCCGACTGCTGTCAAGGTTGATGGAATCTCAGCTTGGATCCATGCCTCCCACATAAAAAAGGCACCGAAAGCCTCAGCAGAATGGAGAGTTCACCGCACTTCCAACCCTCTCAAGCTCAAGCTCCAATGATCCTTGGATCTTAACTCCCTTTTTGCTCACCCAACTGACTGTGAGTTTCCCCAGCCCACATGTGCCTAAACGCCTCACTTGGCAGGTCTTGTCTCAAACAGGAGATGTGGTGTGGTCTAATTCCACCCTAGCTGCCCCCTGGACATGGTGGCCAGAATTGCATCCTGATTTGTGCCAACTGGCTGCAGGGCTAGACTACTGGGACATCCCTGATTATTACCCGACAGGGGGAAAGGACCCATCAAAAAAGGGGTTGCCTGAATGTGATGGAAAACCAACCTGCTCACGCAAGCCAAGTTCTGGGAGCGGGCTGAGAGGTAGAGGATTTGGTCGCAAACACCCCCAATTACGCAATGAACTACGAAAAATCCCTATTTATGTATGCCCCAGGAATAACTCTAGAGAAAAAAGCCGCACATGTGGGGGGATTGAAACCTTCTATTGTGGTGCCTGAGGCTGAGAGACAACAGGGGATACTTACTGGCTTAACTCAAAGAGTGACCTAATACAGGCAAGTTGAGGTTATGAATATAAACAACCAGGGCTACGTCTACACACCTGTACTAGGCCTCTCGGAGGTACTACTTTTGTCCAATATGGGGTCTCCATCCAGGTAGATCCTAAGCGAGGAGACTGGAAAGGAGCAGACCCATGTCTAGATTTTACTTGTAACCCCCTCATCTTCCGGTTCACAGAGGCAGGGAAAAAACTTACTACTCAATGGATAAGAGGAATAACATGGGGCCTAAGATTATATGTCACTGGACATGATGATGGAGTGATTTTCACTATAAGACTAAAAATTGAATCCCTGTCACCCACCATCATTGGGCCTAACTCAGTCCTTAACCAAGGGGTTTTGGCTCCAAGAGCGGTCACTCGAACCTCAGGAAGTCAACAACGGTCAAGAATACTGACACCTGTCCCCTCTTCATCCCTTGACCTATCCGCCCAAACGAGAATGCTAAAATTAATCACAGGTGCTTACCAAGTTCTCAATGCCACTAACCCAGGGGCAACTGAGTCTTGCTGCCTTTGCTACACTGCCCCACCACCTTATTATGAAGCAGTTGGGGTGGATGCTGAGGTAAACACCACTCCCTCCTCCGAACAATGTAGATGGAAACAAGGTGGAGGAGCCAAGATAACCCTTTCCTCAGTGTCAGGAAAAGGAGTCTGTGTGGGCACTCCATCCCCCTCCCAACAACACCTTTGCAATAGAACTGAACATGTCACCGACTCCTACTCCTCTAGGTACCTCATCCCGCCTGACGATGGATGGTGGATGTGCAGTACAGGGCTTGCCCCATGTGCGTCTGTAGCTGTGTTGAACACAACTAACGAGTTCTGCGTGTTGGTACAACTATTTCCCAGGCTAATTTACCACCCAGACTCTTCCTTTTTAGATGCCTATGAGGGGGGCTATACAGCTAAAAGAGAACCTGTGACAATGACTTTAGCTGTCCTATTGGGTATAGGGGTGGCAACCGGAGTGGGAACGGGTGCAGCAGCTTTGGCACAGCAGCCACGATACTACACTAGCTTACGCCAGGAAATAGATACTGACCTATAAGTACTAGAAGATTCCATTTCAAAGTTAAAAGAATCCTTATCTTCACTGTCTGAGGTGGTCATGCAGAACCGGAGGGGGTTAGATCTTCTATTTCTAAAAGAAGGGGGGTTATGTGCAGCCCTGAAAGAAGAATGTTGTTTCTATATAGATCATTCTGGAGTCATTACTGACTCTATGAATAAGCTAAGGGAAAGGGTAGCTGCTAGACAAAAAGAAAGACAAAGTTCCCAGGGATGGTTTGAGTCATGGTTTAATGAAGCCCCATGGTTTGCAACTTTAATATCTACACTGATGGGACCTCTCGTTATCCTTTTCCTCCTGTTCACCCTAGGGCCTTGCATACTAAGCCAACTAGTTTCCTTTATTAGAGAATGGATCAGCGCTGTTCAAGTGCTAATGTTAAGGCAACAATATGCTGAGATCCCACTTGAGGAATCAGGCCCCTGATACCAAGATTGAAATCACTCACTTGAAGAAGAGGGGAATGTAAGGCTGTAAAAATTAATGAATACATGGCCTTCTCCTCTGTGGTGAGACCCTGACCTCACTCCTTCTGGAAACCTTCCACAGAACTCAGTCCTTGAAAATAACAAAGCTTGTATAGCTGGCCGGTTTGTTCAGACTCCCCTCAGGTCCCTAGCCTACACTCCCCACTTGTGTCACCACCTAATTTAACATACTCTTTGTTCCTTTATCACCACCTGTGGCTGTTGCCTTATGGGCTAAAAAAAACCAAAAAAGCTACTCCTTGGTGCCCCCACCTTTTTTGAAGCTGCTTATGTATTTAAAGGGCCCGAGAACCGTTTTATGGGGTTCATTCCTCTACGGGGGAGTTGAACCCTGGCACGTCAGCTTAAATAAACCTCTTGTCTATTACAGTGAATCGGGGGCATTGGTGGTCTCTGGGCGTCAGGATTCGGGGATCCCCTCGCGGGTTCAACAAACCCACTATAAATGATAAAACTCTTCTTTGAAAAAAAAATCACAGTCATATTATGACTTGGTCTAAGATTGTCATAGTAATAGTAACCTAGATGTCAGGTTGCCTTTTCTTTTTGAGACAGAGTATTTGTAGTTCAGACTGACCTCCACCTCACCCACCAAGGATGACCTTGAACTTTTGCTCCTCCCCTGCCTCTACCTCCTAAGAGCTAGGATTAAAAGTGTGCATCCACATACACAGTTCCTCATGTGCTTGGAATAGAACCCAGGACTTCATTCATGCTAGGTAAGCATGCTACCAGCTGAGAGCTACACGCCATCCAGAGGTTGTACAAAACATTCAGCTAGGTTTTTGTTTTAAGACAGTTTCATGTAGACCAGGTTGGCCTTGAACTTATTCTTTAGCTGAGGCACACTTTGAACCCCTGACCCCCTTGCCTCCCCAATACACCACCATGCTTGCCTTTACTTTTTTTCCCCCTTTCTTTTCTAAAAAAAAAAAAAAAAAAAAAAAATCTTGACACCAATAATATTGCAGGAATGAGATCCAGTGTTAATTTCACTCTGAATCTTTCCACATCATGGTAAATAGTTTGAGTGGCAGAACTGCTTAGAAAGACCGTGTGTTCATTCTGAATGCTCTAATTGAAAAAGTTCTTAGAACACTTCAGCCAGGAGTTAAGGATCAAAGCAGAGCTATCTTAACTCCCTACAGTACTTGGGTGCCTTGAGAAAATAATCATTCATTAGGAAGTGTGAGAAATGTCATAGGGTTGATTCTGTTTAAATGCCAATGTGAATTGATCATTAGCATGTGCGAGGGCCATGCAAATACCACCACCAGAGAGGCTAACCCAACGTGGAATTATTTCAGAGCAATTAATTCACTTCCAAGCTTCTTGTATTAACACCATCTTATTTCCCTTGTGTATTCAGACAAAGTGTTTTTAAAACTCAACCAAAAACTGTGATGCTCTGCCAACAAGATTACTGGGTGAAAGACAACCCCTAGTCAAATGTAAATTGTAGCCATATTAGTATGCTAATGATCTCAGTGATAAACCATGAGTCAAAATTTCCCTTCCTCAGCTTAAGCAGCCCTAAAAAAGACCTCTTTCTAAATGTTTGGGGAACCTAGGAGCAGCGGCAATTAAGGTTTGTTATATGAAAATTATCTGAACAATTAATGAAGGACCAAGCTAAAATGAGACACAGTTCTTCCTAATGGTTTACAAATTGTGGAGCGACATGATATAAAAGGAGCATACTTAGCCATGCTGAATTTGGAGTGAAATCTTAAAATGTTGTTAAGTTGCAATTAAAGAAAAAAGTAGCCGGGCGGTGGTGGCGCACGCCTTTAATTCCAGCACTTGGGAGGCAGAGGCAGGCGAATCACTGTGAGTTCGAGGCCAGCCTGGTCTACAAAGTGAGTCCAGGACAGCCAAGGATACACAGAGAAACCCTGTCTCGAAAAACCAAAAAAAATAAATAAAAAAAAAATAAAGAAAAAAAGTAGATTAGTTTTGTTTGAAGATTTAAACAGGACCCAGGGAAGAAAACAATTTAGAAAAGGTTGAAGGTTGAACCGTTTGCAGCGATATTTAGAGATAATCAGCTTTCTCTTCATCTCCATCAGAGGCTTCCATTTGAACCAATTCCTACCACCTCCCACCTGGAAAGAAGCAGCTCAGAGCTTTACAGCCATTTCCATCTACTGGCTTCTCTCTCCTCCTGTTCCTATTATACTCGCCTTAAAACTTGGGTACAAGCAGCTGTCAGGATGGCTCAACGGGTAAGGCACTGGCCCCCAAGCCTGATGAACTGAGTTCAATACCTGGGACCCATAGGGTGCAGGCAGAGAACCAACTTCCACTTCCGCAGGATGTCTGTCCGTTGACCCCCACTGTGGCACACATACCGTGTACATATGCATGTTTATTTATATTTAACTTGGGGAGAAGTCTGATTATCTTGAGGCACTCAGCTCCTTGCTGGAAGGTCTAGTTTAAGAAAGTGGGGTAGCCAGGTGTGGTGGTGCACTGTCTTTAATCCCAGCACTCTGGAGGCAGAGGGGGAGGAGGATCTCTGAGTTTGAGGTCAACTTGGTCTACAGTGAGTTCCAGGCTAGCCAGAGCTACACAGTGAGAACCTGTCTCACCCACCCCCCCCCAAAAAAAAAAAAACCCAAAACAAAACCCAACAAAACAAACAAAAAACTAGGTAGAGACAGAGGTGGCTGGAGGAGTCTACAAGTGGTGGGGTCACATGGACATCCCTCCCTTCTTCCGTGTTCATATACACCTCCACCCCGGCTGCCACTTCCACGGCTGCCACTTCCACGGGCTTTGTAACAGCTTCATCACAGCTTCTCCTTGGGCTGCATCCTTTGGTGAGTGCAAATGGAGATGGTGGAGCTTATGGTACAAGTCAGTGCTGTCAGCCTTAGCTGCACATGGAGTCACCTGGGGGACTTCATATACAACAGGGTGGCTGGGTCCTGCGGCAGACTCTAAATTTAATTTATCAGTGTGGGCTGTTGCCAAGGCATAAGAATTTTTAACGCTTCGCCGTTGACTGAAACGTGTAGCAGATGCTGAGAACTAGTGTCCTAAGGGGTATCGTGAGAATTAACTAAAACAGAAGAGAGCTAGGTGTGCTAGCTGATGCCTCATCCCAGTCCTTGGGGGACAGGGGCAGGAGGATGGCCAGGTCCTGGTCAGCCTGAGCTACATAACTAAAGCATACACACACACACACACACACACACACACCACAAAAACAGAACAGAAGGGGAGAGCAGCTGATAGGCAATGGGAAGATCAAAAATAATAATAAAGTCTCGTTCCCTTCATTCTCCAATTAGTTTCCTAGTTGTGTTCACACTTGTGTTTGCTCCTAGCAGGACGCTAAAGAACAGAGGGAGACTTTTATTTAAAGATTTAATTTCTTGTTACACTTATTTTGAAATAGTTTCAAGCTTACAAAAATATTGGAAGAACAATAGAAATAATCCACCTACATCTTTCACCTAAATTCATAAATATATCCATGTACATATATGGTTTTCTTTCTTGAACTTGTTGAGCAGTTGCAATGCCTTTTACTCTTTAGAAGCATATCTTTACTACAAACAAAGCTATTACCATGGGATACTGATTTGGAAACATTAACCCTGATATTAAACCATTATCTAGAGTCTTCATGTAACTACTATATTGCCAATATAGCTTGACATCTTTCCTCATGCTATATCAGAATCCAATCCAGGATCCTACACTTAGCTTGTGGTCCTACTTCTTCATGTATTTTTTATCTCGTGTATGTAATACTTCTGTCTTTCATGACACTGACATTAAAATAAATATTAGCCAATTGTTCTAGAACCTGGGGATCTTTTGTAAGTATGTTATTTAGTACATTTAGTAAATTTTATAGTCCATTATAGGCATTACAGTCCAGCCTTTGACCATGTCCACATGGGAACTGGAGAAACAGTTCAGGGTTTGAGAACAATTCCTGCTTTTCCAGAGGACTCCAAGTTCAGTTTTTAGCACTCTTGATGTGTGGCTCACAACCATTTCTATCTCCAGCTCCAGGGGATCTGACTCCCTCTTCTGGGCTCTACAGACACCTGCACTCATGTGACCACACAACACACACATTTAAAAATTAAAATAAATCTCCTTTTTTTTTTTTTGGTTTTCCAAGACAGGGTTTCTATGTGTAGCCATGACTGTCCTGGACCCACTTTGTAGACCAGGGTGGCCTTGAACTCACAGAGATCTGCCTGCCTCTGCCTCCCAGATGCTGGGATTAGAGGTATGCGATACCAGGCAATAAATCTCTTTTTAAAAATAATATCCATCAGCCTCCCAACATTCCTCTTTCCTCCACTCCCACCCCCAGCCCTAAGCAATAGCTTCCCACTTTCTATATCTGTAGTTTGCCTTTCTTAAAGATACCAAATAAATGGACTCACACAATATATTGCCTTTTATGTCTTGTTTCTTCACCTAACCTAATATTTTGGGGTTCATTCATCTGTAGCAAATCTTCATAAGTCCATTTGTTATTGTTTAATAACATTCCCTTGGGTGGGCATAACACATTGGTGGGTAGCCCTCGGTGATACCTACATCCTCGAATGTGTGCTTTCGTGAAATTCTTCCTATTGAGAGTGCTTTGTTCCCCATGAACAGAATGTGGCATAAGTCAGGTGTGTTGATGCTTTTTGTCATCTCAGTACTTGGAATGCAGGAAGGCAGTGCAGAGGAGTCGTGAGCCTGAGACCTGCCTGGATCACACATCAACACCCTCTGTCAAAAGGTGTGTGTGTGTGTGTGTGTGTGTGTGTGTGTGTGTGTGTGTTTCAGTCAGTAAAATGCTTCCACAGCAAGCATAGGAAGAGGGGAGGATCCCTATTGCCCACATAAAAGCGGCATGTGTCAGCATAAATCTATAATCCCTGTGATGGAGAGGCAGAGACAGGAGGATCCCAGAGGCTCAAAGCCCTGTCAGTCTAGTCATCTAATTGATGGACCAGTAAGAGACACTGTAAGGTGGAGGTCCAACAAGATGGTTCACTGGGTAAAGCTGCTTCCTGCCAAAGCTGGGCAAGCTCAGTTCTCTCTCCAGGACCCACATGGTAAAAGGGGAGAACCGATTATCATAAGCCATCCTCTGACCTCCACAAGTGTGTGGTCAACACAAAAATGATAAAGTGTTGCCTCTGAGCATCCTCTGACCTCCACAAGTGTGTGGTCAACACAGAAATGATAAAGTGTTGCCTCTGAGATCAGGTTATAAAAAGCCTATAACTTCTGGCCAGCATGGTGGCACACAAAATAATCCTGACCCTCAGGAGGCAGAGGCAAGAGGATTGTCACAAATTTGTGACCAGCCTGGTCTATATAGCAGGTTCCAGGACATCCAGAGTTACACAGCAAGAGCCTACCTTAAACAAAATTAAACACACTCACTCTGGCTTTCATCTGAGGAGTTCTTCTCTCTCATTTGGAATCTTTGGTTTGTGGTATGAGCCATCCCATCCCATGGAGAGCTTCCAGGCAGTAGCCAACCAGAGCCTGGCCTTGCAACTCCATGTGCTGGAGCATGGAAGCAGATAGACTCCCTGGAACCTTTGAATAAAGCTGCAGCCTTAGCTACCACCCTGTCTGTCACTCAAGAGACACTGAACCAGTGGCCCAGCAGAGATGCTTAGAACAGCGGGTAAAGAGTATTCCCTATTTTACCCACTTTCCAGAAGATAAGCTTGGGTTCTGGGTTTGGCTCATGTGGACATTGTTATGACTTTCACATGTCCGTCTCAGAGGATTTCTAGTGTTGGCTTGCCTTCCTGGTAACACTCTCACAGTTCCAAATGCAACTTTCTCTTCCAACACTTTGTTTAAAGCTTTTTTTTCTTTTCTTTTTAAGTCTTGAAGATTTGTTTTATTTTTAATTATGTGTGCATGTATGGAAAGCATTTTCTTGTCAAATGAAATTGTATAATCCATGCCCGTTAATAGACTGTAACACCAGAACACACTACGTTGGATAGTCAGCTGACAAACTACTTCTTGATAAAGTTGGTACCCAAACATTTAAGAACACTTCCAACCTGGATGTGGTAGTGCATGCCTTTAATCCCAGCACTCAGAAGGCAGAGGCAGGCAGATTTCTGTGAGTTCAAGGCCAGCCTGGTCTACAAAGAGAGTCCAGGACAGCTAGGCTCTGTTACATAGAGAAACCTAGTCTTGAAAAATCAAAACAAAATAAAAAAACCACAAGTCCAGCAGATCAAACTCATGCTAAGAATATCTCAAAAGGTAAAAGATGGTTCTGGCCACTATTCCAACTTCTAAGACACGGTAAAATCATGAGAGAGTTGATGTCCAAGGTTAGTAAACCTGGGGATGGAGAGATGGTTCACTGGCTAAAAGTTCTTACTGCTCTTCCAGAGGACCTGAGTTCAGTTCCCAGCACCCACATCCAGTGGCTCATGACCTCCTATAACACCAGCTCTAGGGAATCCATCACCCTCTTCTGGCCTTCATAGGCACCTGCACACAAGTGGCACACATGCACATATAAATCAAATAACTATTTTCAAAGGTTAGTAAAACTGTCTGAACTACGTAATTTATAGTTTAATTCTACTTAAATAGTTCAATAGGAAAAGTCCCACACTGTTGGTTGGGTCTCCAAATCATCCTCTTCCAATCATATTGTTCATCCTTTTCTTTTTAAAACTTCTAATTACAGTTTTATTTATTATTTTGTGTAAGTGTATGTGTATGCGTGTGTGTGCATGAGCCATGGCTAAGTCTGGAGGCCAAAGAACAACTTGGAGGAGTCACTTCTCTCTTTCCACCATGTAGATTCTCAGGGGCCATACTAAGATCATCAGGCTTGTTGGCAAGTGACTTTTCCTGCTGAGCCATTTTGCTAGCCCTGTGTTTTCTTTTCAATGTGCTTGGCTTGCCTCCCTACATGAAGTACTATTATCTACCTTAACCACCTTCTTTGTTGCAAAAGTCTCTCTTGTCTCTCTCTGTGTCTCTCCCTCTTCCTGTTCCCCTGAGTATGTGTGTGTGTGTGTGTGTGTGTGCGCGCGCGCGCACACACAATATATAAGTCAGGGGACATTTTGTCGGAATCAATCCTCTTCTTCACTATGTAGGTCTGTAATGCCCCATAAGTCTCTAGCATTTGTCTACTTTGTCCTACTTTGGTGGCTGGTTGGGGAGGATTAGAAAGTGCGGCCTTGCTGGAGGAAGTAATGGGGCTGAGGGGAGCTCTGAGGTTTCAAAAGATGACCCACACCATTTCCAGTGTGCTCTCTCTGTTTCCTGTTCACAGTTAGAGACATGAGCTCTCAGATGTTGCTCTTGGCCCTTCCTGTCTGCTACCTCTGCTCCCCTATCATAGATTCTGACCCTCTGGAATAGTAAGCCCCAAATAAATCCTTTCTTCTATACATTGTCTTGATCACAATTTTTTATCGCAGCAGAAGAAAAGTAAGCAAAACAAGGCCCCAAGGATTAAACTCAGGTCGCCAGCTTTGGCAGTATGGTGGTTTGTAGAGATTGCCTACCATGGGCTCATATGTTTGAATGTCTGGCCCACAGTTGGTAGAACCGTTTTGGAAGTCTTTGGAAGTATGGCCTTGTTGGAGGAGATGTGTCGCTGGGGATGGGCTTTGATGTTTCAAGAGTCCACGTCAGGTCCAGCCTGATGGGCTTTGATGTTTCAAGAGTCCACGTCACGTCCAGCCTGCCTCTCTGCTTCCTGGCTGTGAGCCAGATGTAAGCTCGCAGCTCTGTCTCTAGAACCATGCTTGCCTGCTGCTGTGCTGTCCGCCATGATGATCATGGCCTCACCTTCTGTAGGCAAGCCTCCAATTAAACGCTTTCTTTTGTAAGTTCCCTTGGTCATGGTGTCTCTTCACAGCAGTAGAACAGTGACTAAGGCAGGTAGGTAGCAAGAGAATTTAGTTACCCACTGAACCATTCTGTTGACTGTAATTTGTCTTTTCAATGGTCCTGGACTTACTTACTTACCACATGAATTGCTATTGTGTTCTTTCCTCCCTTCCCTCCCCTCTCTCCTCCATTCTCCTCCCCTCTCCTCCTCTCCTCTCTTTGCTTCCTTCTATCTTTCTATGTGTAAATGTGAATCTAAACTTTCTTTAAACAAAACATATTGAGATGAATCTGAAACCACTGATTCATTCATATGTGATTTGAGCTTTCAGTGAGCATTCCCCACAGCTGATTTTATTTTCTGATGTCACAGAGGTAGGAAGGTAAATGAACTGAAAGGAGGGAGCAAGATTCTGCTTACAGAGCAGCCAGTTACGGGGTGCGGTATGGCTCATAAAGCCTGAGTTCCAGCTAGCAACACAAAGTGTTCTTCTGATTTTGACCTAGAGCCAGTTTTCAAATTAGTGTGCAAACAATCAAACCACAAACCCACGAAGCCTCCCAGGAAGCTACACTCCACACCACACACCTGCAGACTGCAAGCCAGGAAGCTGGATATTACTTTTTTTTTCTTGTTCTTTTTTTAGATTTTTGAATAGGATTTCATTATGTAACACAAACTGGGCACAAACTCAGTGATCTTCCTGCCTCTGCCTCTCAAATGCTAAGATTACAGGTGTGTGCCACTACACCTAGTTTAGGTTAGACTTGCTTCTCAATTCTCCTGCCTTAACTTTTCAAGTGTTCAGATTACAAGAGTGTACCACTGTGCTTGGGTACTTCAGCTGAAAAATATAGTTATCATGGTATGTTTCTGTCTTTTTGTGTTGTTGTAGTAGAATATCAGAGTGGGTTATCTGTCTGTCTATCTATCTATCTATCTATCTATCTATCTACCTATCTATCATCTATCTATGTATCTATATCTATCATCCATCTATCATTCTATCAATCTTCTATTATTTATCCATCATCATCATCTATTTATCATTCCTTTATCTATCATCCATCCATCCACCCACCCACCCACCCACCTACCTACCTACCTACTTACCTACCTATCTATACTAGGATTCAGCTCAGGACCTCTGAACTGTAACATTTGTTACAGTTGGAGAGGCTGGGTGTTCAAGATCTGACTGTAGATGTCTGCTCCAGTGAGGGCCTTCTTGAAGATCTTTTTTTTAAAGATTTATTTATTTGTCTTCTGTGCATTGTTGTTTTGTCCACATGTATGTCAGTGTGTAGGATCTCCTGGAACTGGACTTAGAGACAGTTTTGAGCTACCACATGGGAGCTGGGAATTGAATGTGAGTCCTCTGAAAGAGCAGCCAGTGCTCTTAAACACTGAGCCATCTCTCCAGCCCTTGAAGATCTTCACATGGTAGAATGTGGAAGGGCAAGAAAACTGACTGATGCTGGAATACTCTCAATACCATTAATGTAGCAGGGATCCTCCCAGTTGAATCACCTCTCAGGGATCCAGTCTATTAAGAGCATCACATCAGAAATGCCCGAATTTTAGAGAGAACGCATCCAACCCTGAGCAACACTCACAGAGGATTTTCTGACATGAATCAAATCGAGGTATATTTTATAATAACACTGAATAAGGCCTTCTTGCATGCAAGGCACTATTCCCAACCCACATATGTATTTCAGACTTTAATTTAATCATCACACAACCCTTGAGATAGGTTCTCCATCACATGGCTACCACTGTATGCAATTCTGGGGGCACCGCTCACATGGTGATCTTTCATGTTTTATTTTGTTGTTTTGGGTAGTGTCTCATAATATATTCTGGTCTGGCCTCAAACTTTCTTTTTTTTTGAGGTGGTGGTAGTTATTTTCAAGACAGAGTTTTTCTGTGCTGCCTTAGCTGTCCTGTAACTCACGCTGTAGTCCAGGCTAGCCTCCAACTCAAAGATCCGCTTGCCTCTGCCTTCCTAGGGCTGGGATTAAGGGTGTGTATCACCACCACCTGGTTGGCCTCAATCTTTCAATCCTTATGCCTCAACCTCACAAATATTGGGATTATAGGTATGGACCGAAATGCCCACATCAGTCGTGGCCTTTGTGAATGGGCTCCCTGCGCCATGCTATGTGTTGGTGTTAGCGATCATACCTCTTCTCCACGTGAGAAGATAGCCCCAGAACTATGCTGGCTGGATTTGTGTCAACTTGACAGAAGCCAAAGTCATCTGAGAAGAGGGAACCTCAATTGATAACATGCTTCCCTAAGGTTGGGCCACAGGCAAGCCTGTAGGGCATTTTTTTTTTTAATTAGCAATTGATGGGGGTGGGCTCAGCCCATTGTGGGTGGTGCCATCCCTGGGCTGGTGGTCCTGGGTTTTATAAGAAAGCAGACTGAGCAAGCCATGAGCAAGCCATGGGGAGAAAGTCAGTAAGCAGCACCCACACCTCCATGGCCTCTTCCTCAGCTCCTGTGTCCAGGTTCCCGCCCTGTTTGAGTTCCTGTCCTGACTCCCTTTAATGATGGACTATGGTGTGGTTATGTAAGCCAAATAACACTTTCCTTCCCAATTTGCTTTTAGTCATGGTGTTTCCTAGCAACCATAATAACTTTACCTAGGACAAGCACCCACATAAACTCCAGCTGTGGTTGTGTACATCATAACCCTAGTGGGGGGGGGGTCAGAGAGGAGGGTTACCAGGGCTTGATGGCCCAACAGCCTAGCCAAGAAAGGGTGAACTCCAAGTCCGGTAAGTGAACCTGTCTCAAGGGATTAAGATAGATCATGGTATCTGCCATCTTCCTCTTGACCTGCACACACACACACACACACACACACACACACACACACCCATGTTCCCACATTCACACATAGGTACCATACACATATACCATATCCATACAAAAAGAGCTACACACAATGCATGCATGCACACTTAAACACAAACACACACATACACACACACAGGAGAGAGAGAGAGAGAGAGAGAGAGAGAGCACACTGGACATAGTGATAAATGCTTACAATTTCAGAACTCTAAGGGAATTGTGAATTTGATGAGGCTAGCCTAGGCTACAATAGCAAGATCCCAGTCTCAAAGAAACCAAAGAAAGGAAAATAGATTGGGCACTTTGTCCACATTTTTAACTTATTTTATTTTTTATTAAAATATAATAATATCAATTCACCCTTCCCTCTCCTATGAAAGTTAATCCTTAAGGAGGAAGCTTTGAGTGCGATACAGTTCAATTCTTCTGAGTTCTATGTCACAATGACATGATGTTTTCAGCCGTAGGGACCTACCTTCAACTTCTGAGAGATGACCAAGGGCAACAGCAATAGCCTATTCTGTTTTTTGGAGTCTCTAGGACTTCCCTGACCAACAACTCAATAGGAAGTTTCTCATACTTAGTACAAGGGTTTTGTGTTAGATAGTCTAAGGCTCTTAAGGGTAAAATTATCACTCCAAGTGGCATAAATTCATTTAACTTGTATGTAATTTTAGGTAAATATAAAATAATAGGATTCTCCATGCTCTTTATTTCCCCCAGATATCCTTTGTGTCTATGGTCATACTACCCTGAATGTCCACAATTTTGAGTAGCAGGCCCTTAGATTTAATACTTTGTATGGAGGAGAGAGGAGTACAGCAACAGTCTGTCCTGGGGAACTGGAAGATGGACGTTTTCAGAACCAGACAAACCAGAACCTTCTGAGGTAGAGTGGTGTTATCCTAACCTAGTAGTGACTATAGTGCAGTTATTTTAAATATCAGTTCATATGTGTTTTGTACTCGTTCTATATAACACAATTTCTCTAAAGGAAAAAGACTTTTTTTAACTCAAGCTAATATATCATGTTTCTATTTCATTCATCTAACATGTTCCAAGATGCACAGCCATGTAAAGTAGCTTGTGGTAATATTCTCTCGGTAATGTGTGTATGCGTGTATGTGTGTACGCATGTTCACCCATGGGAGTTGAAAGCATGCTATTCAATATCACTGATCTCCAGGATTAGAAGAAACCTTAGAAATTTTATAGTTAGTTGACAGCTCTCATTTTACAAAGAGAAAATTAAGAGTTAACTCACAATCTTGGCATCTTTCTACCAAGCTATATCACTTTTTAAACACAAGAGTCAGTAATCATATCAACAAGAAATATGTACTTCAAAGATTAAATTATGTTAATGCTTATTTTAGTCTTAGAGGACTTGACTGTTTCTGTGCTGAAATTAAATTATCTTATGTAATATAGCATCTATACATAAGCAGCATTTTATATCATCATTCTGTGATATCAAGAATGTTCAGAAAAGAGGCTGTTGTAATGTAAAATAGAATTTTACTGACGACTACTAAATTTCTTCTCTGTTTATTAATTTAAAGCTATATATAATAAAGTGAGTTTAATGACACACCAGGATTTCTGGGTACAGGAAAAATGTTTCTCCTTTTCTAAACCCATCAAATGTAACTGAAGATTAATACTAAATACTACATGCTGTAAAATTATCTTATTTCACTCCTGAAAGGTCTCTCACTGTTTGGTGATGCAGCTTTATTACCATGGCAGGAAAAAAATAGAATGCTGAGAGACAGAGCCAGATCCACAATTTGCAGGGCCCACCAAGAAATGAATATAAGGACACCTTGCTTCAAAAGCAGACAAGAGCCAGGTGTGGTGGTATACACCTTTAATCCCAGCACTACAGTGGTACAGGCTGGCCAGTCTCTATGAGTTCGAGGTCAGCCTTGTCTACAAAGAGAGCTCCAGGACAGCCAGTGCTACATAGTAAGACCCTATATAAAGATAAAAGAAAAAGGGAAAAAGGGACAAAGGGACAAAACCAGTGGGGAGCTGAGTATGGTGCACATTATGTGTTGTTCCAGGTACTGGGGAGGCTGACACAGGACTCTCAGAAATTTGAGACCAGCCTGGGAAATTTAGTAAGACTCTGTTTCAAAATAATATTTAAGGGTGGCTAGAGAGACAACTCAACTGGGGAAAGTGCTTGACTTCAAACTTGAGGACTTTCGTTTGATGTCCAAAACACACATTAAGAATTGAGAGAGAGAGAGAGAGAGAGAGAGAGAGAGAGAGAACCAAGTATAGTGTGGCAAAAAAATATTTTTAGAGTGTGTGTTACATCCTAAGAGACTGGAACTTCTGCCGGGTCTCACAGTCAGAGTTAATTATAATCATAGTCTAAGCTTAAGCCTGCTATCCTGCTGTGTATCCAGCCTCTTTAACCTGCCTTTAAGAGAACAGTGTAACAACCAACCTTATTTGCCTTGGATTTCCCATGTAATCAGCTTTTATAACCTAAACTGATACGAAGCTTTAAATTGTGTACTCTTTTGTATTTCTGACCCATGACTAATGTGTGTTTGTATGTATGTATGCATGTATGTTATGGAAATAAAACTGAAAACATCAAATGGATAAAAATAATCCCATAAAACAAAAATCCACAGTAAAAATTGAAAGCAACATAAGGATGTTGCTTGATAGCATTACTTTGTTTCTTATCAGTTGTTTGTCAGATGGAGTCAGTAAAGGTTCAAGCCTTGAAAAACTGTTAAAGATTTCTGTAAAGTATAACCCCTCATTCCTTCCCAATGTGATGCTTTCTGCACCTTTCCAGAAATACAAAACAAAATCCTTTTGTTTGGGACATAGACACAAGGAGTAATAGATTCACAAGACATCCTTCAGGTATGAATAGGGACATGGATTTATATTTATGCAATAGATTACAGTGAGGCCAGAAACCATAAGCTACAGAGAGAAGGAAGATACAAGGAAAGAAGTAGAGAATTGTAACTCAGGCTCACTCTTGAGCTACTCTAAGACTCTAAACGACTCCAAGGAGTGCTTTGTTTTTTTTCTTTAATTCAACATAGATACATGTTGGGAACTCTGAGTTAATCACTTATGTATTAAAACCTCTGGGGCCCTGCCTGTCTGCCTGATATCCAGCCTGCACTCGGACCTGTACAACCAAGAGGGAAAAACAAACGCACCACAAGAGCAAAGGTAAGTGAGATTATTTTTTCCGGAGTTTCCAACATGGCGGCACAGTGTGCACTGCAGCGGAAAGGCAGAGACCTAACCCAGTCACAGCAAACAGAGCCCGCGACTGTGTGTTCTGCACAAATACTGGGGCAGGTGGGTCACTCACCCTAGCACCCAAGCATCTGAGGCAGTCAGCAACAGGCAAACTGAGGCCGGCATCTGTTGTGGGTGGAGCTCCCTGCCTGCATAGTCAGCCTAGCTGGGGAGCCAGAACGACTGAGTCAGTGAGAGGAGAACACAGACCCAACCACAGCTCTACCTGCCTTTCTGAGGAGACCTGTCAGCTCCCAGGTCCTCAAGACTAGCCCTCTCCCCACTCCAATCCCCTCTATATTGGTCCAATTGGGTCACAAGCAGTTGAGGAGAGTGGCAGCCACCCTCCTCTCCAAGAGCCAGTCAGTCTATTACAGGAACCTACCCGCCATCTGGAGGTAAACACCAGGATCTCAGGATCAGCCAACCCCCAGGGCAGGGAGTTCTCCTGAGCACCAAGGTCAGGTAACAATAGAAACAAACAGATAACACCTGGGTCCATCCGATGACAAAAGGTCAGCGCAAGAACATGGTAAAAAAACCCCAAAACAATAGGATGTCTCCAGATCCTAGCAATAATGCTATAGACAACTCTGGACAGCCAAACACAATTGAAGCAAAGGAAAATGACCTTAATCCTATGCTTATATTAATAATAGAAGGCCTAAGGGAGGAAATCAAATACCTCAGAGAGCAACAACAAAATACTGCAAAGGAGGTGATGGAAATGAATAAAGCACTTAAAGGAATGGAAGACCTGAAACGGGAAGTTGAAGCAATGAGGAAAATCCAATCTGAGACATCCATAGAACTGGAAAACCTTAAGAAAAGAATCGGAACTACAGACACTAGCATCACCAACAGAATACAAGAGATGGAAGAAAGAATTTCAGGCTCAGAGGATAAAATTGAAGAAATTGATACATCTGTCAAAGAAAATGTCAAATCTAAAAAAGTCCTGACACAAAACCTTCAGGAAATCAAGGACACAATGAAAAGACGGAATCTCAGAATAATAGGAATAGAAGAAAGAGAAGAGTCCCACCTCCATGGACCAGAAAATATCTTCAACAAAAATCATTGAAGAGAATTTCCCAAATCTAAAAAAAGAGATGCCTATAACTGTACAAGAAGCTTACAGAACCCCAAACAGATTAGACCAGAAAAGAAAATCTTCCTGCCACATAATAATCAAAACACTAAATGTACAGAACAAAGAAAGAATTTTAAGAGCTGCTAGGGAAAAGGGTCAAATAACATATAATGGCAAACCTATCAGAATCACACCTGACTTTTCTTCAGAGACTCTAAAAGCCAGAAGGGCCTGGACAAACGTCTTGCAGACCCTAAAAAACCACAAATGCCAAGCCAGACTACTATTCCCTGCAAAATTGTCAATCAACATAGATGGAGAAAACAAGATATTCCATGACAAAGCTAAATTCAAACAATATCTATACACAAATCCAGCTCTACAGAAGATGTTGGAAGGAAATCTTCAACCCAAAGAGATTAACTACACACAAGAAAGCACAGGAAGCAAATAGCATGCCTGCAGCAAAAACCAAAAGAAAAGAAGCTCACTCACACACTATTTCCACCAACATCAAGATGGCAGGAAGTAACAATCACTGGTCATTAATATCTCTCAACATCAATGGACTCAATTCCCCAATAAAAAGGCACAGGCTAGCAGAATGGATGCGAAAACAGAATCCCACATTCTGCTGCTTACAAGAAACACACCTCAGCAAAAAAGATAGATGTTATCTCCAAGTAAAGGGCTGGAAAAAGATATACCAAGCAAGTGGACTCAAGAAAAAAGCTGGAGTAGCAATTCTAGTATGCAACAAATTGGACTTTCAACCAACATTAATCAAAAGAGATGGGGAAGGACATTACATACTCATCAAAGGAAAAATCCACCAAGATGAAATTTCAATACTAAACATCTATGCCCCAAATGTAAGACCACCCACATTCATTAAAGAAACACTACTGAAGCTCAAATCCCACATTGAACCTCACACATTAATAGTGGGAGACTTCAACACACCACTCTCACCACTGGGCAGATCAACGGTGCAGAACCCAAACAGAGAAATAATGAACCTCACAGATGTCATGAATCAAACGGACCTAACTGATATCTACAGAACATTTCACCCCAAAACAAAAGAATACACTTTCTTCTCGGCACCTCACGGAACCTTCTCCAAAATCGACCATATAGTCGGTCACAAAGCAAGCCTCAACAGATACAGGAAAATTGAAATCACTCCTTGTAACTTATCAGACCATCATGGAATAAGGCTAGGCTTCAACAATAACAAAAACAACAGAGTGGCTGCAAAAACATGGAAACTGAATGAACAACTCTCTTTTCAATGACCTCTGGGTCAGGGAAGAAATAAAAAAAGAAATTAAAGTCTTCTTAGAACTCAATGAAAATGAAGGCACAACATACCCAAACTTATGGGACACATTGAAAGCAGTGCTAAGAGGAAAGTTTATAGCACTAAGTGCCTTCAAAAAGAAACTGGAGAACTCCTATACTAGCCACCTAAAAGCACACCCGAAAGAGCTAGAACAAAAAGAAGCAAACACTCCCAAGTGGAGCAGATGAGAGGAAATTATCAAACTCAGGGCTGAAATCAACAACTTAGAAACAAAAAAAATAATACAAAAAATCGACAAAACCAAGAGCTGGTTCTTTGAGAAGATCAACAAAATAGACAAGCCCTTAGCTAAACTAACTAAAAGGCAGAGGGAAAATAACCAAATCAACAAAATCAGAAATGAAAAGGGGGAAATAACAACAGACATTGAGGAAATCCAAAGAATCGTTAGGTCCTACTTCAAAAATTTGTACTCCACAAAATTGGAAAACTAAATGAAACGGATGATTTTCTTGATAGATTCCACCTACCAAGGTTAAATCAAGAACAGGTAAACAAATTAAACAGTCCTATAACCCTTAAGGAAATAGAAGAAGACATTAGAAGTCTTCCAACCAAAAAAATCCCAGGCCCAGATGGTTTCAGCACAGAATTCTACCAGACATTCAAAGAAGAGCTAACACCAGTATTCTTCAAACTCTTCCACAACATAGAAAC
This sequence comes from Lophiomys imhausi, assembly GCA_907164525.1. NCBI lineage: Eukaryota > Metazoa > Chordata > Mammalia > Rodentia > Muridae > Lophiomys > Lophiomys imhausi. The sequence goes on from CAJQZJ010032237.1 coordinate 1,939,911, forward strand.
AGAGGAAATACTGCCAAACACATTCTATGAGGCCACAGTTACCCTGATACCTAAACCTCACAAAGACCCAACGGAGAAAGAAAATTTCAGACCAATTTCCCTTATGAACATGGATGCAAAGATACTTAATAAAATACTTGCAAACCGGATCCAAGATCACATCAAAAGTATCATACACCATGATCAAGTAGGCTTCATCCCAGGGATGCAGGGGTGGTTCAACATTAGAAAATCCATCAATGTAATCCACCACATAAACAAGCTGAAAGAAAAGAACCACATGATCATCTCATTGGATGCTGAAAAAGCTTTTGACAAAATACAGCACCCCTTCATGTTGAAAGTCTTAGAGAGATCAGGCATACAAGCACCATATTTAAACATAATAAAGGCAATTTACAGCAAGCCAATAGCCAACATCAAACTAAATGGAGAGAAACTTAAAGCATTTCCTCTAAAATCAGGGACAAGGCAAGGCTGCCCACTCTCTCCATATCTCTTCAACATAGTACTTGAAGTTTTAGCTAGAGCAATAAGACAACTAAAAGAGATCGAGGGGATACAAATTGGAAAGGAAGAAGTCAAAGTATCCCTATTTGCAGATGATATGATAGTATACATAAGTGACCCCAAAAATTCCATCAGAGAACTTCTACAGCTGATAAACTCCTTCAGCAAGGTGGCCGGATACAAAATCAATTTAAAAAAAAATCAGTAGCCCTTCTTTACACAAAAGATAAATGGGCTGAGAAAGAAATAAGGGAATCAACACCCTTCACAATAGCCACAAATAATATAAAATACCTGGGAGTAACTCTAACCAAGCAAGTGAAAGACCTGTATGATAAGAACTTCAAGTCTCTGAAGAAAGAAATTGAAGAAGATATCAGAAGATGGAAAGATCTCCCTTGTTCATGGATAGGTAGGATCAACATAATAAAAGTGGCAATCTTACCAAAAGCAATATACAGATTCAATGCAATTCCTATCCAAATACCAACTCAATTTTTTACAGATCTGGAAAAAACAATTCTCAACTTCATATGGAATAACAAAAACCCAGAATAGCTAAATCAATCATGTACAATAACAGAACATCTGGAGGTATCACCATCCCATATTTCAAGCTGTACTACAGGGCAATAGTAATAAAAACAGCATGGTACTGGTATAGAAACAGACCAGTTGACCAATGGAATCGAATTGAAGACCCAGAAATAAACCCACACACACCTACGGTCACTTAATTTTTGATAAAGAAGCCAAAAACATACAATGGAAAAAGGAAAGCATCTTCAATAAATGGTGCTGGTCTAACTGGATGTCAACATGTAGAAGAATGCAAATAGATCCATACTTATCATCCTGTACAAAACTTAAGTCTAAGTGGATCAAGGACCTCAACATAAATCCAGACACACTAACATTAATAGAAGAGAAAGTGGGGAAAAGCCTTGAAATCATTGGCACTGGTAGCAACTTCCTGAATAGAACACCAATAGCTCAGGCACTAAAACAAACAATCAATAAATGGGACCTTATAAAATTGAAAAGCTTCTGTAAGGCAAAGGACACTGTCCTTAGAACAAAACGGCAGCCTACAGACTGGGAAAGGATCTTCACCAACCCAACATCTGACAGAGGGCTAATATCCAAAATATATAAAGAACTGAAGAAATTAAACACCAAAAAAATCAAATAACCCCATCAATAAATGGGGTACAGAGCTGAACCGAGAATTCACAGAAGATCTCTAAAGGCTGAGAGGCATTTGAGGAAATGTTCAACATCTTTGGTCATCAGGGAAATGCAACTTAAAACAACTCTGAGACTCCATCTCACACCTGTCAGAATGGCTAAGATCAAAAACTCAAATGACAGCACATGCTGGCAAGGATATGGAGAAAGGGGAACACTCCCCCACTGCTGGTGGGACTGCAAACTTGTGCAACCACTTTGGAAATCAATCTGGAGATATCTTAGAAAATTGGGAATAAATCTACCTCAAGAACCAGCCATACCCCTCTTGGGCATATATCCAAAAGATTCGAAATCAAACCACAAGGACGTTGCCTCAACAATGTTCATAGCAGCTTTATTTGTAATAGCCAGAAACTGGAAACAACCCAGATGTCCTTCAACTGAAGAATGGATAAAAAAACTGTGGTACATTTACACAATGGAATACTACACAGCTATCAGAAATGAGGAAATCATGCAATTCAAAACCAAATGGATGGAACTATAAAAGCTCATCCTAAGTGAGCTGACTCAGTCCCAGAAAGATATACATGGTATGTATTCCTTTATAAATGGATATTAACCATATATCAGAGGATAACTATCCTACAACCCACACACCCAAATAGATAGGAACCTAGCATATCTATCCTAGGAAAAACTCTACCCACCAGTGAGTCATGGAATCTGCTGCAGGTTAGTGGAACCCCACACCCTAGATGGTGTGCCTTATCAAGCTCCAGTACAAGTGGAAGCTCTTGGCCCTCACATGACACAAGATCTGAGGGAGTATCATATGTGAGGGCCCACCTCATCTGAGGAGAAGGAGAGTACCAAGTAGAAGAATCAGGAGGGAGGGAGGGAGGGAAGGAGAAAGGGAGGAAAGGAGAGAGGAAGGGAGGGGCCAGGAGGGGAGGAGGGAGGAAACTATGTTCTAGAAGTAAATAATACTTTTTTAAGAAAAGAGTTAATAAGCTTAAAAATATAATAAAAATACAATATAAAAATTTCAAACTATAATTTACCAAAGGTTTAATTGCCTTACTGGCATGAAAGGAAAATGGCCTTAATTTCAGATTAGAATGTTAGACTGCAGGTGGCTACAGAGATTACACAAACTTGATAGCAGCTTAAAAGTTTTTTTTTTTTGTAGAGGTATAGGCTATTTCCATGGTTTGGTATTAAAAAGCAGGTAACAGGTTTAAAACACTGTAAATAAATTAAAGGTGACAGCTGTTCAACCTGGTTTTACAAACCTCCAAGAGTTGAAAAAACTTAGAGCTAAGGTAAAATAATGCATGGTGTTAGCCCATGCCTTTACCACCAGCAGAGACAGGAGGATCACTATAGAGTTAGTTGTCTTATAAATTCCAGAGTTACAAGAAACAGGGTGGTGATGGTGCACACCCTTAGTCCCATCATTGGGGAAGAATACATCCTTAATCCCAACACACTAGAGACAGAAACAGGCAGATCTCAGAGCTCAAGGTCAGCCTGATACAAAACAAGCTCTAAACAGAGAAAAATTTTGATCCAGGTGTGGAGGAGCACATCTTTAATCCCATCAGTTGGGAACCACATGTCTTTGATCCCAAAACGTAGAATGCAGAGACAGGCACATAGGATTTGGAAGGATTTAAGTTTAAAAGCTACTTACAAAAGGCAGGCTGCAATTCAAAC
>CAJQZJ010032237.1:1943340-1962915 GCA_907164525.1 Lophiomys imhausi
GATTTAAGTTTAAAAGCTACTTACAAAAGGCAGGCTGCAATTCAAACAAATTGTCCTTTGAGATCTCAAAATATATATACTAAAGGTTTGTTTAGCTCCAAAATATCAAAATAATTTCTTCTTTAATCCAGATTGAAAGGTAATACTTTATATATTGTCAAAAAACCAAATTTGCTCCAGGAAAAATATTACCTGACCCCCCCCCCTTTCCAAAAAAAAAGGTAATTGTCCCAGAGTTAGGATTAGGGCAGGGCTCTGTTCTTTTCTTTCCAGTAGATTTAAAGCATCCATTCAAGGAATCCAGGGACAACTGGACAACGGAAACCTCAGTAAAAACCAGATCAGACACCAAAGAAGACGAGTGGCCCAGATGATCCAGCCTTGCAGACTTCCTCAATAGCAGTTTCCTCAAAAGTCTACAACCACAACAACTCAAAATCGCTAAGATCATTCAGCTCCACAGACTGCTCCAGCCAGAACTTCAGTATAGCTCTGAAGATCAGCTTCTGTCTATGAACTTCTTAGGACATCTAAATAGCTGACACAAAAGGTCTGAACATCAAATGATTCTATTAATATTTTAACCATTTTTCCATTCTTATTTGGGCCCCAAACAGGTTTACTACGTCCCAAATCAGCAGGAAGTCATTTTAAGAGAGTGACGTACCATCTCCAGAAGGTGGGATGGGTGATTTCCCCCCCTTTGGTCATTTGATGGGTTATAGATACTTCTTGTTATTTAGGGGGAGAGATTACAAGCTGTTAAATGGTGTTGTTAAATGGGTTTTGGAGGTTAGACCCAGGGACTTCTCTCTTTTTCTTTTCTGTATCCTCCTTTCTCTCCTATGTAGGAGTGAACAGACTTGAGAAAAATGGGACATAGACATAGTATAGGAAAGATCAAGAAAAAAGGACAGATTATTGAATATGGCCTTATGCCTTTGTATACTGATACAAATTTAATATTATATTTGGCTAAATTGGTATTGATCATTGTATATTAATGCAAAATTAAGATTGTATAGGGCTACATTGGTATTGATATTTGTATATTGATACAAAATTAAGATTATATTTGGCCACATTGGTATTGATCTTTGTATATTGATACAAAATTAAGGGTAATGCCTAACTCTGCCAAGACAGGGTAGGTAAGTCCTTCATAATCCCTGCTCTACAACAAATGTCTGTCAGAGAAACAGGACCCAAAGGCTGAAGACTGATGCAGGAATGTATGGAGAGAAAATGGGAACTGTCCAGGCAGTCACTGGTATGTCTTTTCTTAGTTTTGGAAGCTGCAGGCCCTGCACTCCTATATAAGCAGATATATTTATCCCTCTCAGGTCTCTGAGGTGGTTGAAGAATAGACAGCTAGAGTCTCATAGTTAAATTTTGAGCTGTTTAGGAATCAAGAGGGTGTTATAGATCTAAGAAGATACTCTTAAAAGTGTGTTGCAAGTTAGTATGAATGTTGAATCAGATATAGACCTTTAAACTCATGGAGTTGGTTAGATAGTAGAATGTTAAAGTCAGGGGCCAAATATGTATAAACTGGACATTGGGAAGGTATACTGGGCCATTTAACTCTCATAAATGTGGCATATTTATATCTGTTGTTTTGTATAGTATTCACTGTTATAAAAGAAGGAACCATCTGTTGGACTGAAAGGGGAAACTTCTGGGGGGAAGAGGGTGGAAGGACGGGATAGGAAGGGGGAATAGGGAGGGGTTTGTGACTGAGATGTAACTTGAAGAAAAAAAAATAAAGTATTTAAAAAAAATAAAATGTCAAGTTTTGGCCTCTTGCTACCAACCATCATAAACTGTTTAGGATAATTAAGAAATGGAAACTAATAGTCATGCAAACGTGTCATTTTGTTAGTTACTATGACAGTCTATCAGTTATTTTCTAAGCTACTCAGAAATCAAGTTGCTAAGAGACAAGCAACACTTGCTTATCTAAATACAAGAGATAGATAGGGCATCTTCAAAAACCTCAAGAGATCTGCAGAATATAGCATTCAAAGATGTTTTCTTAACTTAAGATTTTTTGATATTGAGACATGTCAGCTCCTGACAGCACCCCCTATTCTACTCCAAGTAGAAGATGAGCATTGAAGAATCTCCAATGGGAGATGATTGAACTGGTGGTAAGCCTTTCTCTTGGCAAGAAAAACCCCTTGCTTCAACTGTAGACAGACTTCTGTCCAAAAAAGGACAAAACTTGGAAGCAGGTAAGTCGACAGCCTAGCTCTGCCAAGACAGGGTAGGTAAGTCCTTCATAATTCCTGCTCTACAATCAATGTCTATCACAGAAATGGGACCAAATGGCTGAAGATCGATGTAATGTATGGAGAGAAAATGGGAACTGTCCAGGCAGCCACTGGTATGTCATTTCTTAGTTTTGGAAGCTGCAGGCCCTGCACTTCCTATATAGTCAGATATATTTATCCCTCTCAGGTCTCTGAGGTGGTTGAAGAATAGATAGCTAGAGTCTCATAGTTAAATTTTGAGTTGTTTAGGAATCAAGAGGGTGTTCTGGATCTAAGAAGATATTTTTAAAATTATGAGGCAAGTTAGTATGAAAGCTGAGTTAGATATAGAACTTTAAACTCATGGAGATGGTTAGATAGTAGAATGTTAAAGTCAGGTGCCAAATACATATGGACTGGACATTGGGAATGTATGCTAAGCCATATAACTCTTATAATCGTGGCCTATTTATTTCTGTTGTTTTGTATTGTATTTATAGTTATAAGAAAAAGAACCATTTGTTGGACTGAAAGGGAGAGCTGTTGGGGGGAAAAAGAAATACCTTAAACTAAAAAAAAAAAAAGAGAGAAGAGGATGGGGGTTGAAGGGGAGGAGGGTGGAAGGGTGGGACTGGAGGGGGGAGTAGGGAGGGGATTGTGATTGAGATGTAACTTGAAGAAATAAAAAATAAATTATTATTAAAAAAAAAACAAAACCTCTGAGTGTGGTAGTAAAATGCCTATGATTCCAGTGCTAGGGAGTTGGAGACAGTGACATGTGTGGTGCTCAGTAGCCAGACAGCCTAACCTATTTAATGAATTCCAAGCCAGTGAGAGACGGTCTCTCAATGAATTCTAGGCCAATGAGAGACTTTGTCTTAAAAAAAAAAAACAAGGTGGATGGTATCTGAAGAATGACAGTCAAAAGTTGTGCTCTGGCCTCCACACACATGTGCTTTCACATACATGAGCATGCACCCATATGTAATAAATACACACACAAAAGTAAATAAGTAATTGGGACATAGCTTAGAGGCAGATTGTTTGTCTAGCACATTTGAGGCCCTGAAGTGGGGTTCTGTGATGGCTAATCTTAGCTGTTAACTTGACCAGATATAGAATCACCTGGGAGATTCCATAGTATTTCCAGAAAAGCCTAACTGATAAGGAAGGGACCAACTCATGGACTGAAGTCCAGGACTGAATAAAAAGAGAAAAATGAGAAAGTCTGTTAAGTACCATGTCTTAGGATTACTATTTCTGTGATTAAAAAACAAAACAAAACAAAAAACCATGACTAAAGCAACTTGAGGAAGAAAGGGTTTCCCTGGCTTACATTTCCACACCACAGTCAATCATTGAAGGAAGTCAGGACAGGAACTCAAACAGGGCAGGAACCTGGAGGCGGGAGCTGATGCACAGGCCATGGAGGGGTGCTTCTTGCAGGCTTGCTCCATATGGCTTGCTCAGCCTGCTTGCCTGCTTACCTGATTTCTTATAGAACCTAGGACCACCAGACCAGGGATGGGAAGGGCCTTCCCAAATCAATCAGTAATTAAGAAAATTGCCTGTGGCCCAATATATGGAGACATTTTTTAAATTGAAGTTCACTCCTCTCAGATGACTTTAGCTGGTGTCAAGTTTCTGGACAGTGGCTTGTCCAGAAACACTTTCTTGTAGTCAGTAACCCTTGTGTTCACCATTCTCCTCCCCATGTGGGTGCCTCTGAGGGACTCCTACTGTGTTGGCCACCTCGCCTCGGGGCCCTTCCCCAACAACATGCTGGTGTAGTGTGTCAACGGTTCGGACAACACACCATCATAAGCCCTCCATCCCGGGAGGCTTTACATGAGTCTTTGTGCTCCCACAACTGTTTCAACATGGGTGGGTTTCAGTCCTCAGCCTCAATGGGAGTTTTGTTTGGGAGTGTTTATCTAGGGAGTTACAAGCCAGTTGCCTGTCCTGGTTTCAGAATCTTCTATGATTACAGCTTGACTGACAGTAGGAATCGACTGAGAGAGATGTTCTCTACTCACAAGTGGAAATGAACTCCTGAGCTTACATTAGCAGTCCTTTCAGCAGTGAATTCTGCTGGTCTTGATGTAGTCCCACTGTTCTCTATGTCTCTGAGCATTACTTTCAGGAAATATATTTTTATAGATGAAAACTCAGGCTAACCTAGTGAGTCTGATCTTGGAATGCCTATGATCAGCCATTTAAGATTGCCTTTAATCCCAGTATTTGGGAGGCAGAGGCAGGTGGATATCTGTGAGTTCGAGGCCAGCCTGGTCTACAAAGTGAGTCCAGGACAGCCAGAGCTGTTAACCAGAGAAACCCTGTCTCGAAAAACCAAACCAAACCAAAACAAAAGATCAAAGTATTATATGCTGTGTGCTTTTTAGTTGTGAGTGTTGCCAGTGCAAATCTGCTTTCTGATTGGTGCCCCTCTGTCTGGGCATCACAACAAGCAGGCTGCAGCTCTGTCACGACAGCAGGCTGAGTGTGGTTGTGCATGCTTGTCTGCAGTCCTCTGTGTAGGCCTGTGAGCTGGCTTTCTATTGGAGGGGAGGCACTCTGCAATTTGTTCCAGTAACAATCTCTCCTGCCAAGTTGATGCTCCCCTGATCCAGCACAGCCTGGGGGAGAGGGGAAGCACACAGTTTTTCTGGTCATCTGTCATCTTTGGTGGACTGTCAGCCACCAGAAAGCATGTGTATCCCATTTTTAGAAAGAAGAAAACAGTTCAATTCCTAATGTATACTTCTGACTGTAACTTTTATAGTAAAGATAAGAATCTGCACTGCTTCCATATGACCATTCTGACTTTAAAGGGTAAGTAAGCTCTGTGTTTTTTCCTGTAGCAATGTGTCACTTAGTTCTTTTGTACAATTTGAGGTGTTTGGGAAGAATAGTCATTCTAAAAAAAAAAAAAAAAAAAAAAAAAGAAAGAAAAGAAAATTGCCTGTGGCCCAATATATGGAGGCATTTTTTTAAATTGAAGTTCCTTCCTCTCAGATGACTTTGACATAAAACTAGCCAGCACCCACCATTATTCACCTGTCTCCATTTGCCTACTGTACATGCAACATGATTAGCTGCCTCTCAATGCTGCTGCCTCAGCCACAGCCACTGTCACCACCTTGATGGACTGTACTGTACAACCATGAGCCAAAACGAAGTTTTCTGTATTAATTTGGCTTTGTCATTGTCAGGTTGGTTGCTTTGTTTGTTTGGCTCCAAACCACTTTCCCCCTGCCAATCAGGTGGGAAAAAAATGTTATGGGTGGAGGAGCACACAGTTCTGTGAGCTTCGAGGCTCCAGCAACAAGGCGCTGATAAGTGAGGCCTGGGTAGCAGTCAAGCAAAAATGGAGTTGTTCCATCATGCGGTTTAGATCCCGTGCTGTATCGTGGACAGGCAATTGGCCTGCAGGCCCCAGAGCAGCTTGAAGAAGGAGAGGTGTTGCTGTGTAGGCTGCAGTGTGTGTAGCAGTTACTAGACACAAGAAACCAAGAGGAGGTCTTCGGTTGTACTGGGCTGGCTTGTGGGTAGCCTGCACCAACGGCTGTGAGGGCTGGCTTGTGAGTAGCCTGCACCAATGGCTTTGTGAGCTCAGAGCCACTCTGGTGCCCAGACAGAGGGTACAGTGGTGTTCAGATGAACTGTGGCATGGTGGCAGAGGAAAAGGGACTGTGGACATGGACTGGAAATACAGAATACAATAGGCGCTGTGCCTGAAGCTGAGCTGTGCAACCCTGAGATGCCAGCTACACATTTCCTGCAAGCCGACCTTTGTCAGGGATTCTGTCACAGTGATGAATGAGAAAAGTAATCCAGATATCCTGAAACTGAAACTTTGTTAGCAAATACATCTATTAATAACTTTAAACACATATTACCTAACAACTAACCCTAATAATAACTATAAACTGTTGTATTATGCCAGCAGGGCCTGGCAGGAGGCCTGCAGACCTGGCAGGCCTGGCTGGCCTTAGCTGGAGGCCTGAGACCTCAGGCAGTCAGTGGGCCTGTATAATAAATATACCAAGACCTTTTAATGTTTCAACTCTCAGGCCTTAGCTAGGCAGACTCTCAACTAACCCATGTAAGTTAACTCACCCACCTAATCCCAACCAGCCATGTGGCTTGCTGTACTTTCAGAGCTCTTAGACACACACATCTGCCCATGTCCTTGTCTCCTGGAGGAAAGAGTGCTTGCTCTATATTTTCCCAGGATTCCTTAGTTCCTACCAGGAAGTTCTGCCTTCTTATACTCTTTCTGCCCAGGTAATTGGCCACCAGCAACTTTTATTATCCAATAAGAGAATGCCTCAGATAGGGCATTAACCAGATCTCTGAACATTGAGATCAGCTTTTGAAAATCATGCACAAGACCCTTCTCCAACAATGTCCAGAGTGGAAAACCAACCAACCAGTCAACTAACCAACAACCAACCAACCAATGACCAAACAGACAACCAGTCAAACAAACCAATCAACCAGCCAACCAACCAACCAAACAACAACAAAACAAACAACCAAACAACTAACAAACAAACAACTGAACAAATAAATAACTAAACAAACAACCTGACAACCAAGCAACCAAACCAAGCCTGGAGAAGATGTAAAGTGTAGTTAAAGCTACTAAGCTATAAAAAGATTCACTTCTCTACATATATCTTTCTCTTGACCATCATGCTTCCTCCATGGCCGTACTTAACTGGAGCACTGAACAGAACTTTAGAGGAGCCCTAGACCCTAACTGCTGGGCTCAGGGATATGTTACCCACTAGTTACCAGCTGTGGGACCAGGATACCTGGCCCTATAAAGAACAGGAAGTTAACAACTTCTTCCCATGGCTAGCCACCCCGAGGCACCAAAGGCATGCAACAACTCCACACCCAACCCAAAGATTGCAGATTTTAAGTACCTGGAAGCACTTGGTGTCTGGATTCCAGATGCAACAAGGTACCCACTAAATAAATGCATAGTGCCAATCAGGGCAGAGATGGCTGGCTGCCACCATATTGAAGGCTACATCTGTCACCTAGACCCTGTCTACAGCATCCCTAAGTCGGTCTCCATTAGAGATTTGGAACAGTAAGTTAAAATACTTGAGACTACAAACACTAAACTTAATAAACAGAGTCCTTGGGCTGGTAAGATGGCTCCATGGGTAAAGGAGCTTGCCACCAATTCTGACAATCTGTGTTTATTTCAGGAGTCCACATGGTGAAAGAAGAGAACAGACTCCTGTAACATACACAATACAACATAAAACAGAGCCCTTGTCATCATGTGTCCTATGGGAGGGATCTGTCACAACCACAAAGCTGGGCCTGCCTGAGGATCGGGAGCCTGCCAAGACGAAGTCATGAGCACCAGTGTATGCTCACATGTGCACATGCCTATCTCCAGGTTGAAGTTATTTTTAGATAAAAATCCAATGGCTTGGCAGGACTCATGCCATGTTATGGTGCCAAGGAGCAAAATAATAAAAGTAATTCTCCCAAATAGGTTATGAAACTTTGATGAAGGTAAAAACAAAACAAAACAAAAAACATTGTGATATATTTTAAAATATTTTAAGTGACCTAATGAAACACAGTTATAGAACGCATGTAAGTTTTGAAAGCTTTTGGACCTTTAGTGATGGGAAATCACTCATGAATGACTGTCAGAATGTAATCTCTTTTTCACTCCATTTAGAAATACTCAGCCAAATGTCCTATGAAGTTCCTAAATTCCACCTCTTCTAAGGCCTTCTCCAGCTCTCTCAAGGCTGTATTTGAACTTCTCTTTTACCACTGTTGTTTATCTTCCAAGGTTACTCGCGCTGTGTCTCCAAACCAGAACTTTATCTTCTTTGGAGATGGGGAGTTGTGGACTATGCTTGTAATTCCAGAATTCAGGAGACTGAAGTAGGTGGAGTGCTGTGAGTTCCAGATCAGCCTTGGCTACACTGTAAAACCTTGTCAGAAAAAAAAAAAAAAGAAAAGAAAAGGAAGAAGACAAGAGGAGGAGGGGAAAGAGATGAGGCTGGAGAGGTGGCTCAGCAGCTAGGCTGCTTTCAAAGGATCTGGTTCCATTTTCCAGCACCCACTGGATGGCTTACCACCAACTGGAAATTCAGTTCCAAGGGATCTGTCACCCATCTTCTGGCCTCCTTGGGCACCAGGCATGCACATGCTGCACAGACACACGTGCAGGCAAAACATTCATATGCAGAAAATAAAATAAACAAATCTTTAAAAATAGAAAGAAAGAGGAAATGAAAGTGAATCTTGGTTGGCCCAGGAATGGTGACCCATGCCGGTAAGTCTTTAATGTTTGGGAGACAGAGTCGGGGCATCAGTATAAGGCCAGTGTCTCAATTATATCTACGGAGCGAGCCTGGCCAGGGCTGCACGAAGATCTGTCTCAAAATAAGAGAATAACCGAACAGGACGGGGTGATGGCACATACCTTGAGTCCCAGCACTTGGGAGGGAGAGGCTAATCACTGAGTTCTGGGTCAGCCAGGGCTATACAGTAAGACCCTGTCTCAAAACAAAACAAAACACTAAACAATAACAACAACAACAAAAATCAAGGTCTGGGAATGTAGATCAGTGATAGAGCATTTGTCTAGCACAAGTAAGGCTGTGAGTTTAATGTCCTTCCTTCCTTCTTTCTTTCCTTCCTTCCTTCTTTTCTTTTTGTTGCTTTCTTTCCTTTTTTTATTCCTTTATTTTTAAAATTTAATTTAATTTTTTCCTTTTACTGCAAATAGATTTTTTTTTTTTTGGTTTTTCAATATAGGGTTTACCTGTGTAGCCGTGGCTGTCTTGGATTCACTTTGTAGACCAGGCTGGCCTCAACTCACAGAGATCTGACTGCCTCTACCTCCCAAGTTCTGGGATTAAAGGCCTGCACCACCACGCCCAGTTTGCAAATAGATTTTTTTTTTCATATATTCTCATTATGGTTTTCCCTCCTTCTACTCCTTCAACTTTTCCTCCCATCTGGATCCATTCCCTTTTTGTCTCTCATTAGAAAGCAAATATGCTTCTAATGGATAATAATAATTAAAAAATCTAGTAAGACAAAATAAAAACTAACATATCAGACTAGGACAAAACAAATAAACATAAGGAAAAGAGACTGAGAAGCATATCACAAAGATATAGAGACATAGATTCATTTGTTTGCACACTCTGGAGTCCCATAAAAACACTAAACTGAGCCGGGCGGTGGTGGCGCACGCCTTTAATCCCAGCACTTGGGAGGCAGAGGCAGGCGGATCTCTGTGAGTTCGAGGCCAGCCTGGTCTACAAAGCGAGTCCAGAACAGCCAGAGATACACAGAGAAACCCTGCCTCGAAAAACCAAAAAAAAAAAACCACTAAACTGGAAGCCAACTTGGTGAGCAAGTCCAAGGCAACCAAGGCTACACAGAGAAACCCTGTATCAAAAACCAAAAATAAAACAAACAAATAAATAGAGATTTTATGTTAAAAAACAAACAAACAAACTAAAAACCCCACTAAACTGGAAGCCATGATATATACACAAAGGACCTGTAGGGTAAAGAGAGAGAGAGAGAAAGTATAAATAAAATTAATTAATAATAAAAAATTTTTAATTAAAAAAATAAAGTAAAAGCCTTGACATGACATCATGAGACAAGAAACCTCCAAAGGCGCTGTTTAGTTTGCTTGGTGTTGGCCCTGTACTGTTGGGCCATTCAGCCTACATACCCTTAAGAGTAGTTTGTTGGCCAGCCATGGTGTTGCAGGGCTTTAATCCCAGCACTCGGGAAGCAGAGGCAGGTGGATCTCTGTGAATTCAAGGCCAGCCTGGTCTACAGAATGAGTCCAAGACAACCAGAACTACACAGAGAAACCCAGTCTTGAAAAACAAAAAAACAAACAAAAAAAAAAAAAGAAAAGATTGTTTCCCCAGTGAGACTCTCTTGGAGAAAACTAAATTTTCACTTCATTTGCAAGTGGTATTAAATTGGGGGTTCCTTTTTTTTTTTGAAGGATATTAGTATTTGGTTTTATCCTGAGCTATCTAGCTGTAAGTTGTCTCTTTGTCTGAATGACAATGTCCTTTGCCATGCAGAAACTTCTCAGTTTCATGAAATCTCATTTAGTAATTGCTGGCCTTAGTGCCTGCGTTAACGGTGTTCTGTTCAGAAGGCCTTTTCCTGTGCCAGTGAGTTTGAGACTATTCCTCAATTCTATCAGTTTCCATGATCATGTTTTTATGTTGAGGTCTTTGATCCATTGGGGTTGAATTTTATGCAGAGTGATGAGTCTAGATCTACTTGCATTCTTCTACATGCAACCATCCAGTGTGACCAGCACCATTTGTTGAAGATGCTGTCTTCTTTTAAATGTGTATTTCTAGATTTTTTAAATCAAAAATCAGGTGTCCATGAGTGTGTGATTTATGTTTGGGTCTTCAGTTCCATTGATCAACATGTTTATTTTTTGTGCAAATACCATGCTGGTTTTATTACTATAACTCTGAAGTATAATTTGAAATTGGGAATAGTGATACCTCCTGCAGGTTTTTTTTTTTAATTCAGAATATTTCTAGCTATCCTGGGCTTTTTTGTGTTCCCAAACGAAGCTAACTTTTTTTTCCTTTCAACATCTGTGTTGGAATTTTGATAGGGAATGCATGGAGTCTGTAGATTGCTTTTATTAGGATGGTCATTTAGATCTTTCCATCTTCTGTTACCTTCTTCAGTTTCTTTCTCCAAAGTCTTAAAGTTTTTATCATACAAGTCTTTCACTTCCTTAGTCAGAGTTAACCCCAAGATATTTTATATGAGTTGAGGCTATTGTAAGGTGTTGTTTTCCTTATTTCTTTCTCAGTTTGTCATTTGTATATAGGAAGGCCACTGATGATTGTGAGTCGATTTTGTTATCTAGATACTTTGCTGAAAGTGTTTATCAGCTGTAAGGGTTCCCCAGTGGATTATTTAGAGTCATTTATATATACTATCATGTCATCATCTGTAATAAAGATGCTATGACTTCTTCCTTTCCAAATTGTATCCCCCTGATCTCCTTCACTTGTCTTCTTGCTCTAGCCAAGACTTCAAGTACTATATTGAATAGATATGGAGACAGTGGACAACCTTGTCTTGCTCCTGATTTTAATGGAATTGCTTTGGGTTTCTCCCTATTTAAGCTGATGTTGGCTATCAGCTTGCTGTTAACTGCCTTTATTGTAGTGAGATATGTCCCTTGTATCCCTAATCTCTCCAGGACTTTTATCATGGAGTGTTGGATTTTGTTAAAGGTCTTTTCTGTATCTAGTGAGATGATCAAGTGGTTTTGTCTTTCAGTTTGTTGTCTATGTTAAACCATCCCAGCCTTCCTGGGATAAAGCCTACTTGATTGTGATGGATGATTTTTTGATGTGTTCTTGCATTCAACTTGTAAGAGTTTTATAGAGAATTTTTGCCTGAATGTTTATAAGGGAAATTGGCCTATAGTTCTCTTTCTTTGTCAAGTCTTTATGGGGCTTGGGTGTCAGGGTAACTGTGTCCTTGTAAAACAAATTGGAAAATGTTTTTTTTTTTGTTTCTGTTTAGTGGAATAATTTGAGGAGTATTGGCATTAGCTGTTCTTTAAACCATCTAGCGCTGGATTTTTATTTATTTATTTTTGGTTGGGAGAGTTTTAATGAGTGCTTGTCTTTCACTAGGGACTATAGGTCTGTTTAATTTGCTTATCTGATCTTGATTTAGCTTTGGTAAATGATATTAGAGGAAACTATGCCCCTCTTTCAGATTTTCCAGTTTTGAGGAGCACAGGTTTGTAAAGTATGTCATTATGATTCTCTGACTTATCTTGGTATCTGTTGGTATGTCCCATATTTCAACTCTAATATTGTTAATTTGGATCTTCTCTCTGCTTTTAGTTAATTTGGATAAGGGTTTGTCAATCTTACTGATTTTCTCAAAGAACCAACTCTTTGTTTCATTGATTCTTTGTATTGTTTTTTGTTGTTCTTTATATTTTACTGATTCAGCCCTGAGTTGATTATTTCTTGCCATCTACTCCTTTTGGGTGTGATTTCTTTTGTTGTTGTTGCCCAGAGCAGTGATTCTGAACCTTCCTAATGCTAAAACCCATTAGTGTTACTCTTTATGCTGTGGTGACCCCCAACCACAAAATTATTTTTGTTGCTACTTCATAACTGTGATTTTGCTACTGTTATGAACCATAACATAAATATCTGATATGCAGGATATCTGATTTGTGACCCCTGTAAAAGGGTCCTTTGACCCCAAAAGGAGCTCTACCCACAGGTTAAGAACTGCTGTCCTGTAGCTTTCAGGTAAATTACTAGTATGAGATCTTTCCAATTTTTTTTTTTTTGTAGGCACTTAGTTCTATGAACGTGCCTTTTAAAACTGCTTTCATTGTGTCCTATAAGTTTGGATGTGTTGTGTATTCATTTTTTTCAATTCTAGAAAATCTTTAATTTCTGTCTTGATTCATATTTTTATTCAGTAGTGAATTGTTTAATTTCCATGAGTTTATAAGCTTCCTGTTGTTTCTTTTGCTGTTGATATCCAACTTCAATCCATGGTTGTCAGATAGAAAGCAGGGTATTATTTTGATTTTCTTGTATTTGTTGAGTCTTGCTTTGTGTCTGAGAATGTGATCAGTTTTGGAGAAAGTTCCATGAGGTGCTGAGAAGAATGTATATTCGTTTGTGTTTGGGTGAAATATTCTAATAGATATTGGATAAATATCTGGTAAATATTCTAACAGATATTGGGTAAATATCTGTTAGGTTCATTTGGTTTATAACGTCTGTTAGCTGCAGCATTGCTCTGTTTAGTTTTTTCCTGGATGACCTGTCTAATGGTGAGAGTGGGATATTGAAGTCTCCACTACCTGTGTGAGGGTCAATATGTGATTTAAGCTGTAGTAGTGTTTTTTTGTTGTTTTGTTTTGGTTAGATTTGCGGTTTTTCAGGTTTTTTTTTTTTTTAATGAACTTGGGTGCTCTTGTGTTTGGTGCATAGATGTGAAAAATTGAAATGTTTTCTTGGTGGAGTTTTACTTTGATAAGTATATAGTGTCCTTCCCTTTCTCTTCTGATAGTTTTGGTTTGAAGTCTATTTTGTTTGATATTAAAATGGCTATGCCAGCCTTCTATTTAGGTCCATTTGCTTAGAATATTTTTTCTATCCTTTTACCCAGAGATGTCTTTCCTTGATGTAAAGGTGTATTTCTTAAATACAGCAGAAAAATGGATCCTGTTTTCTAATATATTCTGTTAGTCTGTGTCATATTGGGGAATTCAAACCACTAATGTCAAGAGATATCAATGAGCCGTGTTTACCAATTGCTTTTACTTTGTTGTTGTTGGTGGTGGTGATGGTGGTGTGTGTGTGAGTGTGTGTGTGTGTGTGTGTGTGTGTGTGTGTGTGTATGTGCTTGTCTGAGATTATTTATTTCTTGGTTTTCCTGGGTGTGAATAACCTCTTTAGTTTGGAATTCTCCTTCTAGTGCCTTATGTAGGCCTAGATCTGTAGATAGAAATTGCTTACATTTGGTTTTATTATGGAAGGTCTTATTTTCTCTACCTATTGTGATTGAAAGGTTTTCATGGTATAGTAGTCTGGGCTGGCATCTGTGGTCTCTTAGAGTCTGTAGAACATCTGCCCAGGCCCTTCTGGCTTTTAGTCTCCATTAGGAAATCAGGAATTATTCTTATAGAGCTTACTCGTAAGTGTTACTTAATCTTTTTCCTTTGTAATTTTTAATATTCTTACTTTGCTCTGTATGTTTAGTGTTTTGATTATTATGTGCCAAGGGGACTTTCTTGACTGGTTCAGTCTATTTGATTCCTGTATCTTGATAGGCATCTCCTTTAGGTTAGGAAAATTTTCTTCTAGGATTCTGTTGAAAATATTTTCTGTGCCTTTGACCTGGGTTTCTTCTCCTTCTTCTATTCTTATTACTTCTTAGATTTGGTCTTCTTATAGTGCCATAGATTTCCTGGATGTTTTGTGCCAGAATTTTTAAAAATTAACAATTTCTTTGATCTAGGTATCCATTTCTATGTCTTCAATGGCTGAGATCCTCTCTCCTACCTCTTGAATTCTTTTTTTTTTTTTTAGGTTTCTTGAGACAGGGTTTCTCTGTGTAACAGCCTTGGTTGTCCTGGACTCACTCTGAGACCAGGCTGGCCTTGAACTAACAGAGATCCACCTGCCTCTGCCTCCCAAATGCTGGGATTAAAGGCCTGCACCACCACACCTGACCTCTATCTCTTGAATTTTATTGAGGGAGGCTTGCCTCTGAGATTCCTATTCAAGTTCCTAAACGTTTCATTTCCAGATTTCCCTCAATTTGGGTTTTCTTTACTCATTTTATTTCTAATCTCAGGTCTTAAACTGTTTTATTCATTTCCTTCTACTGTTTGTTTATATTTTCAAACAAACAGATTTCTTTTTCTTTTTTCTTTCTTTTTTTTTTTTTGTTATTTGGGACAGGGTTTTGAGACAGAGTTTCTCTTTGTAGACCAGGCTGGCCTCGAACACAGATCTGCCTGTCTCTGCCTTGCAAGTGCTAGGATTAAAGGTGTGTGCCACCACACCCAGCTCATAGATTTTCTTTTTTTAGAGGGATTTATTCATTTCCTCTTTTAGGACTTCTATCATATTCATAAGGGCTATTTTACAGTCTTTGACTTGTGCATCAGATTATGTTGCAATTCTCAGGGCCTAGTGTGTTAGGGTTGCTGGACTCTAGTGGAGATATTTTGTCCTGGCTGTTATTGATTGTGTTTTCACTCTGCCATGTGTAGGAAGATTGTGCTGCTATATGATCTTCTCTTTGTTGGGTGGGTGTTTTGGTCCTTGGGTTTTGTTGCCCTCTTTGGTTCTTAGGCAGTATGATTGCTATGTACTCCCTGGTAGGCGTGGCCACTGGGAGTTCTGGGTAAAATGTGTTTCTAGGTGTTGGCAGCTGACACTTAGGAATGGGGATGGACTGGGACAGGGAGATCTAACTGGACCACAGGTGGGAGGAAAGCAGGGTGTTCCACCAGGATCTGCTTGGTTCCCAGGGAATGGGAGCAAAGAATGAGGAGAGGCCACAACAGGCAGTCTGCTACAGAGTTGGGTATGAGAAGGGTGTTGGATATGTAGGAGAGGAGGGAGAATGAAGATCTGAAGCTCTCCTACCTGCTTTGCAAGCTTATTTGCTTCTCTGGCAGGTTTGGCTGGAAGCTTCCCTGGGGCATGCATGCTGGAGTTGGAAGCTGGGCTAACAGGATGAGTGGGCAGGAGGGTTGGCAAAGAGTTTAGTGTTCCTGGAGATAGGGACAGAGAGGAGGGAGACGCCTCAGCAGGTGGTCTGCTACACAGTTTGGGATGAGATGGGGGAGGGGGTTAGATTTGTAGGACAGGAAGAAGAGGTGAAGATCTGCAGTTAGCCTACCTGCTTTCCTGGGTTAAGTGGCATGAGTGGCTGGTGGGTTCTCAGGAATGCCTCCTGGAGTTCTTTTATTGATTGATTGATTGATTCTTTGACAATTCAATACATTTATATACCAATTTGGAAACTGTAATGGGTTTCTGTTGTGGTTTTCCCTCTCCTTCCCCTTGGTTTGTTGAGACCAGGACTCAAGCAGCCCTGGCTTATAGTTCGAGTTCCTCTTCTTCCTTCAGGGTGTCCAGGGGTCGCTGCACACAGGCTGGAAAGAATGAAGCAGAATGAGTGGGCTTGCAGGATCCCCGTCTGGCTCGGAGTGCTAGTAGGAGAAAGCCTCCTCTGAAGATCTTAGGGTTAAAGCTCTTTTAGACTATATTCATCAGCTCTCTTAGATGGTATTCAGTGAAACAGCTTATACGTCTCTATTCCAAGGTAAATGAGGGCCATATGAACCTTGGGAAGTGGGAAGGAATTTCCAGGATGGGTTCACCCTTTTGGTTGGAATTTAAGGTATTGGGGTACTTCATTTACACGGAGGGGCATTCTAGGTGCTAGGATATGTGACTATCTGTGACTACCTTGAGGATTACTGAAGTAGGGGTTGCAAGACTATGTGCTCTGGGCCATGAAGGCACAGAACGGGGAGCAGTCCCTAATCCTGCTGGTCTCAAGATTTGAGATTTCAGTTCAGATCGAGATTTTCGGGGTTTGGACACATCTCTGACCTCACTCTAGCTCTATGGTTGTTTTCCCGGATCACCCAGCCTACATTCCCCACACGGGCTGGTCTCTAACTCACTGTAACTGAAGCTGGCTTCAAATTCCTGATCCTCCTGCTGGTTCCCAAGCACTGGGATTATAGTTGTGTACCACTGTCTTAGTTAGTGTTTGCTGTGAGGAGACACCATGACCACGGCAACTCTTATAAAGGCAAATATTTCATTGAGCCTGGCTTACAGTTTCAAAGGTTTAGTCCATTATCATCATGGCAGGAAGTATGGCAGTGTGCAGGCAGACATGGTGCTAGAGAAGCCAAGAGTTCTACTTCTTGATCCAAAGGCAGCCAGGAGGAAGCTCTCATTTCAACTGGGCAGAGCATTAGCATAGGAAACCTCAAAACCCACCCCCACAGCGACACACTTCCTCCAACAAGGCCACACCTCCTATATAGTGTCCCTGCCTATGGTCCAAGCATTCAAACACATGAATCTATGGGAGCCATACCTATTCAAACCACCACATTCCACTCTCTGGCACTCATAGGCTTGGCGTCATAACATAATGCAAAATGCATTTAGTCCAGCTTCAAAAGTCCCCATAGTCTATCACAGTCTCAACAATGTTTAAAAGTCCAAAGTTCAAAGTCTCTTCTGAGATTCATGCAATCTCTTCATTGTAATCTCCTATAAAATTAAAATTAAAAAGCAGATCACATACTTCCAACATCACAGGATATGCATTACCATTCCAAAATATCATAGTTAGGAAATACTGGACCAAAGCAAGACCAAAAACTATCCGGGCAAACTCCAAACACTGCGTCTTCATGTCTGATGTTCAACTCCTTTCAGCTTTGTTGACTGCAACACACCTCTTTCTTTTGGACTGGTTCCACTTCCTGTTAGCAACTTTCCTCAGCAGGTATCCCAAGGCTCTGGCATCTCTAACATCTTGGGTCTCCAAGGCAACTTCAACTTGAGTGTTTCTTGTTATGTCTGAGATCCAGATATGGTCTTCTGGGCTCCTCCAAAGAGTCACTTCTCTGGTTCTGCCCTCTGTAGCACTCTAGGCTGTGGCTGACTCCACATCGTAGCTGCTGCTGTTCTTGGTGGTCATCTCATGGTACTGGCATCTCCAAGAGGCTGCCCTTTCATCAACAGCCTTTCATAAACTCTCCTCAGGGTACCAAGCCTCAACCTCAACTGCCACTGAGGCTGCACCTTCACCAATGGCCTTTCCTGGCCTCTCATAGTGCCAACCCTCAGTCGTTCTCCATGACCCCTTCATTCTTTCGAAAGCAGTACCACCTGGGTGGTTCTTACAAGGCCTGTCTCTGGAACATAGCTTCTCAGTGCTCTCAGAAAACACATCCCAGAAGATTTTACCTCAAGTGATGTTGGTCTCTTCTTAATCGCTGCTAATTTCTTAGCCCTAGCTAACCAGCATCAGTCGTCCCAGTAACCCCTTCTATTCTTGACTCTAAAGCCAGAGCCACATGGCTGAAGCTGCCAAGTTCTGTTCCTTGCTGGCATTGGAACATGGTCCCCTTATTCTTTTATACACTGTGCTGCTAACCTGTGTCCTCCACCCAGTGCCCAGGGTGCACACTGGTCCCATGGGCAGTTCACTTCGCTCCTAACCTTTCCTGAAGCCCCTCTTCTACCCTGGCTAGGAACACTTTCTTTTTGTATTTTATTCTTTTTTTTTTTTTTTTTTTGGTTTTTCGAGACAAGGTTTCTCTGTGTAGCCCTGGCTGTCCTGGACTCACTTTATAGACCAGGCTGGCCTCGAACTCACAAAGATCCACCTGCCTCTGCCTCCCAAGTGCTGGGATTAAAGGCGTGCGCCACCACCGCCCGGCTGTATTTTATTCTTAAGGTTCTACCCATTTGTTGAAGAAACCAGCTAACCTCAGCAAGGTTGACTGTGAGAGAGGAGAGGCACCCCCAGGTTCTCCCTTCTTGGCAGGACATTAACACATTCAAAAGAGGTCCCAGGAAGACAATCTCCAATCCAGAAAGAACGGGCATCTCTCTCACTTTATGGTCTCTCTTTTACCAACTCCCTTACTTACTGAATAAGCCCTCTTTAGCTAGTCTGACACCCCAAACTTTCTTGTGTAAGATCTGCCTTGGGAAGCTTCCTTTTTTGCCCTACACCAACCTTGAAGAGCCAATCAAAACATACTCAAATCCCTTCAAAAGAAAATGTGGGGGCTGGAGAGATAGCTCAGTGGTTAAGAGCACTGACTGTTCTTCCAGAAGACCTGGGTTCAATTCCCAGCACCTACATGGCAGCTCACAACTGTCTGTAACTCCTGTTCCAGGGGATTTGACACCCTCACACAGACATACTTGCAGTGAAAACACCAATGTACTTAAAACAAAAATAAAATTTAAAAAAATGTTCTTTGGGCTAGAGAAATGGCTCAGCGGTTAAGAGCACTGGCTGTTCTTCCAAAGGACCCAGGTTCAAATCCCAGCACCCACATGGCAGTTCACAGTTGTCTGTAATTGCTGAGTGTGGTGGCACATGCCTTTAATCCCAGCATTTGGGAGGCCGGGACAAGCAGATCTCTGCAAGTTCAAGGCCAGCCTGGGCTACAAAGTGATTCCAGGACTGCCAGGGTTACACAGAGAAACCTGTCTCAAAAAAACAAAACAAACAAAACAAAAAAGAAAGAAAGAAAGAAAGAAAATGTGCCTTTCAAATATTTCTAAGCAATGGCCATTTTCCTAGAGATTGTGTAAGGGGGCCAAGGAGGGCTATAAACCACACCCCAGCACCCACAGCCCATGATGCCCCCTTCAGCTTTTCCTTCCCTGGGCTCCAGCAGAGGGGTGGGGTGGGTAGAATGGCTCAACAATTTCCCACAGCGGGAGACTCTAAAATCCTGCTCTCTACAAGCCATCCCTGGGACCAACACCTCTCCATCAGTATATCAGCCCCTGAAGTCCTGAAGCTAGGGGATATCCGGACATAAAAGTTTGGTCTGGCCAGAAGTGGTGTCACATGCCTGTAGTTACAGCATTCTGGACACCTGAAGAATGGTGATTGTTTTGAGCTCGAAGCCAGGATGACACACATAGCAAAATCTTAGAGAGAGAGAGAGAGAGAGAGAGAGAGAGAGAGAGAGAGAGAGAGA
>CAJQZJ010032237.1:1962925-2012155 GCA_907164525.1 Lophiomys imhausi
AGAGAGAGAGAGAGAGAGAGAGAGAGAGAGAGAGAGAGAGAGAGAGAAAGTTAGTAATTTGACTGGTTTGGTTGGGTTGGGGATACAACTGAGTGATAGAATATTTGCTTAGCATGCTTGAGGCCCTGTATTCTGTTCCCCATTCCTCCTCTTACACTCACTTCTGAACATGTATCAGGTATGGCTGAAGACTGGAAAAGAAATGGAAATGGCGTAGGTATTATGATGTATGAGAAACATGAACTCTTGGGTGAGAAAAGCATCAGTTTAAACTAGAGTTGTATTCAGTGGGAGGTTTTGTTTTGGTTAGTTGGGTTTTTTGTTTGTTTGGTTTGTTTTTGATAGCATAGACAGGAAATTGAAAGCAAGGAGAAACAGAGAGCTGGGCATGGTGGCAAGTGCCTGTAAAGCCAACACTTGACAGATAGAAGCAAGACAATCTCAAATTCAAGATCTAAGTATCAAGACCTTGTCCAAAGTAAATATATATTTTTAAATTTTATTTACCTTTATTTTATGTGCATTGGTGCTTTGCCTGCATGTATGTCTATGTGAGAGTGTCAGATCTTGGAGTTCTAGACAGTTGTGAGCTGCCCTGTGGGTGCTGAGATTTGAACCCTTAACCACTGAGCCATCTCTCCAGCCCCATAAATAAACATTTTTAAAAGGTAGAAAGAATGAAGAACTTGGGCTAGAGAATGGCTCAGTGGTTAAGATCACTGGCTGTTCTTCCAAAGGACCCGGGTTGAAATCCCAGCACCATATTCATAGCTGTATGAAATGGCCCAGTGTGGTGGCGCACGCCTTTAATCCCAGCACTCGGGAGGCAGAGGCAGGTGGATCTCTGTGAGTTCAAGGCCAGCCTGGTCTACAAAGTGAGTCCAGGACAGCCAAGGATACACAGAGAAACCCTGTCTTGAAAAACCAAAAAAAAAAAGAAAGAACTTATAACTCATGCAGTAATTTGCATTGCTAGATGAGTCAGTTTGGTTTAGTCTTTATCAAGATACTACAATAAATATATACAAAATTCTAACCATTCAACAGATTAATTAATTCAGTCAGTATCAATATTTGTTGAATGTGTATTATGTACTAATAGCATTCCAGGTGCTTAGAATACATGAGTGAAGAAAACAAAGACTGTTACCCCTTGAGGATTAATTTTTAGTGGAGGCGAGACTGATCTAAAGTATAATAAGTAACCCATCTAGTGATGATATGGGGAAAGAAACGCAGCAGGGAGGGCTACGGATCTTGGGATGGCAGGGCGTGTGTGGTTTCAGATAAGGAGCCCAAGGCAAGGCTCACTGAGAAAGCAACATTTGAACAAAGGCTGTAATGGAGATAAGACCATTAGTTGGGCAGGTTTCTTGGGCAAGGGCATTCGAAGCAGAGAGCAAAGGTCTGTAAACTGGGCGTACCTGGTGTTATGGGGTGGGGGGGGGGAAGGAGCATGGTGTTAGGGGGAAGGAGTGAGACCATATAAGGCTTTGGTGGGCTACTGTAAGGATTCTGGCAGTTTTCTGAGCAAAATGGGAAGCCACTGAGGAATTTAGGTGAGAACAAAATGACAAATTTTAGGCAGCACCCTTTGGCTGCTACATTGATAAAATACTGCCAGTGCACACCTTTATTCCAGGCACTTGAGAACTCCAACAGCGAGTTCTACGCAGGCCAGGGCTACATAGTGAGTCCCTATCAGAAAATAACAATAAGAAACCACACACAGGGAAAGTGCTGCTTAGAACAAATCTAGAAAGGCTATAAAGAGGCTATTTAAATTATTCTGTTCAGAGACCACCGTGGCTTCGACCAGGGTGGTACAACAGGGGTGGGAAGGAGAGCTCAGATTCTAGATGTATTTGTAGGTAAAAGAAAGAGGAACCAGGGGGACTTTAAGGTGCCTGAATTTTGTATAATAAAGGAGATCAGTGAAGCGGTTGCCCATGGTTACTGGACAATCCTCACCCCAGAGGCAGCATGAACACTGATGTGGGATCTCTGTGAGTGCCATGGTGGAGCTCTGCTTGGCTCTTCTTAGTGGGCTTAACTCTGGGAGTTAGGGTGCCAGGTGGGCACAGCCACTAAAGTACCCGGAACCAGTGACTTCCAGGTTCCTTGTCCGTGCCTGAGAACAGGGAAAAGCAGACAAGGAGCTAAAAGCACTGACAGCAACCATTAAAGAAAGACAAGAAAGAAGGTGGGGCTCCAGGAGAGGAAGAGCAGCATCAAGCCTTATGGGTTTTATGGTGGGAACGAGGTAGAAACTCAGGTAATCTGTAGAGAGCTGTGATGTGCCGCGCCCTAAAGATGGCGCCGGTTTCCGCCTTCCACCAGCCCGACGGTGAGCGCTCTTGATGATAAACAAGTCCATATTTGGTTAAGACCGCTGATCTGGCTTGCTTCCGCATACGTGGGCCTCTAAGATAGCACCATGTAGCTTTACTTGATTGGCTGTTCATATAGTATTTAGCCTGTAGGTTGGGTCTGCCCCGGGGATTCAGAAGACTGTTTTCAAGGGACCTGAATAAACTGCTGGAGAAGAGCTTTTGTGAGTTGCGTCATCCTTGCTGGTCGAGGGGCATGCGACAGTAATCTTTATTAGGATTATTCATGTTGAGGGGAGAATCACAGGCCCAGCCAGAAAGGAGTCCATAAACCTTAGGCATGTTCTCTCAGCACTACTAGGGAGTTACTCATCCATTCAAGGGAGAGGTCACATGACTAGCTGAGGGCCCACCCTGGGCCCCGCCCTTACTGCCTGAGAAGAGCTAGTCCTGCCTCAAATTCACAGAGTAAAAGTTTACAAGCGATTATATAACACAATAGAAAATCCCTTTAGCACTCACTGCCTGCCTTAAATATGTGTGTGTGTGTCTATTCTGGTTTTTTTTAATTATCTTTCTTTTTTTTCTTTTGTTTGTTTATTTTTTGAGATACAGTCTAGCCTTCAGCTGACTGTAGCCATAGATGACTTAGAACTTCTTATTCTCTTGCCTCTACTTCCCAAGTGCTGGGATTACAGGCGTTTGTCACCATGCCAGGTTTATGCAGTGTTGGGGATAAGAACTGTGTACATACAAGGCAAAAAAAAAAAAACCCACATTCTACCAACCGAAGCCCCAGCGCATGTTTGCCTCCTTTGTTGTCAATCAAGTATATAGTTTTGTTTTCCTTTCTTCTTTTCTGGACCGTGCTGTAAATGCAGAGGTCAGAGGACAATTTGCAAGAGTGAGGTACCTCTCCCCTGTGGGTTCTGGGAATTGAGTTTAGGTTGTCAGGCTTGGCAGCAAACGCTTTTACTTGCTGAGCCATCTGGATGTCCCTTTCAAGTTTTTTGGTTTTCTTCTTCTTCTTCTTTTTTTTTTCAAGACAAGGCTTCTCTGTGTATCCTTGGCTGGCTGTCCTGGACTCACTTTGTAGACCAGGCTGGCCTTGAACCCACAGAAATCTACCTGAGTCCTGAGATTAAAGGCCTGCACCACCAGGCCTGGCCATTACAGCTGTGAACTGCCATGTGGGTGCTGGGATTTGAACCAGGGCCCTTTGGAAGAGCAGTCAGTGCTCTTAACCGCTGAGCCATCTCTCCAGCCTCCACTTTTGTTTGTTTGTTTTTAAGACAAAGTCACATAGAGATTAGGCTGGCCTTTGACTTGCTACTTAGAAGAAACCCTTGAAATCCTGACCCTCCTGATTTCCTATCAGAAATGCTAAGATTACCTTTTTTTAAATTAATTTTTAATTTTTTAATTTTGTTTGCTTGTTTTAAAGAAGTTTAGCTAGTCTGGAAACCCAGTACCTGGGGGGTTGAGGTGGGAGGATTACCAGGAGTGTGATGGTAGCTTGGGCTACATAGTGAACTCCAAGTCAGCTTGGGTTACAGAAGAAGACCAATCTCAAAACAATTTATAAGGGGGAGGGCGAGAGTAAGGGCCGGTGAGGTGGCTCAGTGGGTAAAAGTGCTTGCCATCCTCTGGTGTAAGTCTAACAATTGAGACTTCTATTTCCAGAGCCCTCATAAAGGTGGAAGAGGTGAGCTTAACAAAGTTATCCTGTGACCTCCTCAAGGACACTCTGACATCCACACATAAACACACAGTGACAATAAATTAATGAATGAAAGTGAGAAGGTGGAGAAAGAGGAGGAGAAATTTACACAGTGATTTTCAAATGTTAAGACTCCCCCTATCCACCACGGGGCTGGAAAGATGGCTCAGCGGTTAAGAGCACTGGCTGTTCTTCCAAAAAAACCTGGGTTCAAATCAAGCCAAGGCTATTACACAGAGAAACCCTGTCTCCATGGGAAAAAAAAACACTCCCCCCCAAGAGAAAAAATATTTTTATAGTATTTTTTCTGTTTTGTTTTTTCTCTTACAGAATTACCCATGGGATTTTTGTTTTGTTTTGTTTTGTTTCTCAGACAGTATAGCCCTGGCAGTCCTGGAACTAACTCTATAGACCAGGCTGGCCTCAAACTCAGAGATCCGCCTGCCTCTGTTTCCTGAATTCTGGGATTGAAGGCATGCACCACCATTGCCTGGCTGAATTTTTGTTTTGTTTTGTTTTATTTTGAGGTTTTTGGTTGTTGTTGTTGTTTGAGACAGGGTTTTTCGGTGTAATAGCCTTGGCTGTCTTGGACTTGCTTTGTAGACCAGGCTGGCCTCGAACACAGAGATCCACCTGCCTCTGCCTCCCAAGTGCTGGGATTAAAGGTGTGCCTTACCATGCCCAGAACCATATAGATTTTTGAATTGTGCGTATGGATGTTTGTATGTATGTGTGTACATATGTATGTGTGCTCATGGGGCTAGGGGCATTGGATGCTCCCAGAGGTGGAGTTATTGTCACTTGTGAGCTACCTGGCATGGATTCTGGGAATGGAATTTGGGTCCTCTGCAGGAACAGCACATACTTTTAACCACAGAGCCATCTCTCCAGGTACCGAAACAGACATTTTGATGAAATACTTTCCCAACAATGAATTTATGTCAATCAAGATGATTAATTCTAGACTTCACTGTGTCTCTGCAATCTGAAGTCTCGGGCTTTCTTGCCATCTGATTGTCTCGTTCTTTGTCTATCTCTGCCTGTCTGAGTAATGTTTAAACTTTTGGCCATTTAAGAACACTTCACGTATGGCAAACCTTGTGCTTTGACTAGTTCATCTCAGCAAGAACCAACTACAGAAGGTTCGAAAAATGTGCCATGAGTGAACTATTTAAAGGTGGTTACCCAACTATGTCCCTGTGATGTGAAAGTAGCCTAGGCATGCAAATACATATGCATAGTGATGGCCCATGAAAGTTTCATTTACAGAGCAGGGAATTAGCTCTGTACATAAAAGCACTTGCTGCGGAGCTGATGACCTGAGTTGGATCCCTGGGACTCAGGCTGTAGAAGAGGGACGACTCTCGAACTTCTCGAACTTACAAGTTGTTCCCTTTTTCTATACTTGTGCTGTGACACATGTTGCCCTGCCCCCACCGCAAAGCAAATTAAAAAAAAAAAGAATGTAAAAACATTTTTAACTTAATTTACCAGAAACATGCTGGAGTTGGTTATAAGGACAGTAGTTTGCTGACCCCCATCTGTAAGTACTTAGACACTACAGCAGTCTGATTACAACTCCTGGTGGACCTTGAGAGCCAGTCGGGTAATGACTGTTGGTTGTTCAGCAGACTGGCTAGGCAAACTGGGTAGAAATGGAATGTCCACTCTACTATTTGGGGCAGCTTTATTAGGCCACATGGAAGCAGATATATGAGCAAAGAAACCCACCTGCAAGAGTGAAGCGAGTTCACAAAGAAATGACAAGACTAACCTGAAGAGGAAAAAGAAAAGGGAGAGGCAAGTTCTTGCAACTCTAGCTGAGCTTCCCAGGGCTGGCTCTCACATAATCCCTGCCTATTTTTGTATCAAGTATTTCTTATGTAGCCAATTGGCTCGCATTTCTGTTTCTTGCCACCCGATAACTTGAGTAACCTTTGCTATCCAGCTTTCCAAATGACTGGCAGATCTCTGCTGTGGCAGCCATTTATCTACGCCGTTTGGTTTTGCTAGGCGTGGCTCCTTTCTCGATTCTATTTCATAGCCCCCCTCACTACCCCTTTTGCCATCCATTTGTTTCCAGTAGTTCTTTCTTTCTCTCTTTTCTTTTTTGCTTCTTTAAGAAGCACAGTTAGACATTTCATTAAAAGATGTTGTTGTATATGCTTGGGTATGAAGGTTAGAGCAAAGAGGTGGTTGGAAGAAAGCAAGACAGGGCTGGAGAGAGTTCAATGGTTAGGAGCTCTACTAGAAGACCCCCGGTTTGATTCCCAGCACCTACACGGTTGCTTACAGCTGTCTGTAACTCCAGTTCCAGGGTTCCAATGCCCATTTCTGTTCTCTGTGGACCCCAGGAACTCACATAAACATACATAAAGGCAAAATACCCATATGAGTAAAATTTAAAAAAAAATTTAAAAAATGAAGAAAGTAATACATAGTCAAGTGTTGGCATGAGCCTCCAATACTTGTCTCTAAGTGTACCTAATTTTACATTACCACGGCTACTACAAATTTGCTTTCTTCCATTCTTTTATTTTTCCTTTGGATTTTTTTTTTTTTAAATACAAGACTTTCTGGGTTTTGTTTTAATGTAAGACTTGGTGTGTTGTAGACCAGGATGTTCTCAAACTCTCAATCTTCCTGCCCCAGTTTCCTGGGTCTAGGTTTACAGGTTTGCTCCTGTTTAGAGCTTTGTTTTCAATACTATTGCACGAGTTCATCTTTTCTAGTGTGTGTTTGTGTGTTCTGCCATGTGGCCGGTTACCTCTGCTTAGGTAGCATGCGTGTGTCTTCCTCCATGATCCCAGTGAATATTCTCACACCTGGATGTGATTCTCACACCACCTTCTAGCCTACCTTTTCCTACAGGCCATAGGTTATTTATTTGTTTGTTTTTCGAGACAGGGTTTCTCTGGCTGTCCTGGACTCACTTTGTTTGTTTGCTTTTGGTTTTTCAAGACAGGGTTTCTCTGTGTAATAGCCCTGGCTGTCCTGGGTTCACTCTGTAGACCAGGATGGCTTCAAACTCAGAGAGATCCACCTGCCTTTGCCTCCTAAGTGCTGGCATTGAAGGCATGTGGTACCACACATAGGTTTTTTTTTTAATTGACATGCAATTTATCCATATGGTACACAAGATATTCCTTCTACACTTCTCCTTCTTCCTCTTCTTCTCCTCCTCCTCCTCCTTCTTCTTCTGATAAATTAATCTGGTTAGTGCATTCTCTGATGGCAAATTCAAGCAGTATATAAAGGCAGGTTTATTTGATGCAGCTCTTGTGGGGAGGGAGGGGGCAAGAGGAAGAGTGTGCACAGAGGGGGAGGGCAGGGAGAGAGGGAGAAACAGAAAAGGAGAGAGAGAGGGAGAGAGAGAGAGACGGAGAGAGCCGAACATGTCTCTTATGTAGGAAAGAGCTTCTGGGGGAGGGTAGTTCAGCATAGAAGGCGGGGTGTGCTGTAACAGATAGGGACTGTGGCATGCTGGGAGAACCTGGAGGCTCAGGTGGTTGTTCCAGGTACGGAGTCTGAGTCCCAACATCTTTTCTTGTTTGTTTGTTAGTTTTCCTGTAGCCCTGGCTGTCCTAAAACTTGCTGTGTAGACCAGAGTGGCCTTGAACTCAGAGATCTGACTGCCTCTGCCTCCCTCTAGCTAAGTTTAAAGGCGTGCCCAACACACCCTGCTATCAGTTTAGCTTTTTTTTAATATTTTTATTTATTTATTATGTAAACAGTGTTCTGCCTGCATACATGCAGGCCAGAAGAGGGCACCAGACCTCAATATAGATGGCTATGAACCACCATGTGGTTGCTGGGAATTGAACTCAGGACCTCTTGAAGAACAGCCAGTGTTCTTAACCTCTGAGCCATCTCTCCAGCCCCAGCTTAGCTTCTTAAGGTAAGGTTTCTGGAAACTGAACTCAGGTCCTCAAGCTTGCACAACAACCACTTTACAGACTGTCCTTTCTCCAAAGTCCTCATTTCCTTGGGGTTCCATATCTCCTCAGATTATGGCCAATAATTCCTGGAGTAGTTAGCTCTCTCATGTCTTTAAACTAATATTTTTGCTTCAATTTTTTAGTTTCTATTTCTCAACTGGTGGTTTGCTCCAAATTATTGTTAATATTGGGGTTTAAAGAATTTTATTTGATATAAGTGGTAGCTCTTAAGACATACCATGAAAACAGTGGTGGTGACAAATACCTTTAATTTCAGCACTGGGGAGGCGGAGGCAGGTAGTTCTCTGAGTTCCAGACATGCCTGGTCTACAGAGCTTGTTCCAGGACAGCCAGGGATATACAGAGAAACCCTGTCTTAAAAATCAAAAAGAAGAAGAGGAGGAGGAGGAGGAAGATGGTATTGAGACTGGTATATCCCTGTAATCCTAGTACTTTAGAGAGACAGGCAGGAGGATCAAGAGTTCAAGGTCACCCTTGGCTACATAGAGTTCAGCTATACAAGAGCATGACAAATAAGACAAGAAATTAAAAACAGAACAACAACAAAAAGCACATTGAAAAACTTTCTTTGGCAATTCTAACATTTTAGTCCAAGTGGCATGCCAGTACTTTGGAATACTGTATGGCACTCTTTGAGGACAGTTATTGCTTTTTTATAAGTATTATCGCTCACTACCTCTGTACTATAAGTTGCTCTAAGAAATCAGATTACAGTGACGAAAAAGACACAGTCATGGTTCTTGTTGCTATGAGTCATAAAGTCTACATTTTTTTAATCAAATCATTTTATCAAAATGATTTTTAGAATCACTTATCCTTGATATAATGACTTGTTTAATCCAATAGCAATATGTGATGGTAAACACACTTTAGATATAAATACCTGTATTTTTTTCTAATTTTCAGCCTAAATATGAAGGCACATTTATTATTTATTTATTTAAAATATTTTAAGTGTATGAATATTTGTTTGCCCATGCACTATGTGTGCATCTGGTGTCCTTGGAGGTCAGAAGAGGACATCAGTTCCTGTGAATCTGGAGTCACAGATGGTCATGGAGGTGCTGGGAACTGAACCCAGATCCTCTGCAAGATCAGCAAGTACTTTTAACCTCTAACCCATCTGTCCAGTCTGTATTCACTTTATTTTGTTTTTTTCCTTCCTTCCTTCCTTATTTCTTTTTCTTGCTGAGATAGGATCTCACTATTTAGCTTTTGGCTGGCCTGGATCTTACTATGTAAGTCAGACTGATCTCCAACTCACAGAGATCTGCCTGCCTCCTAAGTGCTGGGATTAAAGGTGTGTACCACCATACTTGGTACCCCTATCTATTTTTGAGAAATGGTTGAACTCTGTAGTCTAGGCTAGTGTGGAACTTGTTATGTAGACAGGCTGGCCTGGAACTTGGAGCAATCCTCCCAGCTCTGCCTGTCAGAGTACTTGGATAGCAAGAGCTCACCACCATGCTTGCCTGTTCTTAAGCAATATATTTTCTAAAGTGTTTGTTTTTCAGTAAAACTTATCACTGAGTAAGCTTCTTTAAAGTTGTTGTGTAGCTGTTTCCTCCAAGACAAAACATTCCATTTGGGAGGGAAGCTCATTAAGACGCAGGATGTTTTAAAGGGAAAAGACACATTTCTTCCATCCTGTGGGGAAGCTTAAGACAGGCAAATAGAGCCTGGCGGTGGTGGCACACGCCTTTAATCCCAGCACTCGGGAGGCAGAGGCAGGCGGATGGATCTCTGTGAGTTCGAGGCCAGCCTGGTCTACAAAGCGAGTCCAGGACAGCCAGAGCTGTTAGACAGAGAAACCCTGTCTTGAAAAACAAACAACAACAACAACAAAAAAAAACCCACAGGCAAATAGACAAAGCCTTCAGGAAGTCCCTGAAATCGACCAGATGAATGAGGCTCCTCCCAGCTGAAGTATATATAAGCTATAAGGACTGCTGGGAGGTACAGACCAAGCAAGCTGCCTAGACTCTGCTCAGAGATAACCCAAACTGCCTGGAAAAAGCAGAGACCAATTGAGCTGCCTAGAAAGGGCTGTCTCCAACCCACGGAGTACCTGCAGGCTGTACACTGTGTCGCAGGTTTCCAGTTTTCATGAGTTGTTATTCATGCTGGAGTGGGCTTTTAGTAACGTTGCTCAGGCTGTACACTGTGTCGCAGGTTTCCAGTTTTCATGAGTTGTTATTCATGCTGGAGTGGGCTTTTAGTAACGTTGCTCTGAGTCACTTCTGTTCCTGCAAGTAACCATGTGTGCACATGCATGTGCATACATACACACACACACACACACACACACACTCCTGTAAGTAACCCCAATAAAACACATTGGTTCCATGAGTTACACTTTGATGGTCTGTATTTGTCCCCTCTTTGGGGTGAGTAGGTATTTGTTCATGGCTCCTCAGGCATGGGATCACACAACAGAAGTATTCTGAAGAAAGAATAAAGCTCCACAAGAAACCTGGAAGCCTACGGCGCTTTTTGTAGAGTTAAAGTTCTGCTCTTTTAGACGGCTTATTCTTATAAACTCAAGGGAGAAGCTGTTCCCGCTGGATCATCATTATCTTTAATCAGAGCTCTTCCTTGGTGGATGTTCAAAGTCCTCTAAATGAGCCTCCTGGTATATAGGAATCCCTGGACTTTGAACTAACAGATTAGCTGAGACTCTTGAGCTTCACAGGCTGAAGTGGTATAAATGTGCCCTGTCTTCCTGGGTGGGATCAATCACTGCAGAGACCAGTAGACATAATTAAATAAAGATGCGGAAGATTCATTACTTGACCTTGGAGAAGGTATATACTTTTTCTGGGTTTATTTATTTTATGGTATGCTGATTCCTCGTGTGATTTATCTCTGAACTGTCTTCCAGCTTTCAAATTCTGTGATTCTGCTAGAGTACAGGAAGAGCATTTAGCTACTTGAGTTTAAAATAGATGCAGTGATGAGTGGAAAACAGAACTATATAGTATTGCGAGTTTTGTTTTCTTTAAAAAAGAGTTATGTTCTGTGAATATGTTTTTGTTTTAATCCCAGGTGTGGGATACGGGGCTGCTTCAGTTTGTCCACAGCTGTTAACTATGACTGACTCCTGCTCTAGCAGGGGCATTGTTTTTGTCAGCTGCAGATAGTTTAATTCTGGAGACTCAGAAGAGTGAATAAATGCCCAGAGAAGGATGGGGACACTCTGAAGACAAAGGCAGCTGCTGCTCTCCCTGATGCTGCTAGTTTGTCCTGCTGCTGCATTTGCTGTCGGGTTTGCTATTACTGATTTTCTGGACTGCTGGATATCCTGACAATGAAGATTGGACTTGCCCCAAGGAACCAGACAACCCTAGTCAGCAGGAAGTAGTCTAAAGAGACTTATAGCCCCTTTCTCCTCTAACCTTCTGTATCTCCTACCTGGTGTTGGGGGGTTGTGAGGGATTAGGGTAGATAAGGATTGGAAGAGAGGTAGAGGACCCAAATAAAGTATCATAAAAAATATGTCAACAATATAGACTATAAAGTTCATTCTATATATCAAATACTATATTAGCTCATATCTGTCAGGAGGTGAATGGCTTGCAGTTAAACACGGCTGAGGCACTGATGTTGTGGTATTAATACGGTTTTTTGAAGAAGTGGATATAGAAATTGAAAGATTTAGTTTCCAGGTTTATAACAACAACTGTAAAATGAAGTCACAGTTTTGCTTCTTACCATATATTCAATGGAATACTTTTCTTTTTAAAATTTAACTCCCTATGTAGATGGCCTCAAACACTTGACTCTTCTATGATCACCTTCCAAGTTCTGGGATTACAGGTGTGAGGCACTATACCTAGTTTTCTTGTATACCCCATTATGAAGCACGGGTTGACCTCGAAATCATGACAATCCTCCAGCCTCACCTTACCCAGTATTGCAGTATAGACTGACCAGTGCCACTAAGAGTGGCTTGATAGGCCACTTTCCTAAGCCTCAGTTTCCTCATCTATAAAGTAGAATTCCTGAAAGTATAGAGTTGGCAGAGGCACCAAAACCTGAAAGAACCAGGAAGTATATCCTAAAGGGAATGTCCTTAATATTAAAAAATTATTCTACATTTTCCTGAAATTCCGATTTAACTGAGCATTCCCGTTTTGTCTAGCAGCGCTGTAGCCGGCAAGGTAAAACAAGCACTGTTACAAGGAAAGCCCTCACTACTATAAAGCAATTAGTGAGGACTCTGTAAATTTTCTCTTTGTCACGTTTTTTTTATTTTTATTTGCAACACAGTCCCACAGGAAATGTTAACTTTAGTAAAATTTGGATCCCAAATCCCACGTCCCGCCCCTAAACCAAAAACCCACCCCCGCTGCAGGAGTGTCCACTGCAGCTCAGTCAGAGGAGGGTAGCACTATTTTCAATAAGGCTTTATGGTCCCCACCACACTTAAAAACCTGAGCAATGGTGGTGGAATGGAAGGACCCCTGGGCGGTCCGGCCAGTCGCTGCAGCCCCAGCACACGCGTCGCCAGAGACCACTCGGGCGTCCCGCGCTAGCAAGTCCATTCACTCGGCAGCCGCGGCGCGCCTCCGTCGTCCTCCCGCGGGTCCTTCCGGGGACAGGCGAGGGGCTTTTCCTTTTCCCGCCAGCTTCCCCCGCCTTGCCTGCGGAGCCCGCCCCGCCCTTCCGGACGCCACCTTCTCCCCCACATCCCCTGTGCCGCCTTCCAGGCATCCCTGAGGGGCGGCCGCCGCCCTGGTAGGAGGCGGGGCCGAGCGCCTGGGCGGGCCGCGGGAGGCGGGACGGAAGGAGGGGCCGGGCCGAGCGCCTGGGCGCCGCGTTGCCAAGGAGGAGGGGGGAGAGGAAGCGAGCGGGCGGGGGGGGGATGTGGGGCTGCGGCGGCCGCCACTGCAGCTGCCGCTGCCTGCTCGCGGCTGGGTGTCCCGGAGGCGGCTGCTGGGAGCCACGGGAGCAGCCGCGGTGCTCTGCCATATTGTGTCCGTCCCGGCCCGGCCCGGCCCTCGCCTCCCCTGCTCTGCGGGCGAGCTGACGGTGAGTCCCGGGGCCGAGCGGCGCGGAAGAGACAGCGCGTGCGGCCGGCGCTGGGCGTGGGGCGCGGAGGCGGCTGTCCCGTGACGCGCCGGGACATTTTTTTTTTTTTTTTTTTTTGCCCCGTGAAGAATTGGCGCGGGACGCGGGGGTGTTCCCGGCGCGCGGCTCGGGCGGAGCGTGGGCTCCCCGGGGGTGTGGAGCTGAGGCGAGCACGGTGCCGCGAAGAGTTAGGAGTTTCTCCCGAGGTACTGACCGTCCGGAGGGGGCGTCGCGCGGCCCTAGCCACAGCGGGCAAGCCCAGAGGACGGGCGGGCGGGCTCGGCGGAAACCTGCGACCGGGGAGTTGCTCTAAGCACCCCCGGGGCAGCCCGCGCGCCACGTCGCCATTCTGGCTCCGATCAGAGCGGGACGCGCGCGGTGTGGAGACCCCCGGGCGAAGTGCCCAGGGAGCGCCGCGCGAGCCCCGCGTGAACTTCGGGGTGCGAGGCCCGGATGTGGGTGGCCGGCTCTTGTGGCTTCGCGGGGGTCTGTCTGGGTGTCTTGGGACTTGGACTTTCAGCTTTGCAAATATGGGCACTTCCTGTTCGCCATCTCCTCCGGAGCCGCTGTTGCTTCTTCCCTCCTTCGGCCCTCGCCCCGCCGGGAGAGGTCCGCGGTGGTCGGCGGCCGGCCTTGAGCTTGGAGCTGGCCCCAGGACGTGGAGCCCGGCTGCCGGCGGTAGTCCGGGGAGGTGGCCCACGTGCGAGGTGCTCAGTCTGCACTCCAAACTCCGCCCCCAGTTACCCTTTGCAAAATGCCTCGGTTCCTACAGCCACCTCAATCGACTTGGGGTAGCTGTTTCTTTGGGAAACCGCGCTCTTGAGATCTTGTTGCATGCACTTCGTTTCTGCCTTTTCACTCTATGGGGGTCATAAGTGCAGAGAAATGACAGACTCTTTTTTTTTTTCTTTCTACTCGCAACTCCGATGTGAGCAGTTAATTATTTCCAGGTTAGTTGGTGTTCTTTCTCCTGTCTTCTGATTGTGACAGCCACGTGGCCGACCGAGTGCAATAGAGTGCTCTAGTGGCCGGAGAGCTTGAGGTTTTTCTCTTAGCAGGGGCTTTGTAACGGTGTATAGTCTTGGATTCGGCTACAGACTTGTCTTGGTGCGCTCTGATATGGGGAAGTGGAAAAAGCTGAACAGATCGTGTGTGTAGCTTTAATCGTATAATGGCCTTCCTTTGCCTTTCTGGTAAGGTGTATGTATTGTCATTTTTGCTGTTCTCCGCAACTTTGATGATTCATCGTAAAATTTCAGCAGTGTTAGGTATCATCAAAGAGTGATGGGGATTAGAACGATGTCTTTATAGAATTACCCGACTATTGAAAATCGTTTGATTTTTTTTTCAAAACCATTAACGAATGACTCTAATAAATCTGAAAGGATTGCATTCTGGTGGTGGTTTGGATTTATAAGAAAACTCATCTTTTTCTTTGGATATAGATTAGCAATAAAATTACCCTGTTACGAATAAATATTTGTATGCAGTCAAATTTGAACAGAACTCATCGTAAGTGAAAAATTAGTATTTATTGCATATAAAATGAAAGGGAAATAATTACAGTTAAAATAAGCTTTTGGATAGTAAAGATTTAGAATGTATACTCCTAGATTACCAATGCATCATGGGTCATTTTTTAAATTGCTTTGGCAATTTTGATTTGTTCCTGTAACATGTTACTGTTATACTTAGTTGTAATTGATTGATAAGCCATAGGAAGGAAGGAAACACCTTAGCTTTGTAAAGAATTTGTAGAGAGAAATCATTCCAACTCTGTTTACTGGAATTTTGATTATTCTATAATGATTGTGGGGAGTGAAGTTAATGTAGGTATTAGAGAGATGCTGTAAGACTTTCTGTAGAAAAGGCTATAGAATTGAAAAATGACTGTGTGTTGACCAGAGAGCAGTGCTTAGTTGAGAAAGAAAAGTAAATGAATTGAAGAGACATGAAGAGACATCCAAATAAAGTCGGAAGGTTGAAAATATATGTTGAAAAGACAGAACTGACATCAATTTGTGATGAGATCTAATAGCAAAATGAAACGTTGTAAAAGTACTATTCAATCTGACAGTGATCGGAGTGTGTGTGTGTGTGTTCGCGTTTTGAGAAGGCTGTGACTCTGGTCCTGGCTGGCTTTGGAACTGGAGCAATCTTCCTGCTTTCTGCATCTTCTGTTGTTTTGAAACGAGATCTTACTATCCCTGACTGGCCTGGAACTTGTTGTGTAGATCAGACTGACCTGCGGCTCCCAGTGAAACACCCACCACTGCATCATGGGTGCTGGGTTTGTAGGCTGCACCACCACCACCATAGGTGGCTTCATGTGGTTTTGTTGATTATTCCAGACAGGGTCTTATTATATATAGAGCCAAGGACAGCCTTGTGTGTAGATGAGGATAGTTTTAAAATGCTGATTCACCTGGCTCTGTCTCCCTAGAGCTGGTATTATAGGTGTACACCACCACAATTGGCTGGTGTGGTTTGTTTTTTGGTATTTTTGAGACAGGGTTTCTCTGTATATCCTTGTCTGTCCTGGACTCACTGTATGGACCAGGCTGGCCTTGAACTCACAGAAATCCATATGCCTCTGCCTCCCAAGTGCTGAGATTAAAGGCGTTGGCCACCATGCCTGGCCACAAGAGTGGTATTTATTTTTTATTGTCCATTTTTTGCTTTTAGTTTGTATAATTTAATAACTGAGTTTTATGTAAATACAAAATGGTCTTCCAAAAATAGCTTTCAGAGCTCAGGGCTTTAGGTTGAAGAACTTAAACACAAGTGAGGTAAATTTACAGCTGAGACAGTTTAGGAGTTAAACTGTGATAAAAGGTAGTACCTGTAAGGTAAACAGAGAGGGAAACTTTTGGTCTTAGGTAGGTAGGAGGCTTCTTGGAGTAAGAAGGCTATTGCTGCACCCATGATCTTCCTGTAGATAATGTCAACTCACCCCCTTTTATTGTTTTTTTTTTTTTTGTGTTTTGAGACAGGGTTTCTCTGTGTAGCCCTGGCTGTCCTAGTCTGTGGACCAGGCTGGCAGTGAACTCAGAGATCCACCTGCCTCTCCCTCTGCCTGCAAGCGCTGGGACTGAAGGTGTGCACCACTACTGCCCAACTTTTTTTTTTTAATCAAGCATGCATATAAGATTTATTTGTCTTAACTTTCACACTTTACTTTCAGTCTTTTTCCATCTTAATCTTAATTGTCCTGCAGAAACTGTTAATTATTTACATCTCAGCATGGTACTACAAATTATATTTATGTTGACAATACCTGTTTATCTGTTGTAAATACACTTTGACATGGAGGCTTAAGGCTTGGCTGAAATACTGATTATTCTGTGAGCCTTGGAATCATAGACTTTTAGACTCATCATTACTTTCAGCTGTAAATTCTTTTCCTGCTGTAACAGAATTCTTTCAGGCTGTCCCATTCTCTACTGCCTCTTTGACGTATCAAAATAAAATTTAAAAATTCTCTGTGAGTTCAAGGCCAGGGTGATCTACAAAACAAGTCCAGGACAGCCAGGTCTGTTATACAGCAAAACCATGTCTTGGAAAAAACAAAGCAAAACAAAACAAAAAACAAAAAACAAAAAAAAAAAATGAATTAAGCATGTAGTTACTAAACTCTATTGTAAGAGCAGTGAATGATACTGAACAAGAGGAATTCTTTCTTGTTATTATCTTTTAGGTTTTATGACACTAATTAGAATATGTCTTTGACCACTTATTAGAACCTTATTTTAGATTGATACTCTCTGCCTAGCCTGAATAAAGAAAAAGGAAGATTTGTGGTGTGAGCTGTGACGTTGAGTAGAAAGATCTGCCTTTATAAGAGAAGGTGGGAAAAGAAGAACTACTTCTGAATTTAAATATGGTCTCATTTCCTCCAGAATGAGTTGGAGAATGACACGAAATCCTCTTTTGAGGAAGATTCATTTGATTGTAGTGTGCCGAACTCAGGAAATGGGAGGAAGTGGAAAGGGCACCATTGCAGGAAAGAAAGGTAATGCCCGAATAAAGTTGGGGAGGTATTTATTGTCAGGAAGCTGGTGAGTTTAGTCACCTGAGTGGGAAATGTCAGGGTGAGCATGACCTGTAGCAATGGCCCGTAGAGATTCAAGGTGATGCAGAGGTGACAGTGGTGTGGATTTTTTTTCCTTTTTTTTTTATTTCTTCAAGTTACATCTCAATCGCAGTCCCCTCCCTATTCCCCCTCCAGTCCCACCCTCCCACCCTCAACCCCCCATCCTCTTCCCTTTTTTTTTTTTAAGTTTAAGGTGTATCTTATTTCCAGCTACAGTTTCCACTTTCCAACAAATGGCTCGTTCTCTTATAATAATAAATACAATACAAAACAACAGGGGTAATTAGGCCACGGTTATGAGGGTTATATGGCTTTGCGTACATCCCCAATGTCCAGTCCATATGTATTTGGCACCTGACTTTAACATTCTACTGTCTAACCATCTCCACGAGTTTAAAGTTCTATATCTAACTCAACATTCATACTAACTTGCAACACAATTTTAAAAGCATCTTCTTAGATCTATAACACTCTCTTGATTCCTAAACAACTCAAAATTTAATTATGAGACTCTAGCCTGTTCTTCAACCACCTCAGAGACCTGAGAGGGTAAATATATCTGATTTTATAGGAAGTACAGGGTCTGCAGCTTCCCAAACTAAGAAATGACATACCAGTGGCTGCCTGGACAGTTCCCATTTTCTCTCCATACATTACAGCATCGATCTTCAGTCATTTGGCCCCGTTTCTCTGACAGACATTGATTGTAGAGCAGGGTTTATGAAGGACTTACCTACCCTGTCTTGGCAGAGCTAGGCTGTCGAATTACCTGCTTCCAGGTTTTGTCCTTTTTGGACAGCATTCTGTCCATAGTTGGAGCAAGGGGCTTTTCCTACCAAGAGATAGGCTTGCGACTAATTCAATCATCTCCCACTGGAGATTCTTGGATGCTTATCTTCTACTTGGGGTAGAATAGGGGGTGCTGTCAGGAGTTGATATGTCTCGATATAAAAAAATCTAAAGTTATGAAAACATCTTTGAATGCCATATTCTGCAGATCTCTTAAGGTTTTTGAAGAGGCCCTATCTATCTCTTATATTAGGGTAAGCAGATGTTGCTTGTCTCTTAGCAGCTTTATTTCTGATTAGCTTAGAAAATAACTATAATAGGCTGTCATAGTACCTAACAAAATGACCAGCTTGCATAACTATTAGTTTCCATTTCTTAATTATCCTAAACAGTTTATGACAATTAGTAGTAAAAGGCCGAAACATCACATTTCATTTTTTTTTTCTTTACCTCCTGACCCTTCCATTTCTCTGGGGTGGGGTGTCCTTATATAACAGTCCCTCATCTCAGTTGAGAGGTCGTATGAGGGCCATGAGCCTCCTCATTCATTGGGGGGTCTACGAGGCAGTACCACCAGTGAAAAGTGTCTCATTGCCTGGGAGAGAGAACTAAAAAACAAACAAATAAGCAGACAAATGGATAAAAAAGACTAAAAAATATAAAAATATATAATAAAATAAATAAATATAAATAAAAAATAATAAGTCTATGTCCAAGTTCCCTTTGGTGTGTTAGTTATAGTATTGATACCTTCTACTATATAGCTAAAATCCTACTATAAGTGAATAGAAGCCATATGCATCCTTCTGAGTCTGGGTTAACTCACTCAGGATGAGCTTTTCTAGTTCCATCCATTTGGCTGCAAATTTCATAATTTCATTGCTCCTGATAGCTGAATAATATTCCATTGTGTAGACATACCACAGTTTTTTAACCCATTCTTCAGTTGAGGGACATCTGGGTTGTTTCCAGTTTCTAGCTATTACAAATAAGGCTGCTATAAACATAGATGAGGAAACTTCCTTATGATTCTGTGAAGAGGCATTTGGGTGTATACCCAGAAGTGGTATGGCTGGGTCCTGAGGCAAAGCTATTCCAAGTTTTCTAAGATATCGCCAGACTGATCTCCATAGTGGTTTCACAAGCCTGCACTCCCACCAGCAATGGAGTAGGGTTCCCCTTTCTCCACACCCTCGCCAGCATGTGCTGTCATTTGAGCTTTTGATCTTAGCCATTCTGACAGGTATGAGATGGAATCTCAGAGTCGTCTTGAGTTGCATTTCTCTGATGGTTAAGGGTGCTGAGCATTTCTTCAAGTGTCTCTCGGCCATTAGGGATTCCTCCTTTGTGAATTCTCTATTTAGCTCTGTTCCCCATTTTTTGATTGGATTATTTGGTTTCTTGGCATTTAATTTCTTGAGTTCTTCGTAGATTTTGGATATTAGTCCTCTGTCCGATGTGGGATTGGTGAAGATTTTCTCCCAGTCTGTAGGCTGCCGTTTTGTTCGAATGACAGTGTCTTTTGCCTTACAGAAGCTTTTCAGTTTCATGAGGTCCCATTTATTGATTGTTGGTCTCAGGTCCTGAGCTGTTGATGTTCTGTTCAGGAAGTTGTCACCTGTGCCAAAGAGTTCGAGGGTTTCTCCCACTTTTTCTTCTAGTAGATTTAGTGTGACCAGCCTTATGTTAAGATCTTTGATTCACTTGGATTTAAGTTTTGTACAAGGTGATAAGTATGGGTCTAATTTCATTCTTTTACAAGTGGATATCCAGTTGGACCAGCACCATTTGTTGAAGATGCTGTCCTTCTTCTATTGTGCCATTTTGGCTTCTTTGTCAAAAATTAGGTGGCCATAAGTGTGTGGGTCTATTTCTGGACCTTCAATTCAATTCCATTGATCTACTGGTCTGTTTCTGTACCAATACCATGCTGTTTTTACAACTATTGCTCTGTAGTTCAGCTTGAAATCTGGGATGGTGATACGTCCAGATTTTTTTTTATTGTACAGGATTGATTTAGCTATTCTGGGCTTTTTGTTGTTCCATATGAAATCGAGAATAGCTCTTTCCAAGTCTATA
This sequence comes from Lophiomys imhausi, assembly GCA_907164525.1. Taxonomy (NCBI): domain Eukaryota; kingdom Metazoa; phylum Chordata; class Mammalia; order Rodentia; family Muridae; genus Lophiomys; species Lophiomys imhausi. The sequence continues at coordinate 1,982,966 of CAJQZJ010032237.1, forward strand.
AAAAATTGTGTTGGTATTTTGATAGGAATTGCATTGAATCTATATATTGCTTTTGGTAGGATGCCATTTTTATTATGTTGATCCTACCTATCCATGAGCATGGGAGATCTTTCCATCTTCTAAAGGCCTCTTCCATTTCTTTCTTCAAGGGCTTGAAGTTCTTGTTGTACAGGTCTTTTACTTGCTTGGTTAGAGTTACCCCCAGGTATTTTATGTTGTTTGTGGGTATTATGAAGGGGGTTGTTTCCCTTATTTCTTTCTCAGCCCATTTGTTTGTTGTATAAAGAAGGGCTTCTGATTTTTTTGTATTAATTTTGTATCCAGCCACTTTGCTGAAGGTGTTTATCAGCTGTAAGAGTTCTCTGGTGGAATTTTTGGGGTCGCTTATGTATACTATCATATCATCTGCAAATAGGGATAATTTGACTTCTTCGTTTCCAATGTTTGTCCCCTTGATCTCCTTTAGTTGTCTTATTGCTCTAGCAAGAACTTCAAGTACTATATTGAAGAGATATGGTGAAAGTGGACATCCTTGTCTTGTCCCTGAGTTTAGAGGAAATCCTTCAAGTTTCTCTCCATTTAATTTGATGTTGGCCACTGTCTTGCTGTACATTGCCTTTATTATTTCTAAGTATGGTCCCGTTCTCTCCAGAACTTTTAGCATGAAGGGGTGTTGGATTTTGTCAAATGCTTTATCTGCATCTAGCGAGATTATCATGTGGTTTTTTCTTTCATCTTGTTTATATGGTGAATGACGTTGATAGACTTTCATATGTTGAACTATCCCTGCATTCCTGGGATGAAGCCTACTTGATCATGGTGTATGATACTTTTGATGTGTTCTTGAATTCGGTGTGCTAGTATTTTATTAAGCATTTTTGCATCTATGTTCATGAGGGAGATTGGTCTGAAGTTCTCTTTCTTTGTTGGGTCTTTGTGTGGTTTAGGAATCAGGGTGACTGTGGCCTCATAGAATGAGTTTGGCAATGTTCTTTCAGTTTCTATTTTGTAAAAGAGTTTGAAAAGTATTGGTGTTAGCTCCTCTTTGAAGGTCCGGTAGAATTCCGTGCTAAAGCCATCTGGCCCTGGGCTTTTTTTGGTTGGGAGATTTTTAATGACTGTTTCTATATCCTTAGGGGTTATAGGGCTGTTTAATCTGTTTATCTGATCTTGATTTAGCTTCGGTAGGTGGAATCTATGAAGAAAATTTTCCATTTCACTTAAGTTTTCAAATTTGGTAGAGTATAGATTTTTAAAGTAGGATCCAAATAGTCTCTGGATTTCCTCAATGTCTGTTGTTATTTCTCCCTTTTCATTTCTGATTTTGTTGATTTGGGTTTTCTCCCTCTGTCTCTTAGTTAATTTGGCTAAGGGTCTGTCTATTTTGTTGATTTTTCTCGAAGAGCCAACTCTTGGTTTCTTTGATTCTTTGTATAGTTCTTTTTGTTTCTAAGTTGTTGATTTCAGCCCTAGGTTTGATGATCTCCTGCCTTCTGCTCCTCTTGGGAGTGTTTGCTTCATTTTTTTTTCCAATTCTCCCAGTTTAGCTGTTAATTCGCTAATATGAACTGTCACAATTTTCTTTTTGAAGGCACTTAGTGCTATGAACTTTCCTCGTAGCAGAACTTTCATTGTGTCCCATAGGTTTGGGTATGTTGTGTCTTCATTTTTGTTGGATTTTAAGAAGTCTTTGATTTCCTTCTTTATTTCTTCCCTGACCCAGAGGTACTCTAATAAAGAGTTGTTCAATTTCCATGTGTGTGTAAACTTTCTGTTGATTCTTTTGCTATTGAAGTCCAGCTTTATTCCATGGTGGTCTGATAAGATACAAGGGGTTATTTCTATTTTCTTGTATCTGTTGAGGCTATCTTTGTGTCCAACTATATGGTTGATTTTGGAGAAGGTTCCATGAGGTGCTGAGAAGAAGGTGTATTCTTTTGTGTTTGGGTGAAACGTTCTGTAGAGATCTGTTAGGTCCATTTGGTTCATGATCTCTGTTAGACTCATTATATCTCTGTTTGGCTTCTGTCTTGATGTTCTGTCCATAGTTGTGAGTGGGGTGTTGAAGTCTCCCACTATTAAAGTGTTTGGATCGATGTGTGATTTAAGTTTTAGTAGCGTTTCTTTTATAAATGTAGGTGCCTTTGTATTTGGGGCATAGATGTTCAATATTGAGATGTCCTCTTGGTGGATATTTCCTTTAATTAGTATGTAATGCTCTTCTCTGTCTTTTTTTTATTAACTTCAATTGGATGTCTATTTTGTTTGATATTAAGGTGGCTACTCCAGCTTGCTTCCTGGGTCTATTTGCTTGGAAAACCTTTTCCCAGCCTTTTACTCTGAGATAGTGTTTATCTTCAATAGTGAAATGTGTTTCTTCTATGCAGCAAAAAGATGGGTCTTGTTTACGGATCCAGTCTGTAAGTCTGTGTCTTTTTATTGGCGAGTTGAGTCCATTGATGTTGATGGATATTAGTGACCAGGGGTTGTTATTTCCCATTATTTTGGTATAGCTTGTCGTCTTGTGTTTCTTTTTGTTTAGTTGCTGTGGAGGTTTCTATTTCCTCTGTTTTCTTGGGTGTAGTTAACTTCTCTGTGTTGGAATTTTCCTTCTAGGATCTTCTGTAGGGCTGGGTTTGTGGGGAGATATTGTTTGAATTTAATTTTGTCATGGAATATCTTGTTTTCTCCATCTATGTTGATAGTTTTGCTGGGTATAGTAGTCTGGCTGGGCACCTATGTTCTCTCAGGGTTTGTAGGATATCTGTCCAGGCCCTTCCAGCTTTTAAAGTTTCTGAGGAGAAGTCAGGTGTGATTCTGATGGGTCTGCCATTGTATGTGACTTGGCCTTTTTCTCTTACAGCTTTTAATATCCTTTCTTTGTTCTCTACATTTGGAGTTTCTATTATGTGGTGAGAGGAGTTTCTTTTCTGATCTCATCTGTTTGGTGTTCTATAAGCCTCTTGGATTTTTACTGGCATCTCTTTCTTTAGGTTTGGGAAGTTTTCTTCTGTGATTTCGTTGAAGATATTTCCTGGACCATAGAGTCGGAAGTCTTCTCTTTCCTCTATGCCTATAATTCTTAGGTTCCGTCTTTTCATTGAGTCCTTGATTTCTTGGATATTGTGGGTGAGAGATTTTTTATCTTTCTCATTTTCTTTGGATGTTGTATTGATTTCTTCCATCGAATCTTCCATGCCTGAGGTCCTGTCTTCCATCTCTTGAATCCTATTTTTGGTACTCAAATCCATAGTTCCTGTTCTCTTCGCTTGATTCTCCATTTCCATTTTTAACTCTGACTGTGTTTCCTTTGTTGTTTCCATTTCCATTTTCATTTCTTGAGTGATGTTATTTGTTTTGTACATTTCCTGCTCCAGTTTGCTTGTCTTTGCCTGGAAGTCTTCCATTGCCCTCTCTTTTTCTTGTTCAAGTTGACTCACCTTGTTCTGAAGTTCTCTAATGGTGTTTTCCATCACTTTCGTATGTGCAATTGTGGCTTCTTTGAATTCCTTCATAGATTTAAGTTCTTCTTGAAGGGACTCTATCACTTTCCATAATGTAGAATTCTCATAGTTTTCATGTGTTTCAGCTGTGGTGAGGTGGTTCTGTCTGGATGGAATAGCGTTGCTTTCTTTTGTTGCAGTCATTTCGCTCTGGTTTTTTTTTTGTGTGTGTGGGGCCTCTGGCCATGTGGAATTTTTTAGCTGTCTTCTGGACTTGGCTCCAAAGGGGGGCACTTTGGTGTAGGAGTCAGGTTGTTTTACTCCACCCCTATAAGGTGAGTCATTCAGCCCCGCCTCCTAGGTGGAGACCTAACTAATCCAGGGGGTGGAGCTGTGTACAAGTAAGCTCTGGTTCCCTGCTGGAATGGCCAGTACTAGTAAAAAAGTCTGATATACAACAGTTTTAAATACCTCGCAGTTTGCCCGGGGTTGGTTCCTGTGGTGGGTAAATCTGCCTTTACCCCCAATAACCTTGCCGCTCCACGGCCTGGAAACTGGCCAGTGACGTCACCGCAGTGGGTTGCAATCTGCAGTCTCAAGGCACTTTGTGGCTGAGCTGCGCTCACTTCCAAGGGTCGCAACCTTTCGCCAGATAGCCTGATCATCTGTGCGAGACCTGGGGGTGCCCAGCAGGGTGGGAATTATCTCTGGGTGGGATCTGAATCTGCCCGCTGGGTATTAGATTGGAACTTACCAGGCAAGTCTCTCCTGGTGGGGTATGGGGGGGATCCCGATTCCCGAGTCCAGAGGCTTCCTTGCGTGTCCAAGAGTGGGAGGGAGCGTTCTGCCCAGGGACCCTCAGTGGTCCCTGGGTAGTTGGGTGAGATCTAGAGGGGTCGAGTGTACAGCGTCCTGCAACACTCGCTTCCCTGTGACTGTTAACCCCGAAATCAAAATACGTCTGCACAGGCCGCCGTCATCTTGGATCCCCTGTGTGGATTTTCTTAAGAGGTAGTAGTTGAAGTGTCGAGAACTAAGAATGTTGCTTGGGAAACTAGACTGTGATGGCATTCGCTTTTGTCGCGTCCCTCTCGACCGGCAAGAACGACGCAACTTGCAAAAGCTCTTCTCAAGCAGTTTATTCAGGTCCCTTGAAAACAGTCTTCCGAAAAGGGCCGGGCAGACCCAACCCACAGGCTAAATACTAAATGAACAGCCAATCAAGTAAAGCCACATAGTGCTATCTTAGAGGTCCACGTATGCGGAAGCAAGCCAGATCAGCGGTCTTAGCCAAATATGGACTTGTTTACCACCGAGAGCGCTCACCGTCGGGCTGGTGGAAGGCGAAGACCAGCGCCATTTTTAAGGCGCGGCACGTCGCAGCTCTCTACAGTTCCTCCTTTTTTATTTATTTATTTATTTATTTATTTTTTAAAGTTGGTAGAAGTCCCTGGAAAGGTTTCGTAATCCCCCTATCCGGGGATCTCACGGTGGGCCTGAGCCTGTAGGAGGGCGGTGCTCAAACTCTTACCCGTCTCTGGGTCAGCCTCCCCACTCGGGACTGCCCTGTCTTAGGTGGCCGAGACTTACCCGTCAACTCCGTCACTGACTTACCAGACCCTAATATCCTTGGAACGAATTCCTCAGTGGGCAGGGACTATGCTTAGTGAAGATTTACTTCACGGCAGCAAGCCATGCCTGAGGGGACTGGCCCGCCTCAATGGCGACAAGGGCTTGTATAATCATGGCTGCGTTACGCTTTTGTGTGGCTCTCATTTTATAGATGCACCATAGGCAAACCAGAGAGGCTAGCATCATCAGTATCGCCAAAGAGCCTACACCCGCCCACTCCTTAAGATGATCCATAGCCGTCTGTATCCAAGAAGTCAAGCCAGTAGCCAGGCTCAGATCCACCCGAGTGGAGTTGATGTGGATGATTGTCGCTCTCAGCTCTCTCATCAAATTTTCAAATTCAACCGACCAATCCTGTAAGAGGAACTTTGACAATTGTCTGGACAAATTAGCAGCTTTTGTATAATTTTGATATTGTACGGAAGTAACACATAAACCTTGCATTTTCCACTCACACCCCAATTGTGCTAGTTGCCAAAGAGAATCAATCTGTTCTTGTATTAAATCTATACGTTGATTAACTATCATAAGACCTCCTTTGAGATGAGAATTCATAGAGGTCTGAGTATCCAATGCCTGTGCCACAGTGGCTGAGATGTTATTCAGGGCATTGGCAGTCTGTATAGAACTAGACAACGCAATAGCTGAGGCAGTAGCTCCCACAGCAGCAATAGTGATAGCAGTAACAATAGCTGCAGTGATGCCAAAATCTCTTTTAAACCTGAATAGCATCATGGTATTAGGAGCCTCTACAGGAACTGGTACATATCGAGGCATTGTAGTCACCACAGCCACAGGAAAGGCTGTGGCATTCCAGCATAGGGCATAAAAACATGTACCTGGAGTGCATACTAACTTGTCTTCACCTAAGGATGCACTCCCATTACTTACAATCCACAGAAAAGGAGGCCAGAGACATACTGGCGAAGCTAAAAAAGTCTTGTTGCGGTAAGAATGAAACAAAGAATTCCAAGTACCAGAGCCACTACCGCTAGAGAAATCCAATCTGGTAGCAGACCCTAGGGAAAAATTACCTCTTTGATAAATTCCTCCCCCAAGCATAATGACAGGTCCCAAGTCCATGCAACTTCCATTTACTCCACACAAAAGCCACAAATCAAAAGGATTGGTGGCAGTCTGCTGAGGATCCCTAGTAGATATATCAAGCATTCCTGTACAAGACTTATTCACTATATTACTAATCATGGGGCTAAAGGAAAAATGATCTTGTTGAACCCAAACTGCTCTGCGCTCCTGACATCCAGTCCAGGGAAAAGGTCCTTCCTCTCCTCTGGATCCTCTACAAAAAGGTGCCCAGCGTGGCTGTCTGGGGGGGTCCCGGTCAGAGACTCGTGTGGGCCACCATCCTTCAAGGCGAGAACCATTGCCTGAAAACAAACCACCACTCCTACCCCCAAACCTCAGTTGTGGTAAAAAATCTGCTGACTGCTGAGACAATTTAATGCATTTTGTATCATCTGACCTATTGAAGCTCATTAAAAAGCACAAACTACCCTTCAAGCTGACATTTCTATTACCCTCTATAGGGCTTCTCTGATCATCAAAGGGAAGGTAGGGTAGGCCTAAGCTTCTATTACTGCTAAATAAGCGTGGAAACACAGTTGCATCATGTCTGACCGGCATCGGCTTTGGGAATATCGACAGGATCCCCCATCTCGACTCGGTCATTCCTGACATACTTACTACTACTATCACCAGAATCCTTAGGAGGGTCTTCATGACGAATCTTCCTCACAAGGCGTTCAGGCACCCACACTGGATCTTGTTGATCCTGAGGAAAAACACAAACAGACCCTCTCGCCCATGTTAGCACGGGGTCAGGCCCCCGCCAAGAGCCTGTCAGAATGTCCTTCCATTTCACCATGCTTTTAGGTGAACCATTGGAATCCTGATGTCTGTCCGCTGCTGAGCGGCCTTGAGCATCCAAATTGAAAAAATTTAGAGTAAATAAGGCTAAAGATATTCTCTCCTTGGGGGTACGGCCTTGGCCTATTCCCCCTTTTTGTTTTTGCAAGCATTCTTTCAAGGTGCGATGAGCACGCTCCACAATTCCTTGTCCTTGAGGATTGTATGGTAATCCATGATTAAGCTGTACCTCCATCTGGTTGCAGAAGGAGACAAAGGACTGTGCCGTATAGGCTGGTCCATTGTCCGTTTTTAGCTGCTGTGGTTTTCCCCATGCAGCCCAGGCTTCTAAGCAATGTCCTATGACATTGCGAGCCTTTTCTCCACTCATAGGTGTAGCATGTATGATACCTGAGCAGGTATCCACAGATACATGAATATATTTTAAGGTTCCAAACTCTGAAATGTGGGTAACGTCCATTTGCCAGATTTTGAGTGGCATCAACCCTCTAGGGTTTACTCCCACACTGAGAGGATGATGATGAATCACACAGTGAGGACAGTCTAAAACTATTTGTCTAGCATCTGCTCTAGACAAATGGAATTTCTGCTGTAGAGTTTTTGCATTTACATGAAATAATTGGTGAAACTGTCTGGCTTGGTCCAGGAATGAGCTCCAAAAAATGCATTCCATCCTGGTCCATTGATCAACTTTATCATTACCCTCACTTAATGGTCCAGGTAATCCTGTATGTGCTCTAATATGTTGAATATAAAAACACCTTTTTCTCTGCCAGATTAAAACTTGTAACTCTTGTAATAAGGCACATACAGTACTACTATTCTTAATAGGACCTGCTAATTCTAATACTTTCACTGCGTTGACCACATAGACTGAATCTGAAATCAAATTGAATGCAAATTGACATCTTTTAAACACCTCAATTACTATTTTCAATTCTACTATTTGGGGGGAGCCCGGTTGAAATTGACATAACACGGGCTCTTGTCTTTCTATCAAATAGGCTCCGCAGCCTGTCTTTGAGCCATCAGTAAACACATTTGGTGACCCTTGAAGTGGTACTGCTGAAGTAACCTTAGGGAATATCACTGGGTGCTCCTTAAAAAATGATAGCAATGGATGTTTAGGGTAATGGTTATCAATCACTCCTTCAAAGCTACATTGCAATATTGCCCAGTCATCTACAGTGCCACACAAAATCTTAATTTGATAACTGGAATAGGGCACTATTATACTGGCAGGAGCAACTCCAAAAGACTGCAAGCATTGTTGGATACCATTCAAGGCTAAAGCAGCAAGTGCAGTGGGATAATGTTCTATTGATTTCTTTGGAGAAATCTTTGAATAGGTCCATAATAATGGTCCGTCCTGCCATAACAATCCTGTAGGTTGACCATAGGTGGCAAATATGCACAATGCAATGGGCTGTCCTTCCTGCCATCTCTTTAGGAAGGCACTCTGTAACCTTTCTTCCACTTTACATAAAGCTTTTCTTGCTTCGTCTGTTAATTGCCTAGGAGAATTAAGTGCTGAGTCACCTTTCAAAATATCATATAGGGGTCTTATTTCATAATTTGGTAGCTTTAAATAGCCTCTTACCCAATTGATATCTCCTAACAATCTTTGAAAATCATTTAAAGTCTTTAAATTATCTTTTCTTATCTCAACCTTTTGAGGTATTATCTTTTCAGGTCCAACCTTCGCTCCTAAATAATCAACCACATTTTCCTTTTGAACCTTATCAGGAGCAATAAAAAACCTTTTCTTTTTTAATAATTGAACTAATTCTTCATAGGCCCGATTTAACATTTGTTCACTCTTAGCTGCCAGTAAGATATCATCCATATAATGAACACATCTCAAATCTGGAAAATTCTTTCTCAAGGGAGCAATGCTTCCCCCACATATAGTTGGCACATAGTGGGGCTGTTTGCCATGCCCTGGGGTAATACTACCCATTCAAACCTCTGATCAGGTTCCTCATGGTTACAGGATGGAACAGTAAATGCAAATCTTTCACTATCTTTGGCACACAAAGGGATGGAGAAAAAACAATCTCTTATATCTATAACTATAATGGGCCATGAGGCTGGCAAAGATGATAAAAGCGGCAAGCCGCGTTGCACTGGGCCCATGATCTGCATTTGTTGATTTATGGCACGCAGATCATGCAACAATCTCCATTTTCCAGATTTCTTTTTAACGACAAAGATAGGTGTATTCCAGGGAGATACAGATGGTTTTATATGCTTTAAAGACATCTGTTCATCCACCAACTCTTTGGCCGCATTCAATTTTACAGAGGAAAGTGGCCACTGAGGAACCCATACTGGATCCTCCGTCTTCCAAGTTATGGGAATGCCCTCCTCAGTGGCCCCTAGGAAAAACCCAGGCCCTGTCTCTTTTGTCTTTGCTGCATAGATATGGGACTCTTTCGTCCCTGCAAATATTTTCCTATTCCAAAGCCTGGAGCATATCCCATATCTTGCATCATACGTTGGGCTGAATCAGAATAGTCATTACTCAATTTAAATCCCATATCCTTTAAAAGGTCTCTTCCCCAAAGGGAGATAGGGAGCTCAAGTACATATGGCTGCATTTCTCCTGAGTGGTTCTCTTGGTCCTGCCACTTTAATAACCTTGCACTCATATCTGGAGTCCTAGCATAACCCAGGCCTTGAAGTGTTTGAGAAGAGGCTTGTACGGGCCAACCTGAAGGCCAGTCTTTCTTTGCTATGATACTCCTATCAGCCCCAGTATCCAAAAGGCCCAGGATCTTTTTACCATCAACTTTTAACTCCAAGACAGGGCGTTGGTCCAAATCCAGGGAGAGAAAAGTCAAATCTGTGCCCGTGGACCCAAAACCATCTTTTCCTCTCTCTCGATCCCTTGCTGCATAGCGGTCATGTAAGCTTGGCAACATAATCAATTGAGCAATTCTATCTCCAGGAGAGATAGCCGTTATACCACGGGGGGAGGCTACCATGATCTTAACCACTCCTGTATAATCTGGATCTATAACTCCAGGATGGACAATAAGTCCTCTCAAAGCTGATGATGACCTCCCTAACAACAAACCAACTGTACCAGGTTCAAGGGGTCCTTTAAAATCTGTTTCAATTAACTGGACCCCCATTTGGGGTGTTAATACGAGTCTGGTGGTGGAGCAGAGGTCCAATCCTGCTGAGCCTGCAGTGGCTCTCCGCGGTCTCTCGGATGGCGGAGTGTTGGCCATCTCTCTTGATTCTGCTCTTTGTCCTGATTCTCTACTGCCCCATATATTTGTGGGCCCTGAGGTCGTGGGCCCCGCTGTCCGTTTTTTGGACGAGCGCCACCATAACCTTGAGTTAAAGGTTGGCCATGGATGTCTATCACTGAACGGCATTCATTAGCCCAATGGTTCCCTTTTTCACATTTTGGGCATAACCCCGGCCGCCTGGGGCATTGTACACTTCCCGTACTTTCTGCACTCCTTCCCCTGGGGCACTGTCTTTTAAAGTGTCCCATCTTGCCACACTTAAAACAAACTCCTGAACTTCCTCCACCTTTTCTGGCCAATTGTATTACTGCGGCAGCAAGACCAGCATTAGTTAATGGCCCTCCAAGCTCTCTACACACTTTCATCCAGGCTTCTAGGCCTTTATTCTTATAAGGGGTGATAGCAGCTCTACATTCTTTGGTACATTGCTCATAGACCAACTGTTTTATTAGTGGCATAGCAGCATCCGGGTCACCAAAAATCTTCCCTGCTGCTTCCACCATTCGTGCTACAAAATCTGAAAAAGGCTCCATAGGGCCCTGTAGAATCTTAGTTAAGTTCCCACTCACCTCCCCTTTATTAGGAAGAGATCTCCAAGCCTTGATAGCTATCTTGTTTATTTGCTCATAAATCTGAATAGGATATCCTATCTGCTGATTGGCAAATCTCCCCTGCCCAAGCAGCATATCTCTATCCCAGGCTGGATTTCCATCTCTCTGATTATTGGCTGCTTGCTCAGTGGCATACTCAATCAAGAAAGCTTTCCAGTCTAAGTATTGCCCTGGACTTAAGCAGGCGCGGACCAGGCCACTCCAATCACTCGGAGTCATACAATGTCTGCTTAATGCTTCCACTTGAGCCATTGTAAAAGAAGCGGTAGTACCATAAGTACGAACCGACTCTGCAAGAGATTTTACCACCTTAAAATCAAGCGGTTCCTCGTACCTGTTCCCTTGTGGATCTTGATATACAGGATAAGCAAACTGTAATTCTGTTCTTACTTGTGTCCACATCCCCGGGCAGAAAGATCTCCGTACTTTCAGTGACTGAACATGCTGATCTATCTGAGTGGCTTCTGGATATGGAGGAGGAGTTAAAGGTGCCATGGCAACGGCTTTGTTTACACCAGCTGCCGCCAGCGTGGCTGAAGGCGCTGTAGCGACGACTCCGCCCACTCCGACTGCTGCTGACGCTGACGCTGATGTGTCAGGCGCCATAGCAACAGCTCCTCCCACACTGACTGCTGCCGACATGTCCTTTTCTTTTACCCTTTTCTTTTCCTTTTTTCTAATAACAGTCCTCTCCAACTGTTCTAGTAGAGTGTGTAGCTCTCCTTCAGAATCTGTGCTCTCTGAGTCCTCAAAATCTCTAAAATCTCTAAAATCTGTAAGATTGGGATAGAGAGGAACTTTCTTTTTGCCTCCCTTTTCACTGTCTGCCTGCTCAAATCTTTCGCCTTTGTCACTGTCTACTTGCTCAGATCTTTCCCCTTGCAGCAGTTCCAAGGCTGACTCTCCCTCTTTGATTGCATTACAACATCTCTGATCTTCTAAACAACTCCTCACCATTTTCCAAATCGGTCTTACTCCATGCTTCAGAGTCCCTTGCTCCCAAGCAAAATCCAAGTCCCTGCCCAATCTGTCCCAGCAGGATACCGTAAGATTCCCGGACACCGCAAACCACGGAGCCACGGAATCACATTCATTCAAAAATCTTTCTAGGGTAGACTTCTTAATCTTCAAATTCCTAGCTAAAAGTAGCTCCTGAAGAGCCAGAAAAATTGGGTGTGACTCAGACAACCCCATGTTTAAAAATTTACTTTCGGTTTGCAGCTTCCCCACGAAACTTTACCTTTAGTTCGCAACTTCCCGCGAAACTTTACCTTTTGTTCGCTATTTCCACGAAACTTTACCTTTTTTCACTATCTCTGCGAAACTTTGCCTTTTGTTCGCTATCTCCGCGAAACTTTACCTTGTGTTCGCTATTTCCGTGAAACTTTATTGTCCTGATTTATCCCAGGAACTTACCAACGTGTTGCCCCTGACTGCAGGAGTTCTGAGTCTTTTCTGGGTCCCCGTACGGGCCACCACTTGTCGCTTCCCTCTCGACCGGCAAGAACGACGCAACTTGCAAAAGCTCTTCTCAAGCAGTTTATTCAGGTCCCTTGAAAACAGTCTTCCGAAAAGGGCCGGGCAGACCCAACCCACAGGCTAAATACTAAATGAACAGCCAATCAAGTAAAGCCACATAGTGCTATCTTAGAGGTCCACGTATGCGGAAGCAAGCCAGATCAGCGGTCTTAGCCAAATATGGACTTGTTTACCACTGAGAGCGCTCACCGTCGGGCTGGTGGAAGGCGGAGACCAGCGCCATTTTTAAGGCGCGGCACGTCGCAGCTCTCTACAGCTTTGATGGCATGGAGGTGTGTCATGGACACTACAGACTTGTGCCATGGCTTTGCTGTTGCCTTCCTGGAGCTTTAGTGCCACTACAACAGAATACTGTCACTGTTGTGCTACCAGACAGAGGCCAAAGGAACGTTTATCGTCATGTAATTTCTTTGTTTTTGGTTTTGTTTTTTAGGTTTTTCAAGACAGGGTATCTCTGTGTAGCTCTGGCTGTCCTGGACTCACTTTGTAGACCAGGCTGGCCTCGAACTCACAGAGATCCACCTGCCTCTGCCTCCCAAGTGCTGGGATTAAAGGCGTGCATCACTATGCTTGGCCCTCATTTAGTCTTTATTTAAACAAACTTTGTTTTAGAATAATTTTGCATTTTCAGAAAATGTGCAAAACCCACACAGTTTCTCTGATTAACTTCTTACCTACTCTAGTAAAATATACAATTAAGAAAACAAGATTCATACATTACTGTTAATTGGATAAGTCATTCTGATTTCCCTGATTTTTCTCTAATTTCCCTTTTTATTCTGTAACTACAGTTTTTCACACTTGTCTTTGATGCCACAAGAGCTTTAAAACCTAATCAGAAGTTTTATAGAATGATCCTCAGTTGAGACTTCCCTGGTATGTTGCTCATGATGAGCCTTGGCCTGCGGGTTTAGGGAGGAAGATAACAGGTAGAGTACCATGTAGTATATTAAGGGTACATGCTGACATACCGTCATTGATCCTGATCTTGGCCAGATTTTACCTGTCTTACCCAGTTCTCTATACCACATCTGCCAGATCTGCTTCAGAAGCAAAGTACTAAGTACAGCCCATGCTCACAACCTTGCCCAGTTTTGATGTGTTTCCCTCAGCCTGGTTTTCTGTTCCATAGAACACACACACACACACAAACCTGGGCAGATGCGCTTGAGCATCCACTGTACTTAGGTGCTAAGACGAGAGCTGTGCTGAGCAATCATGAAGTACGATTTATTTCCTTACTGTGTGGTTCTTATTTCATTAGCATTTATAAATACAAAGTTACTAAAGCCCAAGATGTGTAAATAAAACTCTCTTTAAGTGACCATTCGTAAGCTACTTTCATACAAGTTTAGTATGTGTTCCATAAAAATAGCTGTGCTCTTGCTGTCGGCACGGATTTTCATCCTAACCACATAGTTATATTCTGATAAGTTTCCAGAATGGTTTAATTGTTGTTCACTGTCTCATGGCTTTGGGGTGTGTGTAGCTGAGGCTGGCCTAGGGTTTCTGATCCTCCTGCCTCTATATCCCGAGTCCTGGGATTACAGGTGTGTGCCATGTCAGAGTTTTCAGGTGTCAAGGCAAGAATTTTCTCACCTTTTAAAATCTTTATGTGTATGTGTGTGCCTGAGTGCTTGCATGCACATCATATCTGCCTTCCGGGGCCAGAAGAGGGTGTCAGAACACCTGGACCTGGATTTACAGGTAGTACTGAGCTCTCCAGTGTGGATCCTGAGGATTGAACCCTGCTCCTCTGCAAGATTAGCCAGTACTCTTAAATACTGAACCAGCTCTCCAGCAGTTCTTTGCCTTTCTGATGGTTATTTCCTGATAATATGCTTTTAGTTCCTTTGGCACCCAGAAGCCTGTTTTATCTATTTAAGAAGTGCTTTGAAATAGATGTGTCGAAATATATGTCTAGGAAAATACATTGGGAAAAGAACAGGGCACATGCATATGTAGAGATCAAGACAGCCTGTGGGAGTTGGCTTTCAAGAATCAAACTCTGGGGCTGGAGAGATGGTTCAGAGGTTAAGAGCGCTGGCTGCTCTTCCAGAGGTCCTGAGTTCAATCCCCAGCAACCACATGGTGGCTCATAACCGTCTATAATGGGATCTGGTGCCCTCTTCTGGCCTGCAGGGCATACATGCTTCAATACAGAACATTGTATATGTATTAAATAAATAAATATTAAAAAAAAATAGAAGAATCAAACTCTGGCAAGTGTTCTCACCTAGTGAGTCATCTTGGTGGCCCTCCTTGTTTTATTGTTTCAGACAAGATCTTGCTGTATATCCAGACTGGCCTCAAATTTATGTTTAGCTTAAACTGGTCTCAAACTATTGATTCTCCTACTTCAGCCTTCCAAATCTTGGGATTACGGGTATATAACACTACCTTTTTATAGCTTTGAATTTTTTTCTAAATTGTATAAATACTCTTAAGTTGTGGATTCACTGAGAAGAATTTAATATTAGATTGGGGAATGATATGATGCTAATAGAGATTTTTGTTTCTGTTTTGTTTTTGAGACAGGGTCTTACTATGTAGCCCCGGCTGGCTCTTAAGTACTAGGATTAAAGATGTATATTACCAAGTGGGGCTAATATAGTTATTTGAAATTTTACTCATAACCTTAGAGATAAGGAATTTAGGAAATTGGTAAAAACATATCCTTGTGGTTTATGTTAAAAGAAGAAATACAAAGAAAAATGGAAAGATGTTTCTTTTAAATTAAGATTTTCTGTACTGTGGCTTTGTCTAGCATCTCCATCCTTATAGGTTAATTTGAATGATTACTCCGTCCCCCCATCAGAGTACAGATTCTCTGGATTTATAGGTGGCTATGAGCCACCTGATGTGGGTGCTGGGAATTGAATTCATAGCCTCTGGAAGCATAATATGAACTCAAACTGCTGTGCCATCTCTCCAGTCTGAAATATTCCTTTCTTTTGTGCTGATTGAACATTTATTAATAATCATATCAATAATTGTTACCTCTTATTAATTGTCTATTGTGTCCTGTCATGGTATTATGCTACTAGACTCATGAATATGTAATTTTCAGATAGTGCTGGCTGGGTATTTGAATACAAATCTTTCATAGTAAAAATTCATGTTCTCTGTTTTACAGTCTGAAGTCTTTTAAGAAAATGGGTTACTTGTCAGAATGAAGTGCTTATATATATTGATATGTTCCAAGCAGGAGCAGTAAAGAATGCTTGGTAGAGAAACTGTTATTCAGATGTCTATGCCAGCAGGAATACCACTTCTTTTTTTGTTACTGAGTTAAATAATGGGTGCTGTTGCCTGGGATCCAGGCAACTTCAGTCATTGTTGAGGTGAGGTGGTGGCTGATGGGTTTGACTTGATTCCAGATCTTACTGTTCAGATAGCTAGCATGACTTTCTGCTATAATTATTTTTTAAATGTTTGCTCACTAAATGTTATGGGTTTTGCTAGAGCATAAAAATGAATGCATTGTGTCCTGTCTACAATAATTTGTATCCTAATGTCTGTCTGCCTACCCACACTTCTCCCTCCCTAACTCTATATTTTTGAGGCAAAGTGCCTCATAGTCCAGGCTGGTCTTGAACTAGCTTTGCAGGGAAGGCTGACCTTAAAATTCTGTTCTTTGGGGCTGGAGAGATGGCTCAGTGGTTAAGAGCACTGACTGTTCTTCCAGGAGACCTGGGTTCAATTCCCAGCACCTATATGGCAGCTCACAACTGTCTGTAACTCCTGTTCCAGGGGATCTGACACCCTCACACAGACATACTTGCAGTCAAAACACCAATGTACTTAAAATAAAAATAAATTTTAAAAAATGTTTTTTGGACTAGAGAAATGGCTCAGCGGTTAAGAGCACTGGCTGTTCTTCCAAAGGACCCAGGTTCAAATCCCAGCACCCACATGTCAGTTCTCAGCTGTCTGTAATTGCTGGCGTGGTAGAACACGCCTTTAATCCCAGCACTTGGGAGGCAGAGGCAGGCGGATCTCTGCGAGTTCAAGGCCAGCCTGGTCTACAAAGTGAGTCTAGGGCAGCCAGGGCTACACAGAGAAATCCTGTTTCGAAAAACCAAAAAATAAAAAATGTTCTTCAAGTGCTGTTATTACATGTACTTATCTATAATATATATTATATATATCCCATAATATATACATATACATGTTATAGGTCTCATATACATATAATACATATTATTCCTGTAATAACAGCACATGAAATGTTATACAGGTGTCCCTTCTTCATCTGTATTATTTCTTAAATAGATGCTACAGTCAGCGTAGAGCATTGTGTCCTGCATTTCTGTGATAGTGTTGGTTTCAGTGTGATAACTGACAAAAAGAAAGCAGCTGCTCTTTAAGCAGGCAGGCAGGTGGCCCCATCCCTCTGTATGTCTTATACACCAGCCCATTTTTACTCAGATATTGCCTAGTTGGCCATGAGAGCCAATTCAGTTACCTTAGCACTGTACTTTGTGAAGTGTGTTTAATGTGCTTGAGTCTTTCAAAGATGGTTTCTGTCCATACGGCGGGGTGGGGGTAGGGGGTGGATTGAAGGAGTCTGAGAAGAGCCTGCTTAGAATGCTAATGCAGCAGAGCAGATGAGTTAGCCACTCCTTCTGTACCCATAGTGTGTTGGGCCATTCTCAAAGCACTCAGTAAGTGTGTTGTTCTGTTACGGTGATCTGTGTGTGCCTTCACTAAATTGAAGTACCTCATATATAATATTCACTTGGTAAATGCTTGTTGAATTATTGGTTTTTGAGATTATTCTGTTAATGTCTCAAAAATAAATGCTTTTGGTAGTTCTAGAATATCTCTTGACTAAGAAGATACGATTTACATATTTTAAGTGTTAGTTATTAGTTGTACTTTGGTCTAACAATAAAGGTCAGAAACTTTTAAAAGGGATTACATTTGAGGAACAGCAAGTAGGTACTACACTTAACTCACCACACTGTGTGTCAAACATCATGATTAAATGTTATGGGACAGTCAGTCTCTTGGTTTGCCTTCTCATTTTATTAAACTGTTTTAAAGATTATTCAAAAACATTTTGTTATTTGTATTGTAAAATAAAATACAGTTGCAGGAAACCATAAAAAAACAAATATATAACTTAATAAACTATTGTAAATCCAGCTCCCATGTAACCTCCTTCCCAGTAGGGACTAGAATTTACCAGTAAGAAGCCCTTCCAGGCTTTCTCAATCACAATGCCCTTCCTTTTTTTTTTTTTTTTTTTTTGTGTAAGATTTATTTATTTGTTATGTATACAGTGTTCTGTCTGCAGGTATGCCTGCGTTCCAGAGGAGAGCACCAGATCTCATTATAGATGGTTATGAGCCACCATGTGGGTGTTGGGAATTGAACTCAGGACCTCTGGAAGAGCAGCAGCCAGTGCTCTTAACCGCTGAGCCATCTAGACAGCCCCACAATGTCCTTCCTTTAACAAGTGGCTGGAGATGTAGCTGGCCTCGTATGTACAAAGCCCTGGTTCTGATCTGATCTCTAGCACATACTGGCTTTTGGGAATTTCGCCTGAGTCAGAATCTGGCTATGTTTACATAGCCAGGTTACATACAAACCTGGGTTTAGACTTGGAACCCTCCTGTTTAACCTCCTTAGTAGCTGGGATTCCATGTCTGGCTTAAAAAAAAAAAAAATCAACCAGTTTTGGTTTAGCTCTGAAAGTGTGCGTCCCTAGCCAGCAGTTAGGCCTGATTTCTTTTTGGTGTTTTCTGATACTTCCCTTTTATCTTTCTCATTTTCCACCCTCACCTAAACTTGATTCTTAGCTTTCTTTTCATCTAAGTGTCTCCTAAGGTTGTATCTAATGTGTTCATTTTTTTCTTGTAATTTCTTAACATGAACTTTCATTGTTGGATTTGTTTTCCTTTATCCTTTTATTTAGTATTCTTGAACTCTGTCACTTTTCATTTTTCAAAACAGGCTCTCTCTGTGTATCCTTGACTGTCCTGGACTCACTTTGTAGACCAGGCTGGCCTTGAACTCACAGAGATCCTCCTGCCTCTGCCTCCCTCCAGCAATTACAGACAGCTGTGAACTGCCATGTGGTTGCTGGGATTTGAACCCAAGTCCTTTGGAAGAGCAGCCAGTAAGTACTCTTAACCACTTACCCGTCTCTCTAGCCCTGTCACTTCAATTTTAAGCTCTTCTGATTTCTTGGATTCTTTTCTGTTTCTGCTATTTTTCTTTTATGGCTTGTATGATTTTTTTTAACTCATTTTGAAATTGCTCATTTATTTTATATGTATTTTAGAAGAAAGCCAGAGAGGGCATTGGATCCCTGGGACTGAAATTACAGATGATTGTGAACCACCTGTGGGTGCTGGGAACTGAACCCTGTCCTCTGCAAGAGGTGCTCTTAACCACTGAGCCATCTCTCCAGGCTCTTTGTTGTTTTGAGACAGGGTTTCAGTCAGCCAGAACTTTCAGCCAGCCTTTGCCTTGCTAGTGCTGGGACTTAAAGGGGCACTGTATCAAGCCAGCTTTCTGAGTATCTTTCAAGTATATTTTATTATCTAAAAGGATATAGTTTTACTCTTTTAAAATTGTAACTTTATATACAATTTTTTTAAAAATATGAAGCTCCTCTAAATCTCTGGGAGGTACCTTTAATAGTTCTAACTTAAGATTATACTTTCAGGGATCATTTCTATAGTTTGTTAATAGTTCTAACTGGATGTCCATGGTCTGGGTATTGGACCCTACTATTACAACTGTAGTCTGACATGTCAAAAGGCACTAAATGGCAGACTCCCTTTCTCAGCTCCCACCTCTCTGCCTGATGGGGGAACTCAACCCCAACATTTCCTACCTGAGGATTGTCACTTAAGAAGGTTTAATTTCCTTTCCTCTGATTAGAACCCATTCAGCTAGCACCTGGGATAAATGCCTCTAACCATACCTGGAGTGTGACCTTTGACACAGCTCCCTGCTAACATTCTTCACCCTGCTGGCCATAGGATAATTATGTACTGTGGTCCCATCTCATGATAGGACCATGCTGCCAAATGCATTCCTGGCTCTCCTAGCTCCAGCCAGTGACTTAAATTCACCCTGGAATCCTTCTACCCACCTACCCCAAGGACTTAATAATTATTGTTCACCTGGAATAAAGTTGAGCTATCTTGCTGATATCATTCCTGGAGGCCATTCCAATGTGCTCAAGGCCATTTGAATCCCTGTCTTCCTCCTCCTCCTTGATCCCTTTGTCCTCAGGGACCAAATCCCCAGGGGTTCAGGGAAAGCCACGGGAGACCATGTGTAGAGGCCATGTACTGCAGGCTTTTCCACCCTTGCCCAAGTTCCTAGAAATAACAACTTGGAGGCTTATTATTTATAAACACCTAGGCCATATAGCTAGGCATGTTCCCTGACTTAACTCATAACTTCATTATCTTGTTTATTCTATTCTGTGTCTGCCACATGGCTAGTGACCTTTCCCAAGTTTCATACATCAGTCTTCCTCGAAGTTCAGGCGAATCTCTGGCCTCTATTTCCCAGAATTCCAAACTCTCTGCTGGATGTCCCACCCCTGTTTCCTGCCTTAGCTAATGGGCCAT
The DNA here is from genome assembly GCA_907164525.1 of Lophiomys imhausi. Lineage (NCBI taxonomy): Eukaryota > Metazoa > Chordata > Mammalia > Rodentia > Muridae > Lophiomys > Lophiomys imhausi. Next base: position 2,002,936 of record CAJQZJ010032237.1, read on the forward strand.
CAGTTTGAATTTACAGATGATGCTTCCATACAGTACACAAGAGATTCTTTCTACACATGTGGATGTCTAAAGGTGGGGTGGGACATGCTAATGTGCATGGCCTGTACTGTCACTTGAAGCCATGGGGATCATGCTGCTGCTGGGGCCATGTTTGGGTTTGTGCTATGGCAGCTGAGGTCTGTGTTGATGTCCCAGTTCCTTGTCACCACCCAAGGTTTCCCTGGTACGGACTGATGCCTGAGGCACTATGGTGAGCGGGCCCTGTCCCTCTCTGGCTGCAGCACTCAGGAGAACGAACGGGCCCTGAACCTTTCTTGAGCAGCACACCAGAGCTGACCCTGGTGGCAAAGGCGTGGGCAGGTCAGCCCGGAGAGCAGGAGAGCTGACTGTGTCCCTTGCCAGCTGTGGTACTGGGTGAGCTAGCTGAGGCAGTGCTGGAGGGCTGGTGGGGTGACCAGCTCAGCTACCACCCAGGCCCAGATCCTGGCCTTCGAGTTGGCCCATCCCAATATCTGCCTCATCTATGAACTGCTGGAGGACTCACGTGAAGGGGCCAGACCTGCAGATTTAGAGCTGTAGGATCTTCATGACACAGGGTAACAGCAGAATATCTAAGAGGAGTCCCCATGTGGATCCACTATTGATAGTGTAGCAAAAGCCAGAGGCCTGGAAACAGACCAGTGACTCATTGCAATGAACATTTGCAAATGTGAAAAAAAGCTTTCACAAGATTTTTTTTTTTAATCTTATTTTCTTTTGTTGAGGAGGTTGCAAGGGTAGATATGAAGGGGCGGGGAGCTGAATGGGATTGGATTGGATGACGTGAAATTCACCAAGAGTCAAAAAAGTTAACGGACTGGAGCAACCTTACTATGGGCTGTGGCTCTTCTGCTCCAAGAGCTTATTTATGTCCTGTTGCTAGATTGTTCCTCCAGGCCCTCCAGGTCATGTCTGCTGGCTGGCCTGTTTAACTTCATTGTTTCTCTCTTGCCCCTCTTTTCTTAGACATGTGTAGAAAACAGGCTGTGGGCATTATTTCAGTCCTTTGTTTCTTGGGATTTGTCGTTCCATGAGTTAATGAGTTTGGGGATCTGTTCTCTAGTTGCTTTTTGATGGGTTTTGTTGGCTCAGTGTTGGCTTCTTGTTCAGAAGAACAAAATATTCTAACCCTGAGACACACTACCAGCCTTAGTTGTTATCTGTATGTGATGATGATGGAGAATCAAAAATTTGTTGCCAGGCTAGAGAGATGGCTCAGTGGTTAAGAGCACTGGCTGTTCTTCCAAAGGACCCAGGTTCAAATCCCAGCACCCACATGGCAGTTCACAGCTGCCTGTAATTGCCGGGCGTGGTGGGGTATGCCTTTAATCCCAGCACTCGGGAGGCAGTGGCAGAGGTAGGCGGATCTCTGTGAGTTCAAGACCAGCCTGATCTACAAAGTGACAGGACAGCCAGGGCTACACCGAGAAACCCTGTCTCCAAAAAAAAAAAAAAAAATTGTTGCACTGTGGACTCTATGATCCTCTCTAGGATCATTTTAACTTTTGGAATGATCTCATCATTTTGTCCTAAAATCTTGGTGAATCCTTTTTTTTTTTCCCCTAAAATTATAACTACTTAGTTTTTTTTTTTTTTACAGTATTTTATATATCAAAAAGGCCCAAATTTGTTTTTTTCTGTTTCTTATTTAAACTAGCATTTAAGAATCTAGTAAAGGTTCTTTGGAAGCAAGAGGTGACCAGAAAGTTAGGATTGTTTTTGTTGCAGATATTTCCTTGACTGCCCTAATTCTTAGTACTTAATAGCTACCCCTCATGGTGTACAACTAGGTGCATTCTAAACTTAAAGAGAAATAATTGGATTTAAATAGCTCAATATTGATGGATTTGTGTTGGGAGAACTTGTTGGATTGTATTTAGAGATTATTTAATTCAGATATGCTTGCATATACTCCTAGATATTTGAGATGGTAAGGTAGGAAGATCACCTAAGTCCAGGAGTCGGAGGCCAGCCAGCGAGAGTGGTGCAGTGAGAAGCCATCTTAAAGCAAATAACCAAGGGCTGAGAGGTGGCTCAGTGATGAAGAATACTTTACTGCTCTTGCAGAGAACCCAAGTTTGGTTCCCAGCACCCACCTCAGGTGTACCACAGCTACCTGTAACTTCAGCATCCAGAGATCTGATGCCTCTGGCCTTCATTGACATCAGAATACATGCACATACTCACACACAGACATATAATTTAAGGTGAGATAAATCTTTAAGGATAAATAAAAGATAATTTAGAAACATGAATTAAATGATTAGAAAACTAATGGAGAATTCTCTAGTTTTATATTTTGTTGTTGTTGTTGGGGTTCAGGTTTTTTGTTTTGTTTTGTATTTTGTTTTCTTTGAGACAGGATTTCTCTGTGTAGACCAGTCTGGCTTTGACCTCAGATATGCCTGTCACTGCATTCCGAGTGCTGGAATTAAAGGCATGCGCCACCACTGCCTAGTTTGAGAATTCTTTTAATTTTATGTGTATGTGTGTGCACATATGTCTGTGGGTACCTGCAGAGAGCATAAGAGGTGGGTCATATGTCCTGGAGATGGAGTCATAGGTATTTGTGAGCCACATGACATGGTGCTGGGAACCGTTCCTAAGAGCTTGTGCTCTTAGTTACTGAGTTGTCTTTCTAGCCCAATGGAGAGTTCTTTCTATGTCAGAAGAACAAAGAGGTTAGACTGAATAAGGGTTACTGAACATGTCAGATGCCCTTAGCTGTCTACACACAATTGTGGCATCACACAGTCTTTAGTATTCTATTCCCAGTGCCACAATTGAAAAAGAGGGAACATAGCTCTTCTAGACATAGATTAAACTTAGATTCATGGTTATATAGGTAATATGAGGAGTAGGAATTGGTTTTCTTCAAGGAGTAGAGGGATCTAACTCAAGTGGTCCGGCTTGGGAGGAAAGTGCCTTCACCCCCTGAGCCATCGTGGTAGGGTGAGTTCTATTTGAAAATAATATGTTTCAGTGCCCTGTCTTTTTGCTTTTCCTTTTCTTCTTTTTCTTTTTTTTTTTTTTTTTTGTTTGTGATACAATTTTCCAAGTGTTACCTAGTATTGCAGTACAGTTCTGTGTCTGTGCACTTGCCTCCCTCCCGAGGTCAGGACCCTGACAAATAAAGTAAGGCATAAGAAGCCTTGATCAGAATATGTCTTGAAGGAAAACAGACAAATTAGCAAGTACCATCACAAGTGCAATACAGAATGGTGCCAAGTCTTTAATAGAAGTTGGGACAGGGGCCGGGTGGTAGTGACCTCTGCCTTTAATCCCAGCACTTGAGAGGCAGAGGCAGAGGTATGAGGATCTCTGAGTTCAAGGCCAGCCTCATCTGCAGAGTGAGTTCCAGGAAAGCCAGGGCTACACAGAGAAACCTATCTTGAAAGAAAAAGTTGAGGTAGAAATTATAAGGAGGAGTTGTTATTGTTAGGCTTCTGTGATGTATGTGCACATATGTGTGCTGGTCTCTACATGCCATTAGAGGGTGTTAGATATCTCATTCTATTACTTTCTGCCTTTCTACTTTGAGTGATCTGGGACTAGGCTGGCAGCCAGAGAATCCTAATGATTCTCCTGCCCCACACAGTCATGAGGTTGCAGGTATGTGTGGTCATGCTAGGGATTTGAACTCAGATCATCATGCTAGTACCGTCTGAGCCATCTCCTCAGCACTGTGTCTCATGTAGCTCAGGCTGGCCTTGAACCTCTAGCTTGCCTCTACTTCTTGAGTGCCACAGGTATGTGTCACTGCACCCAACTAATAGTTTGGGAGCTTGAAAGATGGTAGTTGGCTTAGTTAAGGTTTCATTGCTGTGAAGAGACACCATGACCACGGCAACTCTTTTTTTTTTTTTTTTTTTGGTTTTTCGAGACAGGGTTTCTTTGTGTAGCCCTGGCTGTCCTGGACTCACTTTGTAGACCAGGCTGGCCTCGAACTCTCAAAGATCCGCCTGCCTCTGCCTCCCAAGTGCTGGGATTAAAGGCGTGCGCCACCATCGCCCGGCCAACGGCAACTCTTATAAAGGCAAATGTTTCATTGAGCCTGGCTTACAGTTCAGAAGTTTAGCCCATTATCATCATGGCAGGAAGCATGGCAGCGTGCAGGCAGACATGGTGCTGGTGAAGGAGCTGAGAGTTGTACATCTTGATCTGAAGGCAGCAGAGGAGACTGGATTTGTTTCACACTATTCACACTGGACCTAGCTTGAGCATTTAAGACCTCAGTGCCCAGTCTCCACAGTGACACACTTCTTCTAACAAGGCCACACCTCTCCAATAAGACCACACCCGATAGATAGCCAAGCATTCAACCATATGAATCTATGTGGGCCATACCTATTCAAACGACCACATTCCACTCCTTGATCCACATAGGCTTTTAGACATAAGATAATGTAAAATGCATTTAGTCCAACTTCAAAAGTCCCCATAATCTATCTGAATGTTTGAAAGTTGAAAGTCTCCTCTGAGATTCATGCAATCTCTTAACTGATATTCCCTATAGAATCAAATTCAAAGAGCAGATCACATAACTTCCAGCATACCATGGCATAGGATATACATTACTGTTCAATACAAGAGAAGGAAGCACAGCGAGGAAATTGTGGATCCAATCAGCCGGGCAAACTCCAAACTCTGCATCTCCATGTCTGATGTCAAAAAGCCCTTCAGGTCTCCAACTCCTTTTAGCTTTGTTAACAGCAACACACTTCTTTCTCTTGTGCTGGTTCCACTCTCTGTTAACAGCTTTCCTCTGCAGGTATCCATCTCGTGGCTCTAGCATCTCTAACATCTAGGGTCTCCAAGGCAATCCAGGCTTCACCTTCATAGCATCATACAGTAGCCTCACTGAACCTCTATGAAGGGACACCCCTGACACATTCCTAGCCCCAGCGGCTTTCCTTAGTCACAGAGGGAAATTCCATTCTTTTTTATTTTTTATATTATTTTAAGATTTATTTATTACATATACAGTATTCTGCCTGCATGTATGCCTGCATTCCAGAAGAGGGCACCAGATCTCATTATAGATGGTTGTGAACCACCATGTAGTTGCTGGGAAGAACGGGCAGTGCTCTTAACCTCTGAGCCATTTCTCCAGCCCGCGAGATTCCATTCTTGATTCTAAAGCCAGAACCATGTGGCCAAAGCTGCCAAGTTCTGCCGCTTGCTGGGACTGGAATGGTCTTTTACATCTTTCGGTTTTCAATGGTTTCCTTCACTGCCTAAGCCTGGCTGTCCTGGAACTTGCTTGTCTGTAGACCAGGCTGCTCTTGAATTTAGAGATCTGCACGATTCTGTCTCCTAAGTGCTGGGGTTAAAGGTGTGTACTACCATGCCTAGACCTAAGCTTTAATTTCTTTTCATTTATAGACCTATATAAGCATGGCCAATATGCATCAAGATCTGGATTAAAGACATGTTGATTTGGATCAAAAACATTTGTCACCCTACTTCAAGATCCAGATCAAAAGCCTGTGTCTTCCAGCCTATGGATTGGGATCAAAGGCCCATTTTCTTCTTGTCTCAAGGTCTGGATCACAGGTGTGCCTTCTATTTATGGATTGTAGTTGTTCCAGATATAGTCAAGTTGACACCAAGAATAGCCATCACAATCTACCCCTTGTCAACTTGACAATCATATTTCCTTTTGTCCAAATGTAAACAATACAGGTTGTAATAACACCTAACATAACTGTCCCTTTTCAACTGCAAATGCATTGTAAATTTAAAACAGTTGGCAATGTCCCTTGGGGAACAACCTTTTCACAAGATGGAAGCTTTACTGGGTGGGATCTTGCCCTGAGGTCACCACTCCCTTTATTCCACTTAATATCTTTAATCTGTTTATCTCCTTGAACACAGGGTTTAGCTGCATTCTACTTCCTGGTACCCTTTTAATCCTGGAACCATACATTTTGTGTTTTTTCCTCTCTAAGCTTGCTACGTTTGATCAAAACACTCTTCTTGCTGGGAGTGGTGGCACACCCTTTAATTCCAGCACTTGGGAGGTAGAGACAGGTGGATCTCTGTGAGTTCAAGGCCAGCGTGGTATACCAAGTGAGTGGAGGACAGCCAGGGCTACACAGAGAAACCCTGGCTGGGGGGAAAAACAACAACAACAAAAACACTCTTCCGTAAGCTTGAACCACAGGACAGAGTCTATACTGGGCTGTTTAGAGATTTCCTTTGCCAGTGGAATTAATCTAAATCTGTTCACCTTAGCCTCAGGCAGACTCTTTCGTCAAGGGCAAAAGCAGTCAGATTCTTTACCAAAGTATCACAAGAATGATCTCTAGGACACATACTAAAATTCTTCTCTGAAACCTCTTGAGCCAAGCCCTCACAGTTCAAATCATCCTCAGCCCGCTGTCTTCCATTTTTCTACTAGTGGCCCATTAAGCCCCCTTCTTAAAGCATTCCACTGCTTTCCCAATCCAAAGCCTCAAAATCCACATTCCTCCAGACGAAAGCATGGTTCATCCTGTCACAGCAGTACCCCACTCCTGGTACCAACTTCTCTTTAGTATTTCCATTGCTGTGTACAGACACCATGACCATGGCAACTCTTATAAAGGAAGATATTTAATTGGGACTGGCATACAGTTTCAGAGGTTTTTGTCCATTATCATCATGACAGGAAGCATGGCAGCATCCAGGCAGACATGGTGTTGAAGGAGCTGAGAGTTCTACCTCTTGATCCAAAGGCAGCAGCAGGAGACTGGATGTGTTTCACACTGGACCTCGCTTGAACATTTAAGACCTCAATGTCCAGTCTCCACATTGACACACTTCTTCCAACAAGGCCACACTTCTTAATAGTGCCACTCTCTGTGGCCAAGCATTCAAAAACATGACTCAATGGGGGTCATACCTATTCAAACCACAATAGGGACAGTAGACAATCAAGATGTTAAATTGTAGTAGCAAGTGCACAGAGAAATGACCAGTAAGTACTTGATCAGGATTGATACAGTTTGAATTTACTTCAGGTAGAGAGAGGAGCATTATCTTTTTTTTTTTTTTTTTTTTTTTTTTGGTTTTTCGAGACAGGGTTTTTCTGTGTATCTCTAGCTGTCCTGGACTTGCTTTGTAGACCAGGCTGGCCTTGAACTTACAGAGATCCACCTGCCTCTGCCTCCCGAGTGCTGGAATTAAAGGCGTGCACCACCACGCCTGGCGAGGAGCATTATCTTAAGGCTTATAGATACTGAGTTGGGAATATGGATGGCAGCAAGTACTTTTCCCAGCCTTCTGCACTGATGAAGTAGTGAAGGCAGGATGGCACCTAGGACACAGGTGACTGTGGGCTGTGTATTGGTACTTCCAGGAAGTCACATAGCTCTTTAATCTCCCTGTTTCCATATATAAGTTAGAACTCAGTGATAATAAGCATCTGATAGAAGTGTTATAAGACTCCTCAGTTTGTTTTAGTAAAGATTTTTAAATGATACCTATTATCAGTCACCATAAAGTGTTCTTTTGTTCTCTTTGTAGTACGTGGACACATGTTCCTTTATCTACAGAAAAGCCAGTAGTACTTGAGCTTGAGTGAGTGTGTTTAAAGACATCCTGGTCTGTGTGTAGGCCTACCCTGACCTCTTGTGCTTCAGTCTAACTGCTGTGATAAAAGGCACCACCTGATTTTCAGGTCTGATTATTACTTAGATTATTCTAGTAAAATTGAATCAAACCATTTCTCAGATACCAAAGGAACATAATAGCAGAACCTTGGTTTATCATACAGCAAACATTAGAGCAGAAAACAAAATACACACAGCTTTGCCCTTATGGAAATTTCAGCCCATTGGAAAGATATATGTTAAGCCATTTCTGGTGTGGCAATTTTTTTTGTAATTGTGGGAGAGTAGAAGAAGACTTCTGCCTAGTCTAGATATTAGACCATTCTTAACAATTTGTAAGTGGAAATCTGAAGGATAATTAGCAGTTGGCTAGAGTGAGGTGTGCTATGAACAATTTTAAGGCACAGAAATGCAAGGAAACCTTAATTAGTGACATTATCAGAGTTCCTATATGTTGGAGTTTCCATTTAAATATACTACATTTTTAGTCGTCTAGGTAAAACAGAGTAAATTGGTCCTATGATTTAGGTAATAGTAAACATTTTCAAATTGTTTTATTTTGTTATTTTTTTAAAGTATGTGTACATGTGTTGGGGGGTGGGGCAGGGTGGGAGAAGGGAGCTAAGCACAAACCAGAAGAAGATATAGAATCCTTCTGAAGCCAGAGGAAAAGCAGTTTTAAGCTGCCCACTGTGGGTGCTGGGAATCAAGCTTAGTTGCCTGAGGGAACAGTATAATTGCTGAGCTCTCTCTCTGGCCGTGTGATACTACTACTGTTGGTTTGTTAAGACAGGGTCTCACCATGTAGCCCCAACTGGCCTGGAACTCACAGTGATCCAGCCACCATGCTTCCTGATACTGAGGCTTAAAGAGATTAAAGATAATGTACCTCCATACTGGTCTGTACTCTGTGGTATTGTGTTTTAAATCATTATTTATAGGTAAGTCAGGGTTTCTTGTAATGAAATGTTGTGCATTTCCCTTTCTAATTTAAATAGATCTTAGTAGTATTTATGACTTTCTTTTTTTTTTGTTTTTTGTTTTTTCGAGACAGGGTTTCTCTGTGTAGCCCTGGCTGTCCTGGACTCACTTTTGTAGACCAGGCTGGCCTCGAACTCACAAAGATCCACCTGCCTCTGCCTCCCGAGTGCTGGGATTAAAGGCGTGCGCCACCACCGCCCGGCCTGTATTTATGACTTTTAATGTTTATATTTTAGAGCATTATTTGTTTATTTTTTTCAAGACAGGTCCTGGAACTTGCTCTGTAGACTAGGCTGGCCTCCAACTCATAGGGATCCACCTGCCTATGCCTCCTGAGTGCTGGGATTAAAAGTGTGTGCCACCATGCCCAGCTTTGAGAACATTTTTTATTAAAAGTTTCACTTTATATGTGTATAAGTGTTTTGTCTGCATGTATGTCTGTGTACCACATGTGTACCTGGTACCCACTGGAGTCAGAAGAGGGCATCATATGCCCTGCAACTGGAGTTTCAGGTGCAATCAGGTGGATCCTCTGGAAAAACAACAAGTTCTGTTAATTACAGAACCATCTGTTTAATACCTATACTTGAAGAATGTTTATTACC
>CAJQZJ010032237.1:2019001-2033318 GCA_907164525.1 Lophiomys imhausi
TGTGTGTGTGTGTGTGTGTGTGTGTGTGTGTGTGTGTGTGTGTGTGTTTTGCATCAGGGTTTCTGTACATGGTCCTGGCTGATCTAGGACTTGCTATGTAGACCAAGCTGGCTTGATATCACGGTGCCCTGCCTCCTGAGTAGTGAGGTTATAGGACACACCATTGTGCTCTGCTGATTAACCTGTTTTAATCATTCCACAATGTATACATATATAACTTTATATAATTGTTTTCTGAATTAAAAATAATTTGAGCCGGGCATGGTGGCACGAGGTAGAGGCAGGTGGATCTCTTTGAGTCCAAGACCAGCCTGGTCTACAAAGTGAGTCCAGGACAGTCAAGGATATACAGAGAAACCCTGTCTCGAAGAAACCTAAAATAAATAAATGAATGAATAAATAATTGAATAAATAAAATAATTTGAAAATAATTTTTTCCTTTTGGTATGATATATTAAAACAAAACTGGTTTAGTTTTTTAAAATTTTTTATTTTATATGTATGAATACTTTGCTTACATGTATGTATATGCACCATGTGCCTTATTCCCATGGAATTTAGAAAAGGACATTGGATCCTTTACAACTGGAGTTATGGATGATCATGAGCTGGCATGTGAGTGCCGAGAATTTAACCCACGTCCTCTACAAGAGCAGCAAGTGCTCTTATATTGAACCATCTCTCCACTCCTAGAATTGGTTTATTGTTTAATGATAAATATTTAGGATTTGAAGATTTACTTGGAATTGGAATTATTGTTTAAACATTGTTTTAAATTTGAGTATTTTAGAGATTGAGTAGTATGTTTGACTATTACAGTAAAGTATAGATACTTAGGATAAATTATAAAGTCATGTTATATCTGTTCATTAAGTCTATTTATATATGAAAACAGCTACATAATACTGTGTGTCTGTGGAGGTCAGAAGACAGCTTGTTGGCATTTGTTGTCTTCTGCCTCATGGGTTCTGGGAGTTGAGCTCAAGTAGGAGTAAGCACTCTGTGCACTGGGCCATGTCACCAGCCCACTGTGTTCAGTAATAGCTACTACTGGGTATAGTGGACTAGAAACTTTACTATTTAAGTTGTGTTGTTTAATTTTGTTACTATCACCCATATATCTAATGCAGTAAAGTTATGTTTTATTTACTGTTTATTATTTATTATTTCAAATACCATAAAGCAACTACTTATGTATAATTAATTGCAAATTTTTCTTGATTTGGATATATATATATATATATATGTTCATTTGCTTTTTCCAGAGTTTAAGATTTATATTAATTGATAATTTGTTTTCATTGCAGAACTATAGGAGTAAATGGGTCCAGTCATTGGAATGACTCCAGATAAGAGAGCTGAGATCCCGGGAGCTGAGAAGATTGCAGGACTGAGTCAGATTTACAAAATGGGAACCTTGCCTGAAGCTGGGGATGCCGCTCGGCCAAAGGCCACTCTAGTGGGTAGTGACCCAGCAGATGATGAACTAACAAACTTGAACTGGCTTCATGAAAGTAGTAATCTTCTAAAAAACCTCAGGCTTGGAAGTGAAGGTCTTCCAATGGTTAGTCCATTGTATGACATAGAGGGAGATGACGTGCCATCCTTCGGACCATCATGCTACCAGACTCCAGAAAAAAAATCAGCAACTTCAAAACCCCCATACTCCTTTAGTCTTCTCATTTATATGGCTATTGAACACTCTCCAAATAAATGTTTGCCTGTCAAAGAAATTTATAGCTGGATTCTGGATCGCTTCCCATACTTTGCCACCGCACCTACAGGCTGGAAGAATTCGGTTCGACATAATCTATCCCTTAATAAATGTTTTCAGAAAGTGGAAAGAAGCCATGGCAAGGTCAGTGTTTATAAACATTACTCTGTGGTGGGGGAAATCGAGGGAAACAGGCAAGTCCAACTAGTTTTTGGTTATTTCTTCATTTGCTTTAAAATTCCTTTCTGTTGAAAGAAACTTACTGAAATTACATTCAGTCTTCCTTTGGTACCTGGATTATTATTCTTAACACTCTTCTCCTCCCTGATACCACCACTGTCCTTACCAGGAGTTGAACATACTATGGTAGGCAAGCACTCTACCACTATGCTGTCCCCAGACCACCTAATTTGCTTGCTGCTCTCTCTCTCTCTCTCTCTCTCTCAGAGTGTTTGTGCCTCATTCTTAAAAGATTGATTGACTGGTTGGTTGATTGATTTTGTTTTTCAAGACTGGGTTTCTCTGTGTAGCCCTGACTGCTCTGGAACTCTCTGTAGACCAGACTGGCCTCAAACTGACAGATAACCGCCTGCCTCTGCTTCCCGGGTGCTGGGATTAAAGGTGTGAGCCAGCAAGGCCCAGCCCTCTTTACTATTAACTTTTCACTCTTTTTTTTTTTTTTAATAACATTCTTCATTTTTGTCTCTTTAGTTTAGTGTTTTCTTGGGTAATCTCATCTGTTCCCATGGCTTCACATAGATAGCATCTGGATGCTGATGACTCCCAAGTCTGTCTCCTAAGCACTAGACCTGATCTGCAACTAGTTATTTACTCTAGCGTTACCTAAAATGGACCTTATTCCTCCATCTCTCAGATCTCACATTCTAAGCTCAATGTTTGTACATCATAATGTCTGCTCAGTTAGATAAAGATTGAAAGGAGTTCATGCGTTGTCCTGATGAACTTATTTCATACACAGGAAATGAGACCTGGATAGGTAAAGTCATTTGGCCTTGGCTTCCAAAAACCAAGGGTAGAATCTAGGAAATAAAATATGTGTAAATTCTCAAGGATCCTAGTTTACATATTTTTCATGTCTCATCAGTTGAAGTGTGTGTGTGATATACACACACATACAGTAAGAATTGTAGAAAAAAATGGCTAAACTATATAACCAGTATTTATATTATATTTAATTAGTTTGGCGACTAATCCTTAACCCGCCATTATAAATGAACACAACAGACACCACGTGGATTTTAACAAGCCTTGGCCTGAGTTGTGCAATCCTAGTCCATCTAAGCTAGCTCATAATTCTATTACCCAAATATGACTCCATATATACATACATCCCCTTGGACTGCCATTCTCCATGATATGCCAATGTTCCTGGCCATGTAGAATGAGGTTCTTTTTTCTAACCCATGGCATGTTCCTCTTCTTCCTGCTCCTGGCTGGAATGCTTTAATCCTCTGTCTAAAGCACAGGCTTCCTGCTCTAATCACAGGAAGTCCCACCTTTTCTGTCTTTGCCCAATCTCAGGCCTCGGCATTTTATTTAACCAATCACAGTCAATGTAAGTAACAGACAGCAAGCAGGACCAATTAATTAACATTTAGAATGCTTAACACTACCCCAACAAAGAATAGCTTTAGAGATTAAATTTTCTGCCGGGCGGTGGTGGCGCACGCCTTTAATCCCAGCATTTGGGAGGCAGAGGCAGGCGGATCTTTGTGAGTTCGAGGCCAGCCTGGTCTACAAAGTGAGTCCAGGACAGCCAAGGATACACAGAGAAACCCTGTCTCGAAAAACCAAAAAAAAAAAAAAAAAAAGAAAAAGAAATTAAATTTTCTTTGATTTTCGTAATGCAGCAGTTCTCAAAATGTGAGTTGTGACCCATTTAGGGGTAAAATTACCCTTTCACAGGGTCACATACCACATATCTTGCTTAACAGATACTTGTTTACATTATGATTCATAACAGTAGCAAAATTACAGTTATGAAGTATAAATTATATAATTTTATGGTTGGTGACTTGTTTACATTATGATTCATAACAGTAGCAAAATTACAGTTATGAAGTATAAATTATATAATTTTATGGTTGGTGGTCACCACAACATGAGGAGTGTGCTACCACTACTTAGCAACCATTCAGGGTTGTGGGAGCCAGGAGAGAAAGAGAGATTACCCAACAAAACACTGAGCTAAAAAGACAACAGTGAAAGAAGTAGGAGATAGAGGAAAGGCTTCCATGAGTGTGCACTATGCAGCTCCCACCCCATCCTGGCACCCCACCCTTCAGGAGAGCTGTGGGGTAGTGTGGAGCCAGGCGTGGTTGGTGTGGTGGTTTGAATGAGATGTCCCCTGAAAATCTCCAACATTTGAATGCTTGGTCCTTGGTGGCTGTTTGAAGAGGACTAGGAGGGTGTCCTGGTTGGAGGAAGTATGTTACTGGGGCAGGCTTTGAGGCTTCAAAGAGATACCTACAGTTTCAAGTGAGCACCCTCTCTGCTTCCTGTTTGGGGTGGAGATGTGTGTGTGAATTCTTGGTGGCTGCTCCTGCTACCTCCACTCTGGCATGTTGAACTAAAAGCCCTAAATAAACTTCTATAATAAGTTGGGGGGGGGATACAATGACCAAGAGAACTTATAGGAGGGAGTTTATTGGGGGCTTGCTTACAGTTTCAGAGTCTGTAACCATCATGGTGAGGAGTGTGACAGTAGACAGGTGAGTATGGTGCTGAGAACTTGCTTCTGGAGACACTGGCATGTGGTAGAAAGGAAAGAGTAAGTGCTGAGAAATGGTGTATTTTTGAAACCTCAAAACACACGCCCAGTGACACACTTCCTCCAGCAAGTCTGTATGTATCTCCTAATCCCCGTATTCAAAGATACAGGACTATTCTTGTTCAAACCACCACAGTAGCCTTCAACTCATTAAAGACTTCCTTTTCTTTTATTCTTTTTTTTTTTTAATTTTTGAGACTGAGTATGTAGTCCTGGCTGACCTAGAACTCCGTATCTAGACCAGGCTGGCCTGGAGCTCATGGAGATCTGCCTGCCTTTGTCTCACAAGTGCTGGGATTAAAGGCGCGCATGACCGCGCCCAATCTATTCCATTTTATTTTACATGTATGTCAATAAAGGTATGTGTGTGCACTGTGTGCATTCAGGAGTCTGGCAGAGACCAGAAGACATGGCATCACCTGGAACTGGTTGTAAGCCACAGTGCAGATGCTGGGAAGTAAACTCAGTCCTCTCTCTGCAAGAACAGATAGCGACTGAGCACTCCTAGATAGCGACTGAGCGCTCCTAGATGGCAACTGAGCTCCTAGATAGCGACTGAGCTCCTAGATAGCGACTGAGCTCCTAGATAGCAACTGAGCTCTCTCCTAGCCTCCCAGCCGGCTCTCTAGTCCGTGAACTTTGGATCTTGAGCTGCCTGTCTGCCTGTCCCCTGAAATGCTAGAGTTTCAGGCCTGTGCTGACACAGCTGCTAATCTGAGCAGTTGGAATGTTCAGAGAAAGGAATAGGAGTTAAGAGCTAGAGAATGGATGGGGAAGGATGTTGTCTTGAGTTTTTAGGTAGAGTTTCAGAAAGAAAAGTCTATCTGTGAAAAGATACAGAAACTGTAACCCTAGAGCAAAAATTGGTAAGCTATCACAAGTAAGGACAGGAGAGAGGAAGCTGTAAGTACGGATACTACCGAATCCCAGCGTGGTGAACCTGTACTTTTATTTGAATTACTTAGTAAGAATGTGTGAGGGGTTACTTAAAGGGGCAGAATGAGTCAAAGATAGCTCCTTCAGCCAAGCTTACCCCAGCATGGGTAAAAGCTGGGAACCTGGAGCATGCTGTACAGCTGACAGCTGCAGGCGGCTCGGCAGTCAGAGTGTCCTTCCCAGGCTTTGCAGCTTGTCTTACCTGAGGAGAGTGACTCTTAGAAGTGGATATTGTTTACTGTGGGAGGGAGGGGCCTAGTGAATCTGTCTGTTTCATGGACTTCTGAAGCTGTGTTGAGTTGCTTACTTTCTGTCTTAAGGAGCTTCCCTTAAGCTCCTTAAGGAAATGTTTCAACCCTAGAGGAAACTGCTTGATGTTGTTAAAAAAAGAACTCTGTGTTTAATTGTTTGAGATTTAGGAGGGTTATTACATTCAAGGCAGAGGAGAAAATGCAGATTTTTTTTTTTTTTGAGACAGATCTTAATGTAGCCCAGGCTGGCCTCCACCGGAACTCGATAAGCAGCTAAGGATGACCTTGAGCTCCTGATTTTCCTGCCACTACCTTTCGTGTATTTGAATTACAGTTTTTCATCACCACAGCTCGGTGTTTGTTTTGAAATGTTTTTTGAGTCAGTGTCTCAGAATATATTTTCCTTTGCATCTGTAGAAGACAAGTCAGACTCTTCCATAAAATTGAAGTTGAATTTGGTACTCCTGACAACCTTTTCTGAATTGATGTTATCTAGAAACGTAGCTCGCCCCACAGAAGGCAATGTCTAGTTTGTTGTCCCGTTTGTATTGTCCATTCCACTTCACAAAAATCAGGTTTAAAGGGTCAAGTTTATGCCCTGCCCTCTGGGTCTGGGGATCAAACTTACAGCCATTGCACATGCTTAGCAAGTGTCTACCACTGAGTTACAGTTCCAGCCAACATCCAAAGCTTACTGAATTTTTATTAAATGTAAGTGAACATTATGGCTGGGATTTTAGTCCATAAACAGAATTAAATTTTGCCTAGTTTAGTTCTGTTTTAATTTTTTTTTTTAAATCTGGTGGTTTTACTGATATATGAAGAGATTAGACAAGACAGACCAGAGCTCTTTTTGTTGTTGTTGGTTTTTCGAGTCAAGGGCTCCTTTGTAACAGAGCCCTTGCTGTCCAGGACTCTCTTTGTAGACCAGGCTGTCCTTGAACTCACAGAGATCTGCCTGCCTCTGCCTCTCGAGTGCTGGGACTAAAGGCGTGCGCCACCACGCCTGGCAGTGTTCATCTATTTTGAACTGTTTCACTTGACTAAATTACTTTGAGTCTCATTACATTCTCATTACAACTGAAGTGATCTTAGATCTTTATTTTATGGGTAAAATGTGTGAGGTTTGACTCTCAGATTCAAAGATTTGTCCAATTTCACATGACCAGTCAGTAAGTAGGGATGAATATCTTGGGTTTTTAAGATTTTTTTTAAAAATTATGTATTATGTATTATGTGTGTGAGTATGTATACCTATGTGTGAGAGTCAGCAGAGGTCAAAAAGGGTATCAGATTCCCTGGAACTGGAGTTGTATGTGGTTGTGAGCATCCTGACAGTAGATGCTGGGAACCAAACTTAGTTAGGTCTTCTGCAATTTCAGTCCAGCGCACTACTAACTGCTGGGTCACCTCTCCAGCCCCGCGTCTTAGCTTTTAAGTTTGTGGAATGATATTTTTTTCATCATGCCATTTTATAAAAATGAAACAGTATTCAAAAGATGAAGGATCTCAATAGTAGACTAATACTGCTGTGACAATTTAGGAAATGGAAGCAATGTGGAGATAATTGCATTAAACCTTACATGGTACGTGATTTTATACAAGGAAGGGGTAGGGAAAAAGGAAATAAATGTAATCGTTTTCCAAAGAAATATCAATATAGTTAGTTGTGAAGTATAATTTAAGTTTTGTGGTTTTTGTAATATAAAAGTAGGCTGGAGAGATGGTTCAGTGGTTAAGAGCACTGGCTGCTCTTCCAAAGGACCCGAGTTCAAATCCCATCAGCTACATGGCAGTTCGCAGCTGTCTAATTGACATGCGTGGTCACTCTGGGAGGCAGAGGCAGGTGGATCTCTGTAAGTTCAAGGCCAGCCTGGTCTACAAAGTGAGTCCAGGACAGCCAGGCTGTTACACAGAGAAACCCTGTCTCCCCCCCCCCCCCCCATAAAAAAGGTATAGGGCCAGTGGGATGGCTCAGAAGGCAAAGTCACTTGCTGCTCACTCTAAGGAACGCTGCTCACTCTAAGGAACCTCTGAATTAAGTTCTTAGATCCTCGGAGTAAAAAGAGAGAACTGATTGATGTAAGTTTTATTCTGACCCTCCCCCCCCCACTCATGGCCTGTGTGTCTTCCCTCATAGATAAATACATACATTTTAAGCCTGGATATAAATAAGTTGAACCTCTCTCATCTTGTGGTTAGAGCAAGTTTTACATAATTCATAGTGACTGCGGCCGTTCATATAGCAGGCTCACTTCCACTTAGGGGTTGAGGAAGCAGGAGGGGCGCTGCAGCAGATACTAGGAGGCCTTGGCTGTGTCCCACCCTCACTTCAGCTTTTGCCATACACTCAGCAGGTGAGGGTTTTCTGCCATTACTTCTCAAAGCAATGTGATGCATAAAAGTTCCAGGCTGCTAATTCTTGTATGTGTTTTTCTAGGTTAATGGAAAAGGCTCCTTATGGTGTGTTGACCCAGAATATAAGCCCAACCTTATGCAGGCCTTAAAGAAGCAACCTTTTTCCTCTCCACAATGGTAAGGGCCCTCTATGTGACTTAGATTTAGTATGTAAGCTGGAGAAAACAGAGTTGTAGGGCCTTGTTTTATTTGTGTTTATTTAATTGTATAGAGAAGTATTTATGGATAACATTAACCTAAAATATTTCTCTCTTGGTTAATTTCTCTTTTTTTTCTAGAAAATAAAATGCTAGATAGTTGAATATAAATTCTCAAGAAATAGTGCATTATACTATAAGTAAACTAAATAAATTGTATGATTTCAGTTGCAAAAAAAAGATTCTCATTTTAATTTTAAGCAGTAATAATTGTTTGCATGCTAATAATGACACAATAAATAAATTTAACATTTTTGAATAAAGTGATTTTTTTTCTGCCCGGTTCTCGAGCAGAAAAAGACCACCTAGGAGCTAACTCTGATGTAAATACATGAGGGTTGTTTATTCAAGCTCAGAGCTTGGACTCTCAACACTCACTGACACAGCAGTTCAAGTTGAGAGCCCCCAGACCCAAAAGTACAGAGTTTATAGAGAGACTCAGACAAAGAAGCAGGTTCTTTACCATATGATTGGATGACATTTGGGTAGCTAGTCATGTCCATTTCTGATTGGCTCGTTGTTACTGACTAACCAGCTGAGGTCAGCTTGACCACCAGAAAGTTTGTTTAGACTTTTTGGGTGCTTTCTCAGAGTGAGCTGTCTGGTGAAGATGAGGGAACAACCCTGGAATACAAGGTTGGGTAAATTTTGTTGTTGTTCTGGAACTGGAGGTCAGCCCTGAGTCAAACAAACCTAATACAAAATGGGATCTTTTTTCAAGATGGATTCAGTCAGGCTCCACTGATTCATAGTTTGTAATCATAACATTTTGATACACCTTTATGTTTCCTTTTTTCTATTTGTTTTATTTTTCTTCATTTCATTTCGTTTTGGTGAGATGCATCTCCTGCTGTCTTAGTGTTCTATTGCTGTGAAGAGACACCATGACTAAGGCAACTGTTATAAAAGAAAGAGTTTAATTGGGAGCGTGTAACAGTAAATTTTTATTTATCACATATATTTATTAATGCTTAACAATTACCTAGCATTTGCCTATAAAATTCCTAAATCCTAAACCCAAACCCTAACTCTAGAACCTAGCACCTAAAACTTCTTAATACCTATAATACAAGCCTTTAACATTAACCTAAGGTTTCTCAAAAGGATATTTTTCTCTGAGCATGGGTCCTGATGGATGGCTGGTCTTCGTACAAATTTTCAGTTTTAAAGTCTCTTAAAGTCTCTGAATTTCATTGGTCAGATCCTAAGACAGTTTATCAAGCAGGAATCCACTTCCGTGGTCTTAAGATCAATTAACATATGAAAGTTTCCTAGGCTGCTCACCTATTTAGATGCTTATGGCCTACAAAGGCCCAAAGTCCTGGAGCTCCACGTCTAGCGCTCCCGAATCTCTCAGAGAGAATCTGTCTCCTCTCCAAACCCATCACGGGTCAACATCAGAGGGTGAAGCTTTTCGATGAGCTTAAAGTGAGTTCTCTGCCAGACAAGGAGGAGGTCTCTTTTCATCATGGCAGGCAGCCTGGCACTGAAGTGAGAGAGAAAAAGACTGGGCCTGGAATGGGCCTTTGAAACCTCAGAACCCACTCCCAGTAATACTCCTCCTTCTAACAAGGACAGACTTCCTAATCCCTTCCAAACAGTTATCAACTGGGACAAAGCATGCAAATGTATGAGCCTATGGGGGCCATTTTCATTCAAACCACCACACAGCCCAGGCTGGCCTGAAGCTACTGTGTAACCCAGGCCAACCTTCAATTCACTGTAATCCTGGTTCACCTTCCCAAATTCAGGAATTAATTGTATGAAGCACCATGGTTGGCCTTCTTTCTGTTTTAAGTTGATCTCTTTCAAAGCACTTTTAATATTTAAAAATTAAATTCACAGCACTTGGGAGGCAGAGGCAGGCGGATCGCTGTGAGTTCGAGGCCAGCCTGGTCTACAAAGCGAGTCCAGGACAGCCAGAGATACACAGAGAAACCCTGCCTCGAAAAACCAAAAAAAAAAAAAATTAAATTCAATCCCAGCACTTGGGAGGCAGAGGCAGGCAGATCTCTGTGAGGCTGAGGCCAGCCTGGCCTATAGAGTGAGTTCCAGGACGGCTAAGGCTACACAGAGAAACCCCGTCTCAAATAAATAAATTTATTTATTCATGTAAAATAATGCTTTGAAGATTTTTATGTTGTTTTCTGAAAAATGTTTTTATAATGTATTTTCTTACAACTTTCCCTAGCTTTAGTTTTTTTTCCATTTTCTCAGATTTAGCATCTAGACATTATATAATCTCCCCAATTATGTTTTTACTTATTTTTCCCAAGGAATCCTTAAGAATCTTAAAATTCTATTATGTACATTCATTTGTGTTGGAATATACCTTACTAAGATAAATTCAAGGGTAGTCTTTGATGCTTAATTTCTCTTTACAAAAGTCTGAAAGGTTATTGAGAAAATTTCAAATACGTGCATAGGGAGAAAGTTAAAATGAAATCTCACTGCAACAAATTCAGAATTTCCTGTTGTAGTTCATTTGAATTATTGAATCATTATTAATGAATAGTTATAGTTGAATATAGAAAGTGACCAGTAAAGGAAAGTTGAAATGCCAGTAGTATCAGCCCTTGGACATTGTGTCAGTTACTGTAAAAAGAACCCATAGTTAATGTATCCTTGTGAAACAAAATTTTAAGGAAATGATGAGAGCCAGGCATGGTGGTGCACACCTTTAATCCTAGAATACTGGAGGCAAAGGGAGGCAGATCTCTGAGTTCAAGGCCAGCCTAGTTAGTCTACATGGTGAAACCCTGTCTTAAAAGGAAAAAACAGAAGAAAGATCAGGACTTTGGAAGTTGTTAATATTGATGCCTATGTGCTATCCTAATTAATAATTTGGAGCTAATGGAAATGTCTTTAATGTTTACTTACATGATATATTAGCTATGCTCTTAAAGAAAGATAAAGTAGCAGAATGGCATGTTCTTTGTAAGTCAACGCAAATGACAGCTCACTGTCTTTTTGCTGTCTATTCACATTTGTGTCTTTGGCCTTATCATAACTTCAGGTGTTAAGCAAAAGTGATTTTTCCTTTTTAAAAAGAGATTAAAAATTGCTTTTAATCCCAGCACTTGGGAGGCAGAGGCAGGCAGATCTCTGTGAGTTCAAGGCCAGCTTAGTCGACAAACTCAGTCTGGGACAGCCCAAGGATACACAGAGAAGCCCTGTCTCAAAAAACTTTAAAGAGAGACAGAGAGATATTAAAAATCAGCATGAGTGTTACTAGTTTTTGGCTTTAAAACCTTAACAAAATGAAAACATTTTATTCTTTCCTTCTGACATGCTTTTGTATTTTTCATTTTAAAAGATTATACTCTACTATCACAAATGGAACCCCCTGCCCCAAAAAAAAGTTTTAATTTTTATGCTAATAGGCCCTGGGAACTTAACTCAGTGGCATTATTATATAGAATTTTTTCTTAAACACTTTTGATAAATTCTTCGTGTTAAACTATTAATAACTATTTAAATATGTAATATAAATCCAAATTCTTATGTAATATTGCTCAAGATATTTAAAATACACTATTATGTAGCTGGTACAAAATACTATGTGAGGAACTTAATTATTTCTGTCTTACAAATGAAAAAAAATTAAGAGATAAGTTATTTTTAACAGTAACCAAATAATTATTTTTTTTTTTTTTTTTTTTTTTTGGTTTTTTGAGACAGGGTTTCTCTATATAACAGCTCTGGCTGTCCTAGACTCACATTGTAGACCAGGCTGGCCTCGAACTCACAGAGATCCACCTACCTCTGCCTCCCAAGTGCTGGGATTAAAGGCGTGCGCCACCACCGCCCGGCCCAAATAATTATTTTTAATCTTGACCTTTGTGCCCTTTCTACTTTAGCACACTCTTTCTAAACTGAATGCTATTAGTAAAGAAAGCAAGGTAAAAATTATTTGTAGTTTTCATGGTGCGTATGAGATATATTTGTGGCTAGATTCTGTAGAAATGAAATAAGATTTTATAAGCACATCTGTGTTTCCTCCTGTTTTTAGTGGTTCTTTATCACCTCGCCACTTAAGCTCTGTTCTCACGCAAAGTCAAGAGCGAACTCTGAAAGGTACGTATGAAAACTGTCCTGGTGGATTGTGAAGCACACGTTAAAATTCAGGAGTTTTAATTTTTTTCTAATTTAGATTTAAGAAAGACATTTCTAAAGAGAAATACAAAGTTATCTTTTATCAACATTTATTATGATGTATATGCACGTTTTTCTCCAGTGACTGATAATGTTCCTCTTCATTGCTTTCGTTTTTTTTCCTTGGAAGTGGCATTTAATTTCTTAGTAATATTATTATTGGAATTGCTTTTACCTATTATTATGTGGCCCATGATAACATTATATTTATGAAATTGTTGAAGAAAGTAACAATAATACTTGAAGACATAGTGTCTGCGATAGCTGTAGGATTAGCTGCAGCAGACACCTACATATCACCCTGATTTTGTCAACTGGTTTAATCATAACATTTTTGTGGCTGTTTCCTAAAGAACTTGCCATCCCTTAGATTAGGATATAGTTAGAATATTTTTGATAGGTTAAGCCTGAGGGGTTTTAATTTGGACTAATAAATTGACTTCTTGTAAAGGAATGTTTTGGGTCTTGCCCCCCACTTTATAATTTTTATGGCATTTTCATACTTAGTGGATTTTGTTTGGTCTTCCTTTTCCCCTTCTGTGGACCTTTGTTCCTCATTCCCACCTAATGCTTCCATCCCCGGTGTTCTCCCCCCCCCCTTTGTTTGTTTATTTGTTTTTTGAGACAGTCTCTACATGGCTCTGACTGGTCTGAAACTAGACCAGGCCTGACTGAAACTCACAAAAATCCACCAGCTTCTGCCTCCTAAGTGCTGGGACTAAAGCCATGTCCACCCACCTGCTCGCTCACCTGCCCTTTGTACTGACGTCACATGTCATGACCCTCTCTATCACTTTCCTTAAAGCCATGTTTCCCATGCTCACAGGGCCCTTCCCAGTATCCAGGCATCTACTACACTGTCTCAGTTCTCACATAGATGCACTCATGTGAGAATTAGAAGCTAAGTGCCACATATGGGAGTGAGCATTCTCTATTTCATCCTGCTTAACCAGGGTTACCTCAGTTAATATAGTATTTTCCACTTCCAAGTTGAATAATTTCATTTTCTTTCACTGCTGAGTAAAATTGTGTTGTATGTATGTATCATATTTTCATTATCCTTTCATCTGCTGGTGGAATAGAGCAGCAATGAACATATTCATGTACAAGCATCTCAGTACTAAGATATGGAGTCCTTTGGATATATGCCCAGGAGTGTTAGAGCTGGGTCATACAAATTTCTATCTTTAGTCTTTTGCAAAATTTCCACACTGGTTTTCAGAGTAGCTTCAGGAGTTTATACTCTTAACAAACAGAGAATAATGGTTACCCTTTGACATTGGTGACATTGGTGATCTGGGAGTCCTTTTAAAAAACAAAAAAGACCCCAACAGTTTCATGTAGCCCAGCTGGCCTCTTAACTTGCTATGTAGTTAGGGATGACTTGAACTGCTGGCCTTTCTACCTCCACCTTCAGAATATTGGCATGGCAGGCTTGCACCACTATTCCAGGTTCATGTTGTGCTGAGGATAAAATCTGGGGCCTCATTCATGCTAGGCAAATATTATACCAAGACTAGATTTCCTGCATTCCTTGGCTCATTTTTTGATTTAGTTATTTGCTACTTAATTCTCTCTCTCTGGATATACTAGGAATGAATTCTCTGTCTTGTACAGCTGGGAAAGGTCCTCTTCTTCTGTCCTGTCTCTTCACTCAGAATCAGTTGTTTTATCTGCTATGGAGAAAGAAGTTGTTTGAGCTGGGCATGGTGGTGCACACCTTTAATTCAGCACTCAGGAGGCAGAGGCAGGTGTGAGTTTGAGGCCAGCCTGATCTACAAATTGAGTCCAGGGCAGCCAGAGCTGTTACACACACACACACACACACACACACACACACACACACACACACACA
>CAJQZJ010032237.1:2033328-2064351 GCA_907164525.1 Lophiomys imhausi
CACACACACACACACACACACACACACACACACACACACACACACACGCTGTTTGGTTTTGAGTGTTCTCATTTGTCTCATTTGTTGGTCTTACTTCCTTTGTGACACACACACACACACACACACACACACACACACACGCTGTTTGGTTTTGAGTGTTCTCATTTGTCTCATTTGTTGGTCTTACTTCCTTTGTGACTGGAGTCCTATTCAGAAAGTCCTTATCTATGCCTGCATCTCCATGTGTTTGTTCCACTTTTTCCTCTAGCAGCTTCAGAATTAAGGGAACTCTTTTATGTTGTAAAAACAAATCCAGACGTTTATTGTTTCTTTTCTGAAAGTGCTGAGGGTTCAAGCCTTGTGCATGTTAGCAAGCTCCATACCACTTATTGGGGTCCGATTCTTTAGCATAACTGTAGCCATTTTTGTCTTCAGTCTCCATTTTAGTTACAAGATCAAATTACTCATACTTTGTTACCGTGACACTCTGAAGAGTCCCAAGCACAGTTTCACTTGAACCAATCAAATTAAAGGTCAGTTAGAAATGCTGGGTCTAGCAAGTCAAAATGATATAGTGCTGCCATCCCCTTGCTTCCTACCTGGTTGTTACCTAGATGCTGTTTGCTTCAACATGAACTTGATTGCCACCTGGATGCAGTTTGTTAACTAGACCAGGTTACCTCGTTGTTACCTGGATATGGTTTTTCTTATGAGCACCACACATAACACCCTGTGGTGCTCATAAGCTTGTATATAAGTATGAGTAAACATTATTAATATTTTTGATCCTACAATAACTATTTAGCATTTATAAGTTCAAATCATAGAGTGACCAGTTACATATATATTTAATATTGGAGCTATTGTATAATTAATGTAGTTTGTAACTACAAGGATAATATCCGAGGTAAAATGCTAAAAAGTAGGATACTATTAATTAAAATACATTCTAGCCAATTTAGTTTAAAGGTAGCCCATGAGGTACAGTTCAGCTGTTCACATTCATTATGAATTAAGAAAGGCACTCTTGTTGCTTGCATATTACTATTATCTTTGACAGAATTCCCTTGATAAACTGTTCATAATCTTAAATGGAAACCACTGATTGCAAAATAATAATGGGCTTGGGATGTAGCTCAGTTGGTAGTATGCCTTTCTAACCTGTGGGAATTCTATCTGTGCACTGTATAAACTGGGAATAGAGGTGCTTGCCTGGAATCCCAGTACTTGAGGGGCTAAAGCTGGAGGATCCAAAGTTCAGTGTCATCTTCAGCAATATGAGACTGTGTTTCAAATAAGGGTGTGTGTGTGTTGTGTTGTTTTGAGACAGGGTCTCACTAAGTAGCTGTTGCTGACCTGGAACTCGCTATGTAGAACAGATTGGTTTTATTGTTTTGGTTGTGAATCTAGCCTTTAATAGCTGAGCCATCTCTCTAGCTTCAGATTGGTTTTGAACTCAAAGTGCTATGCCTCTGCTTCCTGGGTGCTGGGATTAAAGGTGTATGTCAAGACTCCGGGCCACCAAAGTCCTAATGCTCCTCATTTTTAAATGTGTACAGTACTTAAAAAAGCCTCTCATGGGGAACACTGATGCTACCATTCTTTTCCATTTTCAGAATCTGATATTGATGCTGCCACCGCAATGATACTTTTAAATACTTCAATAGAACAAGAGATTTTAGAATGTAAGCAATCATCCTTTTCTTTTTAAAATAAATTTTATAAGTGCCTTTCAAACTAATGATTTAAAATACAAGATGACTAAATGTCACAACAGAATTACTTCTTTCCCACTAAATTGTGTTTTAACCTGAATGACTCAGTTTCTATTTCTATTTATATGAACATTTGAAAAAATTAAGTTAATGCTGTGAGAAGTTTTTGTGTTGATCAAGAAATGTTGGGAGGGAAATACTTTTCAGAAATATGCTTGAAGAGCTAAAAATAAAGATGAAAGCTACAAATAAACCTTGGGAAAGATGCTTGTCCCTTGGGCTAGTGAGATGACCCTGTGGCTGAAGATGCTTGCCTCTAAGTCTGATCCTCAGTTCAGCCCCTGGGGCTGTGTGCTAGAAGGGAGAACAGATTCTCCAATCTTGTCCTCTGGCTTCCAGGGTGCACATACACAAACACAAAATAGAATAGTGTTTTTAAAGATTATTTAAAAATTGCAATAGAAGAGTTAAGATCCAAATTGCAAAGTTCATAAGGAAAAGGTGAACATGTTTAATTAAAGTTCTGACATGGAGTGTCTTTGAGAAAAATAAAACAGCATTAATTGGGGTATGGTGCTGAACCATGCGATCTCAGCCCCTGGGAGGTGGGTTAAGAAGATCAGGAGTGGGCTGGAGAGATGGCTCAGCGGTTAAGAGCACTGGCTACTCTTCCAAAGGTCCTGAGTTCAGTTCCCAGCAACCACATTGTGGCTCACAACCATCTATAATGAGATCTGGTGTCATTTTCTGGCCTGCAAGACATACATGCAGGCTGAATTCTGTATATATAATAAAGAAAAGAAAAGAAAAAGAACAGTTCAGAGAGAGAGAGAGAAATTTTTTAAAAAATCAGGAGCTCAGGGTCATCCTTGGCTAGATAATAAGTTTGAGACCAGCCTGAAATACATGAAACCTTATCTCAAAACAAATAAATGGGCGGCTGGGGAGTTCAGCATGGAACATGCAAGGCCCTGGGAAAGTTTGACCCCCCAGTACCACAATAAGTATAAATAAAAGAAGTAGCCGGGCGTGGTGGCGCACACCTTTAGTCCCAGCACTCAGGAGGCAGAGGCAGGCGGATCTCTGTGAGTTCGAGGCCAGCCTGGTTTACAGAGTGAGGCCAGGACAGCTGGAACTATTACACAGAGAAAGCTTGTCCTGAAAAACAAAAACAAAAAACCGAAGAAGACGTAATGCAGAATACTGGGAGGATTCTTTTTAACTAAGAATAATAGACAAAAGATTAATATCATGTCTGTATATATAAGGGTCCAACAAGTAAGACGTAAGCAAACAGGACCCACAACTGCCACACTATTCTGGGACTCATGCCCGGGTCAGGGAGATAGATTGAGCCAGAGAAAGCGGAAATACAGTGTCTTTCAGATACAACGGTACTGGTGAGACTACTGCTTCAAAACAGACAAAAAAAAAAAAAAAAAAAATCCCCTCCCCAACTAAGAGTGGGAGTGGGTGCAGAGCTCCACCCCTAACCAAGAAAATATTTGCAGTTGATACCTGCTGGAAAGGGAAATTTGTTTTGTTTAGTCACAGTCCCAATGTCCAAGAGTAGTGTTTTGCTTTTATTTTTCATTTTGTTTTACTGTATTTGTTTGGTTTAGTCTATTTTGATTTTCAGTTTTGTATATGTTTTGTTTTTATTCTTAGAGAGAGAGAGAGAGAACATATGGTTGGGTTGGGTGAGTAGGTGGGTGGGGAAGAATTATGAGAGGGGAAAGAATGAACCTGTATTGTACTAAATATATTTAAATACAAACATTTTAAATTAAAATAAGAGCAGGACAGAAGAAAAGTTAGCAAAATATATGAAAATGACTCTCAAGAAATACAGAGAGATGCAAAATAATTTTTTTTTTTTTTTTTGGTTTTTCGAGACAGGGTTTCTCTGAATATCTGTGGCTGTCCTGGACTCGCTTTGTAGACCAGGCTGGCCTCGAACTCACAAAGATCCGCCTGCCTCTGCTTCCCAAGTGCTGGGATTAAAGGCGTGCGCCACCACCGCCCGGCGCAAAATAATTTTAAGGTACTATCTTTAAAATGTAAACAATTGCTAGTGTAATATGAAAGTAGATTTTTTTGTTGTTTTGTTTTTGTTTTTTTGGTCAGGGTTTCTCTGTGTAACAACAGCTCTGGCTGTCCTGGACTTGCCTTGTAGACCAGGCTGGCCTCGAACTCACAGAAAGCCGCCTGCCTCTGCCTCCTGGGTGCTGGGATTAAAGGTGTGCGCCACCACCGCCTGGCTGAAAGATTTTTTTTTCATACATTGTTGGTTAATTGTTACAGCCATCCTAGGGGTTATTTGAGCCTACTTGAATTTAAGATACACTTACCTTTTTTATTTAGAACTCTGTTTCTTGCTATCCTTCCTAGAAATTGTGTGTGTGTAAAGGGAATCCACCAAATTTCATTGCTGCAGGGTTATTTTTATTAGTGCATGCAAATTTGGCAACAATGTAGATACCCACCAGGAAATTGTTAAGAGTGGTATAGTCACACTGAGACATTCTTTGCAAGTAGTTCAAAGTAACTTTTATATTCCATGGGAGGGCCAGGCTATCTTTCAAATGGTTTTTATATGTATAGATTAATGACTATAGATAGAATAATTTTATGGAGAAGTCCTACAAAACTACTAATTCCAGGCTCTTATTACTCAGAAGAGAGAGTTTTCAGGAGTTTGTTTTTGCAATGAAATACCTCTGACTTGACACAAGTTTTGTTTGGCACAGGTGAGAAGCCTCCGTCTCTAAAGACATCCCTGCAGAAGAAAAGGAGTTATGGCAGCGCTTTCAGTGGCCCCTGTGCAGCACGGTTGCAGGAGAGCCCCTCTCCAGCCTCCAACATCGACCCAAAAGCAGACCACAATTACAGTGCCAATAACATGGCAGCCCAGCGTTGTGCATCCAGGGCTAGCGTGTCTTCTCTGTCTTCTGTGGATGAGGTATACGAATTCATTCCGAAGAGTAACCACACGGGAAGTGATGGCAGCGAGGGCTTCCACAGTGAAGAAGACACAGACGCGGATGACGAGGACGATCCTCTTGGAGACAGTGGCTATGCACCACAAGCTCATGAGGAGAGCACTCCGAAAGGACAGCCAGGCAAAAAGATTCGAAAACAGTCATGTCAGGAAATTGATGAGGAGCTCAAAGAAGCAGCTGGGTCGCTGCTCCACCTCGCTGGAATCCACACCTGCCTTGGTTCCCTAATAAGTACGGCCAAGGCACAAAGTCAGAAACACCGCAAAAAGTAGAACTGCGTACCAGCGTAAGAGTTCCTTTAGAGTGGGCAGTGCTCTTCTACTAACCTCTTTCCAAGGGATATCAGAGCCATGTGCACCTCTTTAACTTGAGGGTGGGCGACGGTGCCACTTGTTCCTTTCTAAATACTTTTTGGTTGCTTTTCTTTTGTTTAATTAAACAGTTGCTCTTAGGATCATGCCTGATTGTAAATCTGACATAAAGGCCTCAACAACATAATTTCTGTGAATAAGTGTCTCCCAGATTTGGAAAATTTTGTATAGGAAAATTCTCAGCCTCTTTCTTAAACTTGTAGTGGGGGAAATCTCTTCTTAATTGGTAAAAAGTTGGTAACTCAGTATTTTCATTTTCCTTCCCATTCTGTCATTAACTAGTTACTGATGTAGCTACACAAATGCTGGCATCTTTCTCATCCGCTTCTCCTCTGGTTCAGTGCAGAAGGGTAGAGGGTGAAACGGGGATCTTTGTCTTGTTCTTCTTTTAAGCTACTGGTTGTTGCAGCAGGAGCATGGCCGTATCTGAGTGGAAAGATCCTAGATGCCTACAAGGTTCTCTGCCCTTGAGACTACAATAGTTCTGAGGTTTAGGAGAGCCGTTGGGGGTGTGGCTCCTCTGCAGACCCAGTTCCTACTGCAATAGTTTCTTTGAAATGTTCTTACCTCACAGTTAGTACATAGCATCACTGTGGCCTTCACCCTTTCCCAGAGTACTTTGCAAGTGTTTTTTAAGTTTTAGCTGCTAGCCATCTTTGTCAATTAAAAATTTTCCTTGACAGCCGGGCGGTGGTGGCGCACGCCTTTAATCCCAGCACTTGGGAGGCAGAGGCAGGCGGATCTTTGTGAGTTCGAGGCCAGCCTGGTCTACAAAGCGAGTCCAGGACAGCCAGAGATATTCAGAGAAACCCTGTCTCGAAAAACCAAAAAAAAAAAAAAAAAAAAATTTCCTTGACAGTACAGCCAGAGTGTGTCATGGAATAACATTCATCTTGACACACTTGTACAGAAAGAACATTTGTTTTCTAAACGTGGTGTGATGAAGATATATTATGACATAAGTAAAGGTAGGTCATTGAGGGCAAAACTTTCCAAGCTTTGTATAAATTAAAATTATATGTGTAATAAATTAGTTTTAAAACATTTTATAGGAAATTATAGAGATAAATATGTTCAGGGATTTTAAAATACATAAAAAATTAGATCTTACACAAAACTTTTTGAGAAGGCAATGTAATACCTATCTGCGATTAGTCCACGCTAAAGGGTTTTATATTAAGGCTGTTTTAAAAGTGTACTGGCTGTGATTGTAAGTGTTTGAACAAAAGTGCTTGTGAGACAGTTTTCATATCACATAATAGTTTGACCATAGTATTCAGAACAGGGATCCTAATACTATAACTCATATATATTTTTACAGTGGTGGGAGAAACTTTGGGAAAGTTTAGTCTTATATCATGATATATCCTGTATCCTAGACCTTTGCATTTTTCTCGTTTATATGCACGTATACACGGGCTCAGGTTTCCTGCTTTCAAATGTTTTTATGACTATAAAGCATTTTCCTGGATTTTTTTAAAGAGACAAATGTTTTTATTTTTACTTCTACATTTTTATTTGGGCAAAACTGTCAAATGAGAAGAAAACCAAAAGCATGTTTCTTAATTGACAGTACTTTTCATGTTCGTCGTAATTGAATCTGGATAGCCGCATTAATGGAATTGGTGCTACTAAAATAGAGATTTTTTTTTTTATTGACAATGCAAGAATTTGGAATTTTTTAATTCATAAATGTTCTCTCTCCAGAAAACAGTTAAGTGAATTAGTCTTCTACTGCAGTTAGTGAATAAAATGCCAAACAGAAGTATGGCTTTAGCATGGTACAAATCATACAGAGATTACAGAGTTCAATTGAATAGCACAGTAATTTGAAACCAATCACCACGGTCCTCTGGATGGGCCTTGCATCCAGAATGTCCAGGGATCGGGTCATTTCATTCTGTTCTGAAACTCTGCCACAGTGTTTCTCTAAGTCCCTGTGCAGTATGCAAGATGTTTTGCAAGTGGAGGAAAATGACCTGAAATAGGAGGAAAGTGTTGTTCTCAGCTCCAAGAGAGGGATCTCTTCAGAATGCCTCCTAGGCAGTAACTTAAATTCCTTTCTCTCCCTCCTCAGTGGTCTCTCATTTAAAGCTGCAGCCATGAGCAAGGATGATACCAAGACTAGCAACAGCTTGTACTTAGTTCTCTTAGAATTCAGTGTCTTGCTTCCATTTGCTGCTGTGTCCAGGCATCCCGCAAGGGGGACCCTTTGTAATGTGGTCCCTTCGATGTTCTCTGAGATTATGTTCCTGCTTGGTGTGCTCAGATAGAAGCATAGCTTGAAACAGTCCAGTTAAGGAGGGAAGTCATCCTGAATCTTGTGGGCTGGAAAGTCCCCGTGAGTACCAGGCTCTGTGTAGCAAGCACAGCTTGCAAATTCAGGACAGCATACGTGTTTAAATATATCAAAACTGGTTTCAGCTCGGGGACACTTTGTCTTACATCAAAATAAGAATTTTGTTGCAACCAATTCCATTTTTAATGGATTCCTAGTAGAAGTTGTCTTAGCACACCTATCTTTATTTTCCACATCATCAAGAGAATCAGTGTTTCTTGAGTTCATCTGTATGTTTGACGTGTCCAATATATTACTGAATTGGTTGATCTTTTGCTTTCACATTGAGAACAAAAGCGTTGCCTGGATCAGAGAAAAGCAGGGGGTGTGTCACTCACTCCCTTCCACCTTGGAGACTTTCCTGTTCCCGCAGCCAGCATGACTTCTCTTAACGCAGATTCCTTTGTGTGTTGTAAAGTTTAGCTTATACATTTGCTTTCGCCGTTTTCTGAGGCATTATGTGAAGGGTTCGTACTAGATGGTCAGCTAAGTACACGTTGCTAGCACAGTTCAGGGCTAGAGCAGATGTTAAGGGAATGCTTGTGTCTTGTAGGCCGCAGGTGGCTGACAGCCGCCCAGAGCCTGAAGACCTGTCTCTGAACGGATGGCAGCCTAATGCCCTTCGAAAATTATAAAAAGCAACTTTTGAGGCTTTCAGGTTTACATAATATGTCATAGGGGTTTTTTTTCTTATTTTGAAATGTTTTGATTAAGGTTTACTCCAATATGTTAATAATGTCAAATATTTATTGAAAGGTAAAATAGAGTATTTTAATGTTATATCTGCCATTTTTCAGGAACATTCTTTATATCTAACTGCCAGTGCCATTGTCAAACTTGTTTTCAAAATTGTACTTTTTTTATTAGACAGAGTGCTTAATTTTAAAGTATTATGTTGCCATCATAGTGTATAAAATGTATAATTGCCAATTCATTGTAAGTATTTATTTTTAAACAAAAGTATAAGAATACCTTTTGATTAAAGAAACATTATTAAATTGTTTCCTTTTTTCTGATGTAGCATAAAAACTTGTGAGTTTAACTGCCAGTAGATGACCAGCAGCCACAAGTGAACCACTTCTCCGTTGCCAGTCTTTGCTCATAGTAGAAGCAACTTACAAACATTTAGTTTTTGTATCTAATCTCCAACTATTAAAATGTTTATAAAGTTTATTTTTACCAAAGAGATGCAATTCATTATGATAAAGCTGCAGAATAAACATCATTTTATAACATTTTTGTGCTTTTTCTGTTTTTTTGTGGCAAGTGCTTTTCCGGGTGAGGAGGTAGTGGGCCGCTGTATTACTGGTTTGGTTTTTATGGCAGGGTCTCCCATGCGGCCCTGCTGAGTGTTGAACTCAACGGTTGTCCTGCAGCAGCAGTTCTAGAGCTTGGGTTACACGGGTGTTGCCATTACTCCCTGCTAGAGTTGTGTGTGTGTGTGATGTGTATGTGTGTGATTACTGGCACTTTCACGAGGATACGGGGAAGCTGCATTTCTCAGGAAATTAAATATTAGGTTATTGTGTGATCAAGTTTGTGCCTCTCTGTACATATTCAAAAGAATGTTTGGAAGCAGTTTCTCAAGGTACTTGTACAGCCTCAGTGGAGATGAAGAACACCTAGCACTAACTCTGGCTGTTTTCTGCTTCTTTTTTTACTGTCCCCCTCCCCAGTTGCTCTTAGGACTACTTGATATAAATATCTTTATGGCCAGGGACTGAAATCCCCAACAGGACAGATCACCCCCAAATGGGAGCAGTAACCCCAGGTGACACCGCCCTTAGCAAGAGTAATTATCTCGTGGGAACCAGATGGCTGCCCTCAGTGATGACAGTAGTGCCAACTGGGTCAACCCCCATTGCAGATCCAGACCTAAGAGTCAGACCACTGTCTTGGGCAGGATGACCTGCTCCACCTCCTTTGTTTCTCTTTCCTGTAAAAACCTCACAGTTTCTGTTAGCAAGTTGAAATCACACTTGGGATGTCACTAAATCCCTTTCCCTGTTTCTCCTAGTTTGACCAGGAATTGCTACTCATCTCTGATGGTGGCTAGGATTTGCTTGTTGAGACTGGCAGAACCAGGGCTTCTGCCCTAAAACCTGGTAACGTTAGCAGCAACATTGTTCACCAGAGCCAAAACTAGATAGCAACACATTGACCTTCAGTAAATAGGGAAATTAGGAAGCATGCAGCAAAACAGTATTCCTCTTAAAAAGGTAGGAGATGTGACATGTTACAACTGGGGAAAAAAAAACTTGAATCATGCTAAATTGAGTAAAGCTACAACATAAGATTATTTAATAACTCCACCTAGATGATGTTAGTAATAAAATTGATAGAGACAGAAGTAGAAGGGTGATTGCTAGGAGCTTGGAGAGAGGCCCAGAGTCATTAATAAGCTCAGAGCTTGAGTTTTGCAAAATGAGAATAGTTTTGGAGATTGGTTGCACAACACTGTGGATATTCCTAACACTACTGATAATATTTAAAATGGGGCTGGAGAGATGGCTCAGAGGTTAAGAGCACTGGCTGTTCTTCCCAAAGTCCTGAGTTCAATTCCCAGCAACCACATGGTGGCTCACAGCCATCTACATTGAGATCTGCCCGGGCATATATGTAGAGCAAATACTGTATACATAATAAATAAATAAAAATAAATATTTAAAATGACCAGATTAGAAAATTTTACATATATTTTGCCATACTTTTTTTTTAATGGAATAGTAATCCATGGAGAGACTTGGAGGAAAAATAAATGCATCCTACTAAGTAAAAGAAACCAATCTGGAAAGATTAATGCTGTGATTCTAACAATATGACATTGTGGGAAAAACAAAACTAAAGATGGTAAGGTCAATGACTGAGGGAGAGGAGTGTAAATAAGTATCCATGAGTCCCTGTGATATAAATAATTGAATAAACTCAGCAATGAGGATCAGAGGCAAATCTATTCCCAAGACTTCAACTGAACTGTGGGTGAAGGAAGCAGAGCTTCCAGTCTCAAAAGTGGGCTTTGTTCAATCACTTTCTTCCCGACCCTTTGCTGGCCAGCTCTGCTTCAGCCGGGCTGTCTGGACATACTTCAGCAGTCACAGCCATGTTCTTAGCACTGACTATTGATATGATACAAACATGGACTCCATGTTTGCTCTCTTCCTTCCCAAGACCATTATCTAATCATGAAAAATAATCAGCTGTGCTTGGTGAAACAGCCTATAAGCCTAGCTAGGGAGGCTAATGCAAGAGGATGGTAAATTCAAGACCAACCCAGGCTACAGAGTAAGTTCAAGGCAGCCTGGGTGGGAAGCAGAGCGACTCAAAAGACTGGGGTGGAGCTCAGTGCTCGAGTGCTTGCCCAGCATGGGCCTCGGGTTCCACTATGAAAGGAGAGAGAAAGGGATGGGAAGGGAAAGGGGATTAGAGAATAAAGAGAGAAAAACCATGAGTCTACGAGTGGTCATCCTCACTCAAAACATCACATGTTGAATTGTTTGTTTTTTGAGACAGGGTTTCTCTGTGTTGCCCTAGCTGTCCTCCACTCTGTAGACCAGGCTGGCCTTGAACTCACAGAGATCCGCCTGCCTCTACCTCCAAAGACCTGCGCCACCACACCGGCAATTACAGCAGTGAACTGCCAGGTAGGTGCTGGCATTTGAACCCTGGTACTTTGGAAGAACAGCCAGTGCTCTTAACTGCTGAGCCATGTCTCCAGACCCCACATGTTGAATTTTTAAAGAGACAAATCTAGTCCTTTGTAACATAACAGAAACCTGAAGGGCAATTGTCTAGGGTCAGGGCCTGAGGGGTATAGGAGGGTGAAAGAAGGAAACATACAGATGGAAGAAGGCTTCCTGGGATTCTTTGTTTACTTATTTTCAATTTTCTAAGATTTCTTTTTTATTTTATGTGTGTCGGTGTTTTGCCTGCATGTCTGTCTGTGCACCACATGCATTCATTGCCCCAGAATGCCAGAAGAGGGCTTCAGAACCCCTGCCACTGACATTACACATGGTTGTGAGTTGGCATGTGTCTGGGAGGAACACAACTCATGTCCTGTGGAAGGGCAGCATGCACATTCTTGACCACTGAGCCGTCTCTCCGGCCCTTTTTCCCTCTTTCAGGTTTATTTTGTATATGTGTTTGGGCATTTTGTCTGCGTGTGTGAATGTATGAATGTGCACCACGTGCATGCCTGGTGCCCATGGGGATCAGGAAAGTGTCAGATGCCCTGCAACGGGAGGTAAGGAAGGTTGTGAGCCACCTTTCTGGGCCTGGGAACTAAACTCCGGTTCTCTGGAAGACTGCAGGTGTTCTTCAGTGCATCGCTGCAGTTCAGTCCCTCGTTTTAAAGGTTTATTATTTATTTATGTGTGTGTATATGCTTCTATA
Source organism: Lophiomys imhausi (assembly GCA_907164525.1). Taxonomy (NCBI): domain Eukaryota; kingdom Metazoa; phylum Chordata; class Mammalia; order Rodentia; family Muridae; genus Lophiomys; species Lophiomys imhausi. The sequence continues at coordinate 2,045,147 of CAJQZJ010032237.1, forward strand.
CACAAATGGGTATGTGGGTGCTCACTGCAGGTCAGAAGAGGGCGTTGGATCCCTTGGAATGAGTCACAGGTGTTTGTGAGCTGGGAACTACTTATGTCCTGGGAACTGAACCAAGGCCCTCTGATAGAGCAGTAAGCCATCTTAACCACTGAGGCATCGCTCCATCTCCCAACCTGAATTCTTTGTGGGGGTGGGGGTGGGTTTCTTTGCTTGTTTGTCTATTTGTTTGGTATTTGGGGGTCTTATTTGGGTTTGGGGGGGTTGTTTTGTTTTTCAAGACATGGTTTTTCTGTGTAGCTCTGGATGTCCTGGAACTCCCTTTGTAGACCAGGTTGGCCTTGAAATCACAGAGATCTGCCTGCCTCTGCCTCCAGCATGCTAAGATCATGGTGGACACCTATAATCCTAGCACTTGGGAGACAGAGGCAGGTGGATCTCTGTGAGTTCGAGGCCAACCTGGTCTACAAAGCAAGTTCCAGGACAGTTAGGGGCAACACAGAGAAACCCTGTGGTCGTGGGGGGGAGGCATGTGCCACCTCTGCTGCCAACTCTAATCTGAAGTCTTTGTTTTTGTTTTTTGAGACAGTTTCCTCTGTGTAGCCCTGGCTGTCCTGGAACTTGCTCTGTAGACCAGACTGGCTTTGAACTCCCAAAGATCCGCCTTTCTCTGTCTCACAAGTGCTAGGATTAAAGGCACGAGCTTGGCTCCAATCTGAATTTTTTTTTTTTTTTTTTGAGACAGGGTTTCTCTGTGTAGCCCCTGACTGTCTTGGGCTCACTTTGTAGACCAGGCTGGCCTTGAACTCACAGGGAATTGCCTGCCTCTGCCTCCAGAGCACAGGGATTAAAAGCGTGCACCACCTCACCTGGCCCGATCTGAATTCTTAAAGGAAATTTTATGATTTTTTTTCTGAAAGTGCTTGATAATTCAAAATATAGGTGTATTCCTGTAACTTGGTTTCTGTGTAAACATTCTTTCCCTCTTTTTTGATGAATGCCCTCAGGAAATGCATGACTAACTTTAATTCACATTAAGGACAAGCTGGCTATTAAAGCAAGAAATAACAATATTCAGCTATGTTCAGCCAGCTTTGGGGAGAGGCAGCTTATTCTCTCAGGTTTCAGGTGACACATGCACTTCATTATCAGTGGATGCTGTAATCAGGGCTGTATAAAATATATTCTCTCTCTCAATCTCTCTCTCTCTCTCTCTCTCTCTCTCTCTCTCTCTCTCTCTCTCTGCTTTCCATCAGGATCACAAAAGAAAATTTACTCTCTTCAGTTTCCCTTGCAGGTCTGCCTTTGTTACAGCTCAACTGAGGTTCCTATGGAGTGGTAGCTTTAGAAATACAGCATTAATTGAAAGCAATTATCCAATTATACCAGCAGTGACGATGCTGTATACTAAATATTTACCAGGAAAAGAGAGCATTTAACCGAAGGTTTAATTCAGCAGCCATGCACAATGAGGCTGCAAGCAACCCTGCAATCTCACAGAGGGTGTCCTCAATGGCTGAAATAGTCAAGCGCATACATAGTGTAAGTTACAGAATAAAACAAGGACTGTGAGGCTTGGTTCTCAAAGCAGCGCCAATATGTGTGATGTCAATTGCAAAAGTAACCAAAGAGGTGTGTTTATTATCTAAACTGTGAGATTCCTCCAACTGCTTGATTTTAGAAGTAAATAGGCTTTTAACTTTAATCACTATTTTTCCTCCTCATTCCTCCTCTGATGCCTCCTGTGTGTGCCCTGAACTGAATTTTGAAGCCACCTTTGAGATGAATGCTTTGGAAGCAGTTCAGACACTTCTCAGATAAGCACCGAAGAGAGCTACCTTGCGCAGAATTCAGTGCTGAGAGCTGCTGCGGATCTGGAGTGTGATAATGAACTGTGAGCAGTCATTTGCTGCCCATGATCTCCAGCTTCCCGGGTGCTGGCCAAGTCCATGGCAGGGAAGGTTTTGGCTGGGCTGGTAGAATTGGCTAAATGGATATGAAGAATATCCACACTGGGTCAAGGAATATATTTCTATGGACAAAAAACCATCAATGGTACCTGCAATACAGGCGCTCCAAGAAATGGAGGAAAGGGCCCATTGATTTTGTTAGCTCAGGGTGAAAGATACAAAACAAAGGAAACTGAACACATTGCCACCAACTCTTGGGTCATCTTATTGGTGTCGTCTTGACAAAGCAATGTAATTCCTTCTCCTGCTATGATGTCACCTTTGTCCAATCATAACCTTCTTTATGAAAGTGGAGGGTAACTCTGGAGACAGGGTGAGTGGCAGCAGGAAGCCACACAGCAGTCACTAGGCAACAAGAGCCAGCCTTCAGGGGATGAGAATTCTAAAGCATTTAACCCTTGCACAGGCTGTGGCTTCTTGGTGCTGAACTGATGGGAACCACAGGGCAAAAGCCCGATAGGGATATTACCCATTGTTTCTCAGCTGGGCCCCTCTGTACCACAAGAGAAGGAGAAATGCCCATCTCAGCCTGAAATGAAATGGTTGATGGAAGCAGAAATTTCTCAAAACCTTTTTTTTTTTTTTAAACAAGAGTGGTAGTGTAAACTAGCTAGGACTTCCTTGGTATTTTCTGATGGCTCTTCGGTTGTTCTGTATAACCAAGGCGTGTCACAAAAAGGAATGTCACTGAGATCAGTCCGCACTCCCGCTCTGAGCAGTTTGTCTGCCCAGAGCAGGTACTTTTCCTTGCACAAAATTGCTGCATGGGACACGCAGGCTGGGGCACCACAGGAAAGCTTATTCTTCCTTCCCTCCCTCCCTCCCTCCTTCCTTCCCTCTTCTTGCCCCCCCTCCCTCCCTCCCTCCCTCCCTCTCTGTCTCTCTTTTCTTTCTTTCCCAACTAAATAAAAGTTCTGAAAAATTGCCCCTTCCTCCTCTGCTGTTGAATTTAGCAGAGGGTTAGACAGACCCAGAGTGAACTTTGATCTTGTTTCCAAACTGGGATTCCAGAATCACTTTATTCAGATGGTTTTGGTTAGGATTCGAAATTCCAGGGAGTGGGGGATCTCTTGAAACTAGGCTCTTTTGTTGTTGTTGTTAACTGGAGAGCCCTCATTGTTTAACTTTATTTTTTTTTCCCTTTAGCAGTTACATGGTATAATGGTTTCCTTCAGAGAACTCCCCTTTGGTTTCTGTTGAGATCAAGACTGACCAGTGGGGTAGACTCCTAGAGAGCAGGGTCTGTGCTGTTTTCTTCAACACAGTAAATGCATAGCACTGTGTGCATGAGTGAGTCTGTCAGGTGGTTAACTAGTTTAATTCATGGTGTTCTGTCCAGGGAGATCTAATAAGAGATAAGTAACATCTTTAAATTGTCAGAAGCCGAGCGAGGAGTGGTGGTCTAGGCCTGCAATTCTAGCACTTGGAAAGAGGAGGCAGAGGCATTGTCATGAGTTTGAGGCCAACCTGGGCTGTATAGTATGGGGTACTGTTTCAAAAAAAACAACACCAAAAACCTTGTCAGAAGCCTTACAGGTTGTCTAGGGCACTACCCATTTTTAACAGCTAGGAAACTGAGGCCTGAGTAAGCAAGCCTCCAATTCATTAAAAAGTGTAGGCAGGTTTCCCTGTGGAGGTTGATTTAGATGACAATCACATAGAGTTCAAAGATCATTTCCTTTAATCTTGCTCCCAGCAAGATTAAAGAACTAAATGAATTCCTAGACGGGCAACCAAAGTTACACACAAGAGTCCTTGTCACTTAGCTTTAGTTCATTCCTACTATCAGTAAGCCAGGGGTACTGCTTTCTCTTCCCCCATTTCTTGACTCTTTCCTAGGTACACAGGAAGGAAAAGGAAGGAGCTTATTTGATATTCCATTTCTGAGCCATGGCCCTCAGAGATCTCTATGGATTTCTTCCCCAGTGACTTTTGTTTAATTAAAATAGATTATATTTCTTATACCAAAAACTTGGGAAATCCAGGGAGTTATTTAATATTCACAACAAAAATAGTAGGTTACAAAGTTGGCTTGTTTGCACATCTTTTTAAAAAGGTACTATCAGCCAGGCATGGTGGTGCACGCCTTTAATCCCAGCACTCGGGAGGGAGGCAGAGGCGTGTAGATCTCTGTGAGTTTGAGGCCAGCCTGATCTCCAAAATGAGTCCGGGACACATACATACATAGGATACATAGAGAAACCCTGTCTCGAAAAACAAAACAAAAAAAAAGGACTATCTTATCTCAGTCAACAACTGAAGAACATAGATTGTTCCACTTTATTTGGAATTTTCTAACCTCTCAGTCAACAACTGAAGAACATGGATTGTTCTACTTTATTTGGAATTTTCTAAACTAAAAGGTGTGTTTAAAGATTGGAAAGATCTGTTTGCCTGCCTGCTCAGGTTACCAGTAATGAGATACCAGTAGGTATCTTATTATGAAAATACTTATTCTAATTTGTATCCACATTCTTTCTTTTGAAGAAATGCCTCAGTTGAAATAGTCAAAAGGGCTGGTCTGGTGATTCAGAGACAAATAGAGATATCAGGGAACAGCTGTGCCAAGCAAGGTAATGGCCCTCAAGGTGTCTTCTAGTCCCTGGAACCTGTGAATATTACCATTAATGGCAAAGGAAGTGAAGGTGTACTATGGAAGTAAGTTTTCTAGTTGGTCTTCCTTAGAGAGATGGTAGATTATCTAGGTGGGCAGAATGCAATCACCAAGTTCTTAAGTGTGAGCAAGGGACAGGAAAGAGAACATTGAAGTAACAATATCAAAGACTCAATCTGCCAAGGCTGGCTTAAAGATTCAAGGGTCATGAGCCAAAGAATATGGCAGCCTCTAGAAGCTATGAGGGACAGACAGATGGGAAATAGATTTTTCCCTAGAGCCTCCTTAAGAAACACTCAGCCCTGCCAGTGTGCTGGTGTAAGTCCAGCTGGGCCTTTTCTAGACTTCTGACTATAATTGAAAGATTATGTCTTCCTTGTAAACCATATAGAGAAGACTTTGAGATTAGAAACAACTTCTGTAGGCATTAAGCCTTCACCCTTCCAGGTTACAAACAGTGAGGTCTGAAGAGCTACAGAAGTCATAGGGAACCTGGTTGGAGGCCCAAGTCTCACCCTCCTGCAGAGGGAACAGATGAGGGGGTACACGTCCATCACAGTTAGGTCATTTGGGGGAACTCACAAGATGGCCTCAGAAACCTAGAGTTTAAGGAGTGAACTCCGCTTTTCTACAAAAGAAGCCTACAAGTGAAAGCTGAAGTTCTTCTGCTGTCAGGTCTTCTGTCTCAGCAAGAAGCAACAGCCGAAGTAACCGCTACACATCCATAACGAAGAGTAACTTATAACGCATCTACCACAGAGTTCGCAGGGCCCACAGGTTCCCACGGGAGCCAGTGATGTCTCAGGACTGTGCCTGCAGGTCTTCAGGCTTGCCGGCTGACCCAGGCTGGCTGGAGGGATAAGCATCCCTGTCAGCTGCAGGAAGTTAAGCTTGTTCCACGAAGGTCGCAAGATGTTTTAAACATTTTTAACACGGGGATCCTTTTGTTATGTAAGTGAAGCCATTTGGTAGAAGTGAAGGCCCCAGCATGATGTTAGCCACATAGCAAACGCTCAGAATGTCAGATGTTGCTGTTGTTCCTACTACTGGCTTGTAACCCGGCTTGCTTTCTTTCACTTGCTAAATTGTCTTTAAGCTATTTTTTTCTTTTGTGTTTTTCATTGTTATTCTTCTGTTGTGTTGTTGTTGTTTTGAGTCAGGGTCTCATAGGTACCCCTAGCTAGCCTGGAACTCCTCTTGCCTCTGCCTCCTCAGAGTGGGGATTATAGGTATGTCCCACTGTACCTGAATTATTTTCGTGTCAATAAATAAGACCATGACATATGCATGGAATATAAGGTTTCATGGTGTTGTTTCCTAATCCACCCTTTTGTTTACTACCTGGCTCATGGCAGGCGGCTGGTAAATAGCAGAGGCCCCATGTGGAACTTTCTATGGAATGCACCACAGTTATTCATTGGTTAGAACATACTGGGGGCAGTCACAACTGGCTCCTAATTTTTCTATTATCATAAGCCAGTTCTAACAAACATCCTTTTTTTAAAATGTTTATTTACTACTTCAGGTTACATCTCCATCACAGTGTCCTCTTTCCATCCCTCCCAGTCCCGTCCTCCCACCCTCTACCCCCTATCTTTTCCATCCCACTCCTCCAGAGTGGAGTGTCCCTACATATCAATCCTCTGCCCCAGTTCAGCAGTCATATGAGGGCCAAGAGCCTCCTCATACACTGGGGGCCTACAAGGCAGCACCACTAGGGCAAAGTGTCTCATTGACAGGAAAAAAAGTCTATGTTCATATGTTCCTGTTCCCTTTGGTGCATTGGTTAACAAATATTCTTATTGTGAAAGACCCGGGAGAAGGAAGTCCCTCTCCCGACACTTGGGATATCACGGCCACCCAAAAACTCACAAGAGACCTTCTTGATGCAATCGCAAGAGGTTTATTTTGGGGATCAGTGCACTGAGGACGCAACTCATATCCCATGCAGCGGTAGAGGAGTTTGCGATGCCAATCTGGGGGAGAGTAGAGTATTTAAACCACAACCCAAGGGGATGAGGGGAAATACAAGTGGAAAGTACCAGCCCATTGTTTACCACAACCCAAGGGGGAGGGGAAATACAGCTGGAAAGTACCAGCCCATTGTTCAGTTAGTCAGCAGGAAACATCCTATACTTGTTTTTTTAGGAATGAATTTTATCTTACTTTACTATCAGCTTTGTGGTTAGCTAGTTCCTAGAGCCTGGGGCTCATGACCTGACTGACCTTCATTTTTGGTTCCACCTTTTTTATGGTCAGCTAAGTTCCTAGAACCCAGCTGACCTGGCTCCACTGTCTGCCAAGGAGGTCTCTAAAATTTTCATTCCTCTCATTCCCCCCTTTTTCTAGTCTGTTGTTCTAATCTTAGAACCTATATATCTGTTTTATCAAATTTATCATCATCGTACCCCTGCAAACCTTGATATTGTTGTTTAAGCATTAAAATCTGTACGGCACTTACTTTTAATTGATGAAAGCACTGAGGGGCCTGTACTAGGGCAGCTGTGCCAGTGTTACATCTAATCCTAAAATTACAGTTAAAGTCAGGAAAATAGGCTCTATCTTAAATCGCTTAGGGCAGAAATCAAACTCATCTATAAAGGTATCTGTGGGGAGATAGAGTACTCTAGGCATAAGCTGTATTAACATATAATAATCTTTGGTATCATTAAAGATATTAGTGGCAACATAGGGAGTTAATCCTGTGTTGTAGGCTCATCATTTATTATAGGCAGCTGGTGGGTTTCCTAAACTATTTTTTTCCTGATTTCATGTCATGAGCAGGCGTCATGGTTGGTGGTGTTATTAAAAGTACCCAACATGGCGATGTCCTCATAGTAAGGGGGTCCAGAAGTTAAACAGAGCCAACATCCTCCACACCGCCTAGCTGCACTCCTGTCCCTACCTTTCCTTGGACAGACGTAAAAATCTTGTTGAGTCAGCCCATAGCATCCCTCTGGCCTCCCACACACGAACTTTGCTCCTGGCCCTTTAGGGTGTCTACGTCGAGGGTCCATCTCAGGGAGGTTCTGGGGGTCTGCCTCAGGAATATCCCACTGTTCCAGGCCTGCAGCTAGCTGGCAGAAGTCAGGAAAGGGAGGGAGCTACCTTAGAGATTGACCAGACGACTTCCCCAGTTTGGGAAGTCACCTGCCAGGTGAGTTTTTTGAGGGTCATGGGGGTTGTCATTCCCCATCTGGAGAGCATCTGTGATGCAGGCGTAGCTTAAGAGGGTCCACAATCTTTTTTAATCTCCATTTATCCTTGGAAGGTTTAGGAGTTTTCTTTACATGTGAGGCGTGGATCCAAGCAGAGATGTCCTCTACCTTCACTGCGGTGGGGGTGGTCAGGAGCACCAGGTATGGTCCCTTCCAGCGAGGTTCAAGGTTCCCAGCTTGCTGGCCCCAAGCTCGATGGCGCCGGACGAGTATGGCCTCTCCAACCTGGAACTGATGAGGCGTGCTCAGGTCTCCAGCTTCATAAGCCTCCCTGAGCTGCTCCCAAGCCTCACGCCGAACTACTTTAAGGGCTTTCATGTGGGTGAACAAGGGGTTAGAAAAGACAACATCAGGATCAAATATTTCACCTGCCTCAGTCTCATAGGGTGTCAACTTGAATCATCCCGGGGTATTCCTGACCTGGAACAGGACAAAAGGAAGGAGGGCTGTCCAGTCTCCCCCGTCGGTCTCTAAGGCTAATTTAGTCAAGGTCTCTTTTAGGGTTTTATTTATCCTTTCTACCTGTCTTGAACTCTGGGGACGATAGGCACAATGTAATTTTAATTTAATCCCCAGTTGAGTGGCCAGTCCCTGACTTACCTGGGCAACGAAAGTGAGTCTATTATCAGACCCAATTACCTTGGGTATTTTAAATCTCAGAAAAATTTCTTGAAGAATCTTCCTAGCCACTGTATTAGTAGTCTCAGTCCTTGTAGGGAAGGCCTCTACCCACCCTGAAAATGTATCTATAAAAATTTCAACCACGAAGCTGTTTTTTTCTGTCAGGATGTCAGGGCAGCGGTCATTGGCCTCAGGTAGTAGTGTAGCAGGATTCAGGACAGCCAGGGGAGCAAATATTACCCTCTCAGTCAATAATAGGCTCTGGTAGTGGGTCATTCTAGCATTAGTCATCCACTGGTCAGGGGGCTGTTGGATAATGTTCTCAAGGGCATGAGGTGCCACCACTGTTATCTGCTGTCCCAAAGTCAGCATCCTTGACAAGTAAGGCCACAGCCGCAATAGCTTTCAGGCATGTGGGCCATCCGCTTGCAACCAGATCTAGTTTCTTAGATAAGTAGGCCACCGGCCTCTTTCACGGTCCTAAAGTCTGAGTAAGAACGCCTCTGGCAACCCCTCTCCTTTCATCCGCATATAGAGTGAAAGGCTTGGTTAAGTCTGGTAGGGCTAAAGCTGGTACCGTTAACAAGGTCTTTTTGATATCTTTAAAGGCCTTCTGATGTTTAGGGGTCCAGGTGAACCCTCCTTCCTCCTTGGTGAGGGGAAATAAGGGGGCTGCCAGCGTAGTGAAACCCGGAATCCATAGTCTACAAAAACCAGCAGTGTCCAGGAATTCTCTTACCTGGTGTGGGTTGGTTGGGACAGGAATCTGGGTGACAGTCTTTTTCCTGGCTTCTGTCAGCCATCGTTTTCCATCTCTCAGGGTGTATCTCAGATAGGTGACCTCAGTTTTGCACAACTGAGCCTTTTTAGCAGAAGCCCGATACCCCAACTCACCAAGTTCCGCCAGTAGTCTCTTGGTTCCTTGGAGACACTCAGGTTTAGTTGATGCTGCCACGAGTAAATCATCTACGTACTGTAACAATGTTAGCTGAGGATTTTCAGCTCTGAAGGAGGCCAGATCCCAATGAAGAGCCTCATCAAAGAGGGTAGGGGAGTTTTTGAATCCTTGTGGCAATCTAGTCCAAGTCAATTGTCCCATTAGTCCATTGTCAAGGTCTCTCCATTCAAAAGCAAAATTGACTGTCCAGATGTAACTTTAAGCAGAAAAAAGCATCCTTTAAATCTAGAACAGAGTACCAATTCCTTTCTGGTGGAAGTGAGCTAAGGAGGTTATAAGGGTTAGGCACAGTTGGATGAGTATCTTGAACTCTCTTATTGACTTTTTTTAAATCTTGGACTGGCCTGTAACCATTAGTGTCTGGCTTTTTTACCGGGAAGGGGGGGGGGTGCTTCATGGTGACTGGCAAGGAACCAGAATGCCCTGTTGTAACAGTCTGTGAATGTGAGGTCTGATCCCCTCTCTGGCCTCATGACTCATTGGGTACTGTCTTACCCCAATGGGGAGGCACTGGTCTTCAGTCCCACTATGATGGGGGGAACTCTTTCTGTCATCCCCAGACCTCTGGTTTTAGCCCAGGCCTTTGGGAATTCTGTCAACCAGTCACTGATATCTAGGGCCTTTTGTTACCCAGGAGGCTCATGGAGCCGGTATTTTTCTTTAAGAGCCAGGACGTTGGGGGTCTTGCCCTTCTTCTTTGGGCAATCTCGAGCCCAGTGTCCTTTTTCTTTACAATAGGCACACTGATCTTTTTCCAACCGGCGTCTCTGTTCTTTATTCCCATTCCGTCTAGGTCTTCTGTTGCCCAGGTTCCCTGTCTGTCTAGGCCCTGTCCTCTCTCTCTCTCTATCTCCTACAACTGTGGCCAGTATCCCAGTCAAGTTTTTGTTTGTTTGTTTGCAATCCCGCCTGTCCTTTTTCTCTCTTTTTTTCTGTTTTTTTTTTTTTCAGTCTCTCTTTTATGATACATTTTTTCTGCCTCTCTAACAAGATTCCTATAAGGGCCATAGCCACAGCTGCTCGTTGTCCCTCAGAGGTCGGGTCAAAGGGAGTGTAATGTCTATAGGGCCCATCAACCTCTCAAGGAATACGGACGGTAGCTCAACAGGACCCTGAAGTACTTACTTTTCTTACCTTGGCCAAATTGGTGGGGCACCGAGCGCACCTCTGAGACATGTCACTAGAGTCCGGCGGAAAAACTGTCAGCCACTCCCTACCTGCAGCTGTGTTGAAGTCCCAATCTGGTCGATCTCATTCGGGAGGGTAGTGCGGGTCCCATTGTCTCCTGGGACATTCTTTCATGCCTCCAATAGGATTCTCTCCCTCTCCTCTGTGGTGAAGAGAACCTGCAAAGGCTGCTGACAATCATCCCAGGTGGGTTGGTGAGAAAACATCAGGGATTCCACCAAACCTGTAAGACTAGCAGGGTTTTCAGAGAAAGATGGGTGGTTAGCTTTCCAATTATATAAATCAGTCGAGGAGAAAGGCCAATATTGTAAGGGTTGCAAAGCTGGTGGGTCCACGGAGGGGCCCAACCGTTTGGAGAGGTAGGGCCACAGTGGAATCAGGTCCCTCTGGGTTCAACCCTCTCTGGCTCCGAGTGCCAGTTGCTGACCCTCCCCTCTCTGCTCCTTGTAGTTCCGGCTGGCGCCAGTGACGCCTGGGGGTAGGAGGGTGGCGGCGGCGGGCTCGATCATTCAGGTGCCTCCTCGATCTAGGGATAGATCTTAGGCAGAGCCAAAGGTGTTGTTTCTGAAGCTGGCTTTTGTTTTAATTTGGCCTCTGTGCCATGGAGAGCCAGGACTGGGGAGCCTGGCTTCTTTTTTTTTTTTTTTTCCTCACCCAAGGTTTTACCCATGGGGGTGGGTTCTTGACCAGGTCTTGCCAAACAGTAATGTATGGTTGTTGATCGAGATGAGACCCTGGTCCTTCCCTAAAGACAATGGCTTTTACCTCAAAAATAATGGTCCAGTCAAAAGTCCCTTGGGGTGGCCACCTGACATCAAAAGTAGGCCACTCCGAAGCACAAAAAGTCTGCCACGGTCTTTTTTTTTTTTATCTCAACTGACAAATTATGAGCCCTAGTTTTAACTTCAGTCCAATGATTCAGTGTCAACCTTAGAGGAGTCGTTACAGTCTGTCCCATTGTCACAAGTAACACAAAACACAAACACAAGATACATAGAAAAACATTACGAAAAATTCTTTTCAATCTCGAATGCCGGCACCACTCCAGAGAAACAAACGGCAGGAGGTCCCTTGCGTCCCCTCTCTCAAGAGGACCACTGTATCATCCCTGGCACCCAAATGGGGCCCTCCTAGGCGTCCCTGGGGTTCCCTGTCCTCCTGGGACGTCTCCCAAGCCGCTGATTCACTAGCACGTCTGCCTGATCACCCCGTCCGTCTCCTCAAGAGACAGAAACAGCTGATAAACCGAAAGCAACCTTCACAAAGTCAACTTCTGCTCAACTTTTGCACAAACCATATAACAGAACCAGACAACAGAGACAGAAATTTCACAAACCAGACAACAGAAATAGGCCCAAGACACAGAAATCTCACCTCCAAGTGGGTTCTTGTGGAGATTGGGGTGGCCGCAAATTCCAGACCAATGCATCAAATGAAAGACCAGGGAGAGGGAAGTCCCTCTCCCGACACTCAGGATATCACGGCCACCCAAAAACTCGCAAGAGACCTTCTTGATGCAATCGCAAGAGGTTTATTTTGGGGATCAGTGCACTGAGGACGCAACTCATATCCCACGCAGGGGTAGAGGAGTTCTCGACGCCAATTTGGGGGAGAGTAGAGTATTTAAACCACAACCCAAGGGGGTGAGGGGAAATACAAGTGGAAAGTACCAGCCCATTGTTTACCACAACCCAAGGGGGAGGGGAAATACAGCTGGAAAGTACCAGCCCATTGTTTAGTTAGTCAGCAGGAAACATCCTATACTTGTTTTTTTAGGAATGAATTTTATCTTACTTTACTATCAGCTTTGTGGTTAGCTAGTTCCTAGAGCCTGGGGCTCATGACCTGAATGACCTTCATTTTTGGTTCCACCATTTTTATGGTCAGCTAAGTTCCTAGAACCCAGCTGGCCTGGCTCCACTGTCTGCCAAGGGGGTCTCTAAAATTTTCATTCCTCTCAATTGTTGCTTTTTTGGTTTTTCAAGGCAGTGTTTCTCTGTGTAGCCCTGGCTGTCCTGAACTCACTTTGTAGACCAGGCTGGCCTCACACTCACAGAGATCCTCCTGCCTCTGCCTCCCAAGAGCTGGGGTTAAAAGTGTGCCCCACCACAGTTGGCTATTTTTACATTAGCTTTTCTTGTCTTCTGAGACAGGATTTCTCTGTGTAGCCATAGCTGTCCTGTAAATCACTCTGTAGAACATGCAGGACTAGAACTCAGAGATCCACTTGCCTCTATCTCCTGAGCACCACCATTTCTGGTTATTTTTACATTTTTGTATACTGTATGTCATTATTTTCTTAATATAAACTCATAGAAAAGAAATGGCTACTTCAAAGGTTCTGAATGTTTTATTAAAACTTTGGTGAGCCTAGGTGATGGCTCACACCTTTAATCCCAGCACTTGAGAGGCAGAGGCAGGCAGATCTCTGTGAGTTTGAGGCCATCCTGGCTTACAAAGCAAGTCTAGGACAGCCAGAGAAACCAAAAATCAAATCAAAACAAACAAACAAAAAAACTTTGGTGGTTCACATGAGTTATCCTAGCTCAGGAGGCTTAGGCAGAAGGATAGCAGCAAGTTCCAGGCTACTCTGGGTTACATAGCCAGATTGTCTCAAAAAAAACAAGAAAACAAACACCTTTGAAAATTATTATCAAACTGTGCTCTGGAGAGATTTTGAGACTAAAGGAAAATAATACTAATTTTCCAATCATAGACATTATGTTTATTATTTTTTTGTATTCCCAAATATTTATTAGCTCTAAGAATTTCTTGTAGTTTCAGTCCACGTCAGATTTCAGTGAGGTTAAAAATAAGCAAACCTGTCATATTTCAGTAACTTCTTCCAGGGTAAAGGTGACTAGATGAAGTTGGTATAGAGCAGAGGCGTAGTAGGCTCAGAGTAAGTAACTCCTCAGCTTAGGAACCTTCAGAGCTCAAGATCTGCAGGGAACCAGGGTACCAGGGAAGGATCCCAGGGTAGAATGCAGCTGTGCTGAATATCTGAAAACTTGTCCCTCCGTGCTCCAGGACGTGGGTTAGGGCAGTGACCTCTCTCCTCCCACATTCCCAGACTCCCTGCTCTCCAGGGAAGGGAGGGTGCTGGCACACATGGTGAGAAACACAGCAGGTAACACACATTTGTGAAGCTGAGCAGTGCTCCCCTAGGGGCTGACACAATCCATGTTCACTCCTTTGAATGACTAGAGTTGAGTGAGGTGCGAGGCTCAGGAGGTTGGGATTTCCAGGTTGAGCTGCCTGTCTTCAGCAGCATCTCTCTCCCCATCGCTTAGAATCAGGATCTAGTCTGAGCAGATCCTTATGATGAGCAGACAATATGGAAGCTCACACACCCTGGGGCTCAAGCATCTAAAAGTGCCTACCCCCCTCTCTCTCTTTTAAAATATTTATCATTCTGTTTTATTCATGTGAATGTTTTGCCTTCATGTATAACTGTGTACGGTGTGTGTACCTGGTACCTCCAGAAGCCAGAAGACTTCTTGGATCCCTGGAACTGGAGTTACAGACAGTTGTGAGCTGCCATGCAGGTATTTGGAGTCAAATGTCCTCTAGAAGAGCAGTCAGAGCTCCTAACTGCTGGCCCATCTCTCCAGTCCATGCCTGAGACTGTGTGTCTGATCATCATTTTTAGTTGTTGATGTTCCCAGGCGCTGTCAGTAGGTGAAGCAATGTCATAGAGGGGATCAGCTGCTAGCCCCCTCACCCCACCCCATCCAGTCATTCTTCCTTACTTGTTACAGAACCCAATGTTATCAAAGACAGTAATGCAAGCCGGGCGGTGGTGGCGCACGCCTTTAATCCCAGCACTCGGGAGGCAGAGGCAGGCGGATCTCTGTGAGTTCGAGACCAGCCTGGTCTACAAAGCGAGTCCAGGACAGCCAGAGCTACACAGAGAAACCCTGTCTCGAAAAAACCAAAAAAAAAAAAAAAAAAAAAAAAAAAAGACAGTAATGCATCAACTAGAATACCACATTTCCAGGCTGATTTTGAGCATGGGGACAGCCAATGAGACAGAAAGAGAGTTGTTAGGTGAAAATTCCCAGGCTACTCCTACTGGAGGCTTGGTCACCCACCGGATTTGTTCTTCCTGCTTTCCTCTTTTCTTCCTCCCCACCCCTCTTTCTCCTCCTCCTCCTTTTTCTTCCTTCTAATCTATATTGTAAACACAGTGCTAGGGGTTTAGCAACCATTGTGGAGCTATAATTTTGAAGGTGGACTTTGAGTCTAGGAACATTGCAACAAAACAATGAGAGGCTTAGGTAAAACCAGTCCAGGACTGTACACTCTTACGTTTATTTTTCTTGTGAAAAAAGCAAACCCTTACCTTGTTTAGGCAATTGTCCCCTGAAGGACAACATTAAGGGCATTTTGGACATTTTGGGAGGGAGGGAAGTTGTGTAATTTTTTTTTTTTGCCACAATGAATGAAAGTACTATCTTACATTCAGTAAATATAGAATATTCTGTTTTATATTCATATAGGTTTAAATACAACAGTGACAGCAAAATGTTTATAATTAACTGTGCCTTGAATCTAACACACATACACATATGATACATATATGTATATATATTAAGATAATACATAAACATTACTATATATACATAAGCATAATAATTTATGCATGGTAAGAGACATGTGAAATTTTCTTGGAATTTGACATTCATATAAAACAAAGAAATCTTGGATTTTTGTATTTTGAAACTTAATTAGGATTTGTCCCCACCCATAAAGTGACGTCTCCATTCACAGTGCTAACTGGTTCCCATACAACACACTTACATTAATCTCTTCTTAGAGTTGCCCATTCAGGGCAAATCCTTCATCATCTCTTCTAGGGTAGCATACATGAGAAACATTTTACTGGATTAGAAATACCCACCCCCTTTATTTGTCTTTTTTTTTTTTTTTTTTGGTATGTCAGTGGATCCATGGACACAGACAGAGAAGGACAGAACGTTATCAATATGGGAAGGAAGGGACACCAGGGACTCTGAAAAGGAAGGGGTAGAAGAGCAGCCTCTTTGGTCATCTGGGGGTAGGAAAGAAGTACTAGGGGGCGCAGCATGCCCAGAGTCACTGGAAAACCGGCAAGCCAGAATTATCAACCTTGCCTTCCGCCTTGGTCAACCCACTGGAACGGCTGAATTAATGGCATCCTTGACCTCCTTAATTGGAGCAGATAATTGGTGAGCTGGCTCTGTGCACAGGAAATGTGTTCAGATGGACTTGGCAAAGTCGAGTGCGAAGGATCACCTGATTGCATCTTGCGCCAAGGAGGACAGCACAAAGAGGCAGTGTCTCCCACGCAGCCTGGCCCCGGCACAGCATGGGTCTAGAAAGTGCTGTAAACCCAGGGTCTCTTTCCCTTCAGGAACCGAGGGGCAAGCAGAACTGGGGAGGTGGTTAGGCGAGCGATGGCCAATGGCTGGGAGCCACAGGGACAGACTCTGGCTTGAGCATACCAGTTAACCTCTTGGTGACTGCTCCTTCATCTAATCAAGGGAACCACATCCCCAAACATGTCAAAATCTTGCCATACTCTTCCATCCAACCCACACATGTTGCTTGTATGTCTACACAGTGAATGCCAGGGTCTGTGCCAACTGACTGTTTCTGAGCCCAGAAGAGGAAGCTCAAATATTCAGACAAGAATCCATATGCCTTTAGGGCTCCTCAAACCTTCCTCTTCTTCAGTAAATCAGCACTACTTTCTGCTCAGGTTGGGACACGTGGCCAGAGGGACTGGCCCTTTGCCCGATTTCTTTCAGAGGAGCTGGACAGTGACTGGATGGGGATGGCCGTTGCTAGGGCAACAGAAACACAACACCAGCAAGAGATGTCCCTTTCTGAGGATGCAGTGAGTGATGTGTGCCTGATGACCAAGCCCATGACTGACAGAGGCATGCTTCCAGATTCTTCTTGAAACATTCATTCTTGGAAAGCCCTTGTTGTGAGCTGTGTTCCAGTGCAGAAAGGGAGTGAAGGGCAGCGATGGCCACTCCCGGCGCGTGCCTGCACACGAATGTACGCACACTACCCACAAACACTGATGCAGGTGTGTATGCACTCTTGGGAGTCACACACATCTCCCTTTTTTAACTTCCTCTTTTCTGGTGTTGGGAACAAACCCAGGGACTTCTGCTTGCTAGACAAGAGGTGATAAATCCCTAATTCCAGCATCTTCTTGAGGAGGCTTTATCTTCATTCATTTCTATCTTAGACAGACTTTGTTGCTTTGTTTTGCTGTTTCTTGTTTTTTGTTTGTTTTTTATTTTCTTTAGTTTGGTTCGGTTTTTTCGAGACAGGGTTTCTCTGTGTAGCCATGGCTATACTAGAATTCTCTCTTTAGACCAAGTTGGCTTCAAACTCAGAGATCCACCTGCCTTTGCCACAAGTGTTGGGCGTATGTGCAACGAAAAACACCTGCCTTTTTTTTTTTAATGAAAATTTATTTATCCCCTGTAATGGTTTGAATAGATTTTGCCTCATAGAATATTGTGTTTGAATAGTTGACCTATAAGAGAATGACACTATTAGGAGGTATGGCCTTGTTGGAATAGGTGTGGCCTTGTTGGAGGAAGTGTGCCCCTGTGTAGGTGGGCTTTGAGGTCTCCTATGCTCAGTCTCCACCTAGTGCAGAAGAGAGCCTCCCCTGGCTGCCTTCAGATCAAGATGTAGAACTCTCAGCTCCTTCTCCAGCACCATGTCTGCCTGCACGCCGCCATGCTTCCTGCCATGATGATAATGGACTAAACCGCTGAAACCATAAGCAAGCCCCAGTTAAATGTTTTCCTTTATAAGAGTTGCCTTGGTCATGGTGTCTCTTCATAACAATAAAACCCAAACTAAGACACCCCCAATTCTTGTGTGTGTTCACACGGATACCACAGCATGTGTGTGGCAGTCAGAAGATTGACGAGGTCTCTCCAAGTGTCAGGCAGAGAAGCAAACCGAGAAGAGATGATAATGAAATTCAGTTCAGATTGACCTCATCAACCTGGATCAGGAGTTCTAAAGAGTCTGGTGTCAGGTGGTTTAATCCCAATAGAGTTAAGCCCAGTATAATTTTGGGAAAAAAAAGTTTACTGGTATAAAACAATCCCCAGTGTAGGAGGAGACATAATTACATTGAAATTTGACTCAAGGTACATGTCATTTCTTTCAAGAAGATAGGTTCTAGAGATAGGCTGCCTGTATAGCTCAAGGGCCTACGGAAGGCTTTGGCCTGGTCCCAGTCATACAGATAACATAAAGGTCATTTGGGCTATTAACCATCTCTGGTCCTGGATGTGAGAGCTAGGTGGAGCCTCTGCCTATAAGGGTCATTTAGAAAATTAGGTACCTCCAGTCCTGGTTTTGGGAGCTTGATATGTCCTGGCCCAACAGATAATGCTGATCACCAGGATATTGATCATTTCCAGTTCTCTTCTGGATGAAAGAACAGGTTTTTCATCTTTCCTATTGGAAAGAATCCTGGGTGCTTAACATTCCTGGTTTCTCTAGAGATCTGTGGATGCAAACACTTCATGCTTTCCTCCCAACAGAGGACAACTTATGGGAGTTGATTCTCTTCTACCCTGTTGGTCCTGGAGACTGAACCTAGATGGTCAGGTTTGGTAATAAGCGCTTTTCCCCCATCTCATGGACCCATTTCTATTTTGTGAGACAAGATCTTCCTATACAGCTCTGGCTGGTCTGTCTGGAATGCCTTGTCATCTTGCCTCAGTCTCTCAAGTGCTGGGATAAGAGAAGTGAACCATCCACTCCCAGATGGAGTTGTTTGTGGAGGATTGTGTTTGTTTTCTCTTGACCTGCTGAGAGCCTTGGTCTTGGGTCTGGGACAGGCAGAAACCCAGACTGCTGTACTTCCTGCAAGTACAGCACTTTTCCAGTCTGGTAAACGGACAAAGGCAAGAGACTTAGCTGCACAACTCTGGCAAGACTTTGGATCCCTGTCAGTGACCTAGCAATGGAGCCATTTTGTAAGTGAGGTTCTTAAAGGAAATTTTAAGACAAGTTGTCCAAGCCCTCAGAATGCACATTTGTAACTTACATTGCTATTATTGTTATTATATAGCTTTCAGCTCAAGTTTTGTTTGATGATAATATAATAATCATGCTCCAGCAGTTACTCAAATGATCATTTTCAGTTAGTCAAGCCCTTTGGCTTGGATATGTCCATCCAGGAACATTATCATCCATCCCAAATGCTTAACTGCAGATAAGCATTTATATTTTTTCTTTTTAAGCTTGTTTATTGTATGTAGCTCAGTCTAAATTACAGAAATTTTAATCTCATAAAAACTAAATGGAATAGAATTTGGAAAATTTATTTTGCAAGTAAAATAAGGTGTAAAAAAATCACCAAAATTTTCCACAGGAAAAAATAATTCACTGGGCTGTTGTGGATTTCTATAAAAATAGCAACTTCTTGGTGCCTAGCTGGTATCTAAATAAATAAAAATCACTATAAACAAGTTTATACTTCCAGAAACTGGCACACCTTCAAAAACACA
The DNA here is from genome assembly GCA_907164525.1 of Lophiomys imhausi. Taxonomy (NCBI): domain Eukaryota; kingdom Metazoa; phylum Chordata; class Mammalia; order Rodentia; family Muridae; genus Lophiomys; species Lophiomys imhausi. The sequence goes on from CAJQZJ010032237.1 coordinate 2,064,253, forward strand.
CTTAATTGTATTCATTCTCTCTGTGTGTCTCTCTCTGTCCCCCCCTCTGTCTCTCTCTCTCTCTCTCTCTGTGTGTGTGTGTGTGTGTCTCTCTCTGTC
>CAJQZJ010032237.1:2064751-2093130 GCA_907164525.1 Lophiomys imhausi
TCTCTCTGTGTGTGTGTGTCTCTCTCTCTCTGTCTCTCTCTCTCTCTCTGTGTGTGTGTGTGTCTCTCTCTCTGTGTGTGTCTCTCTCTCTCTCTCTCTCTCTCTGTGTGTGTGTGTCTCTCTCTCTGTCTCTCTCTCTCTCTCTGTGTGTGTGTGTCTCTCTCTGTCTCTCTCTCTCTGTGTGTGTGTGTGTGTCTCTCTCTGTCCCCCCTCTGTCTCTCTCTCTCTCTGTGTGTGTGTGTGTGTGTGTGTGTGTGTGTCTCTCTCTGTCCCCCCTCGGTCTCTCTCTCTTTCTCTCTCTCTGTGTGTGTCTCTCTCTCTGTCCCTCTCTCTCGGGCCCATTTCAGAGTTCAATTTTGATAGAGAAGGATGAATGTTTACTTCAGAGTCTGAGGATAAAAGTTGGACATGCTCTTGTTTTTTGGTATGGGTCAACGGAATACAAAAATGTCCCTGAGGATCTAGCCTTGGACTCACACTGGTAGCTGGATGGTGAAAACAAAGTTTACAAGTGTGAAGATGACACAGAGCTCCATTTGATTGGGTTATTTCCATATACTGCGGTGTAGATAAGCTTGGCAGCCAGTTCCTTTGTTTTTTATCCTGAAAATAGGTATGCTTACAAGCATGGCTTTCCACAAATTGTTTCATCTTCCCAGAATGCCTTTCTTCTCACTCTTCCCAAAACTTTCCCATAACCTTGGAGCATCCCTGAATAGTTCTCCTCTTGTGCTCCTTGTGTAGTCTTCCAAGGAATCCAGGTGGATTCAGTCGGCATGATCAGAATTTGCCTGCTATTCGCAGCCTGCACAATGGTTCACTTCTGAGACTATCCTGTCCCACTGTGGCCAGATTTCCCTGGAAGAGCCACGCGTCTGCCCCCTCCGTCTCCCTTAGTCCCACCAGACTCTGCCCACAGCACAGCGGCCAGTATGGCCCTGTAGCATGTGTCAGAGCCTGCCAGCGCTCTACCCAGAATCTTCCTGCATAACTAAATTGGGAGCTGGTCCCTCACAGCCCTCCTGGATGTCACACTGGTGCCTGCGTGACAGAAGCAGCCAAAGCTGCAAGCTAGTGCCTTGTTTTCTCTTTTAGACCCACATTTCCTAGTAGCTGGCTGCTCCCTAAGTTAACCACCGCTCTCAGAATCAGCAGACAAGTCTTTGTTAACAGCCCAAAGGCCTGAGGCTCTTTGCCCATGCCTCCTGCTTCCTTCCCTCTTCCTGGCTCCAGCCACTCTAGTCCCCTTACTGTTCCTCAAACATGCTTCACGCTGCTCCCTAGGCCTGGGACCTGTGCCTCCTCCTGTGAGTCACTGTCCAAGTGCCAGATCTCCAACTCCCCTGACCTTTAGGAAGGCAAGTATCTGACTGTCCTCTTCCCAGCTGCATCCCATAGCTCAACACACTGTCCCTCAGTAAGCATGCACCTGCTATCTGGATGGCCAGATCAATGCCCATCTCCTTTGTAAAGTTGCCAAATTTGGCCCTTAATGTCTCTCCATCACAAGAGGTCAAGATTCTGTGCCTCTCTTACCATGTGGCTGCCTGTGAACGTGAGTCTGTGTGCTAATGCTCCCCTGGGTAATATAATTGGCAACTACCTGCCCCCCACCCAGTGACTCTACCTGAATTCTTCACCACCCAGCTCAGTGCCCAGTGCACATGACAGCCAAAATTTAATTAACATATGGATTCTCTTCCTCAGCAGAAGCCTCCTTATGAAGGCACTGTTAGGATGGCCTAAGTGGGCAGGAAACAGGAGCTTTGTAGAGGGATCAGCCCATTGGGTGTGGGACAAGAGATGGTGGCATTCTGTATTCTCAACTTTGAATGTGCTGAGTATCCATCCCCCCAACCCTTCTTTCTTTTTCTTTCAAGATAGGGCTGGTCTGGATCTCACAGAAATCTACCTGTCTCTGCCTCCCCAGTGCTGGGATTAAAGACCTGACTACAGGAGGTACAAAAAAAAGGTATTCTTTGTCATGCTTCTCACATTTTCTCTCCTCAGCTGTTATTCCTGCCTTCCAGAAACCCCCCTGTCCTTTGATCCCCAGGCCTGCTTTGTACAGAGGCAATTCCTCAGAGGTGAGGGGCTTCTAGAAGGTTCCTTGTTCTCAGATCCCTTCCTCCCCAGTCTTTTTTGCAAAGTCTCAGCTGAGATCATGATGTGTGTGGGAGGCATTGTCAGTTTTCAAATGGCTTTATGGGGATGGGGGTGGGGGTGGGGCTGTGGCTCAGTTAAGTGCTTCTGTGGCATAGTGATGCGCTCTTGTGACCCCAGCACTTGGCAGGTGGAGGCAGGAGTTCAAGTCACCCTTAGATCTGCACAGAGACCCAGGCTAGCTGGGCTACATGAGACTGTATCAAAAAGCAAACAACTAAAGTTTATGTCACTTAGAGTCTATTGAGAGTCCAAAGTGTAGAAATTTATGGCTGTGGTAAAAACTTGGAAAGATTTGCTTGGAGTCCACAAGGCATTGGTGACTGGAACATGCTGGATTTGAGGGCTGGATGGAGCTGCTTCATAGTGAGAACCCAGTACGGTGGGAAGGGTGGGGGTGGGAAGGGTGGAGATGGGGGTTGAGAAGCCACATTGTAGGGATCTGGGGGACAGTGGTCAGACTGAGATAGGCCTTCTGCTCCTTAGCAGCACCCCTTATCAAGGGCTTTCTTGAGGAGGCGGGAAATAGCCCGGGCAAACTGCATTGAGAAGGATGCTTTCTAATCCTCTCCTCCAGCCCCTTGTCGTCTACAAGCCTTGCCTGTGGTTCTTAAGGTGGCTTGGAATACAACTGACACTCAGCAAACCCATCAGAACAAGGGAAGACCCAGGGACCGTCCTGGAAAAGCAGCTCTAGTTCTGCTGTTCCAAGTGGCCCCTTACTGCTTGGGGTATGCCCACCCCATCACCGGTTCTCTTCTCCCTCCCCCCACCTCTGTCCAGGACGCCCAGGACAAAGAAAGGGTTGTCAGAGGAGGGTGACTTGCCTCCTTTCCAGCCATGATGCGGGGACTAAGGGTCCACACCCTAAAAATCAGCCGCAAGGAAGTGCAAGTTGTCACAAGTCCCTCAGAAGGACTCAGTGATTTTCCAGTTACTAATTTGCCTAACCTGTTCTGTTCAGACAGGCTAATTGTTTCCTGAAAAAGACTCACGGTTAGTGGGATGAAGTCACTAGCGACGTGCCCAAACAACGTGGTCATGGATGTGCCCCAGGACTTACCGGTAACCGGTTACTACTCTACTGTCACTTCAAGAGGCTGCAGAATAAATTCGATGGTGGCGCGCCGCCTGGTGGCAAAATGAGGCTATACCAAGCAGAAAGCAGTTTGAGAAAGCCAATGGAACTGAGAATTGAAAATAATACTGGAGGGGCAGGGGGAGTGGGAGACAGTATGAAGCTTCTCGTCTGGACATTTGTGGTTATTTCTTAATAAATACCTGTTGATTGGACTGTGTCATAAGGTCGTTAGTGGTCAGATGGGTGGCTCGCCCCCACCATCCTAGCCCTTGGGTGATAGATTCAAGAGGATTCAAGGCTGGTCTTGGCTTCTACAGCAAATTCCAGACCAACCTGGGCTACATGAGACTCTAACTCAAAACCAACCAAACAAACAAGAAATGTAATATCCATTGACTGTGTGAATTTTAATAATAAAATATGAATAATCTCTCAAAGCAGAAACATAGAAGGGGTCTCTGGTCTGACATTTCTATTGAACTCTCCTGTATTCCTAAGAGTTCATTTTTTTACTGTGAAATTTTTAGACCATATACCAAAGCAGAATCAAAAGAACTGGTAAGGGGCTGGAGAGGTGGCTCAGAGGTTAAGAGCACTGGGTGTTCTTCCAAAGGTCCTGAGTTCAATTCCCAGCAACCACATGGTGGCTCACAACCATCTACATTGAGGTCTGCTGCCCGGGCATATATGTAGTGCAAATACTGTATACATAATAAATGAATAAATGTTTTAAAAAAAAAGAACTGGTAAGCCCTGGGTGTCAGAATCCCAGCTTCAGCACACCCTGACTTTGCCACTGCCACTCCCTTTCCCCTCTTTTTTTTCTTATTTTATCCCCTGCAAATATAGCAAATACAATAGAAATACTGTAACCCATACATTATGTTGCTTTACTTTAAAGCTATAGGATGCATCTCGGGATAGAGGACATTTTTATAAAGTTACCTGCCATTGTCACATTTATATTTACAGTTCCTTAGAGTGGTCCACAGGCTGCTCACCTTAAGATTTTCTTCAAAACGTTTTTCAGTTGTTTGTGGATCCCAGAAATCCACACAACACTGTGTTGCTAGGTCTCTTAGCTCTCTTGTTCTCTCTCTCTTTCCTTCTGTTTTCCTCTTTCACCCATTCTTCCCCCTCTCAAATAACATATCCCTAGATACACTGAAATGGCCAGCTAGGGGCTTGCAAGATGGCTCAGCTGCTCCCAAGCCTAACCTGAGTCCCATCACCAGGGAGCCACATGGTGGGAGGAAAGAACCAACTCATGTAAGATGTTCTCTGACCTCCACTTGAGTGTCTGTGGCACGCACACATGCTCACCCACCAACAAACATAAATAAATAACTGTTAAAACTGTTAATAAAGAAGTGCATAGGCATTAAACGCTCAGTTGGATGGATTTTGACAAGTGCGTGGCAGCTAACCTGCATTCTTCTCAGGCTAGAGAACACCTCACAAAGTAGCCCCCTGTGCCTTTGAGGGAAGACTGCTCTTGTTTCTTTTGCTGTGGGTGGCTTGCTTATTCTAAATCCCATGTTAAACAGATAAATACAGAATGCTGGGTATTGCTTTTCAGACTTCGAGTGTTTTGAGTTTCCCTCCCACACTGTGGCTCATTTTCCTTTATTGGTCCATTGTATTCCAGTTCATACATAACACAGTTTGCTTGTGCAATACTTCCATTGCTTGACATGTAGACTGCTTCCTAGTGGGGCTGTTACAAATCAAACTTCTCTGACTTTGCATGTGTCTGTCTTTGTGTGCATGTGTGTGTGTGTGTGTGTACACGTATCTGTGCATCTGTCTATGTGTGTACATACAAATGTGTGTGTACATTTTGTTTTAATGTAACAAAGCATCTGAGTGTTTGTATCTTTTTGTAGACATACATTCTCATCTATCTCGGTCTCCCTGCTTCTCTCAGATAATGGTCATGGTGTCTCTGGATGTGCACACGTGTGTAACGCTGTAAGAAACCCTATGCCCCTTCTCATCTGAGACACTCCTTCCTCTTCATCCCCTGCAGCTGTGCAGTAGTTCACTGTTCTACAGATCAAGTTCTTTATGATGTCTCTCTCACCCCTGAGTTTCCTCTGAACTGTGGATCTGAAGCCCAGGGGAAGCACTTCAGCGAGAGGGATTCAGAAGTGAGCTGTATGGTTCTTCCCTATATCAGAGTGCACTTCAGTGTTGTCTTAGTCAGTGTTCTATTGTGAAGAGACTCCATGATCACAACAACTCTCATAAAGGAAAGAATTTAATTTGGGCTGGTTTACAGTTTCAGAGGTTTCGCTCATTAATGTCATGGCAGGAAGCATGGCAGCATGCAGGCAGACAGGGTGCTAGAGCAGACAGGGAAAGGCAGGGACCAGGCAGATAGATGAAAGAGAGAGACACTGGGCCTGGCTTGAGCATCTAAGACCTCAAAGCCCACTCCCAGTGACACACTTCCTCCAATAAGGCCACACCTACTCCAACATGGCCATGCTTCCAATAATGCCGTGCTCTGTGAGCCCATTGGGGCTATTTCATTCAGACCACCACAGTGGCCTGGTTGCTGCTCCTCAGTTCAGACACAGACTCATTAAGTAGATTGCCAAGATGGTGGTGCCCCATCCTTGGCCAACTCCCTGTTCTCCAGTAGACTTGTCAGCCAGTGGTTTCAGATGAGCTTAGCCTTCAGTCAATTATTCTGTTAAAAATTACAAAGCAGTGGTCTTAAAAAACAAACAAGAGGAGCTGGAGAGATGGCTCAGTGGTTAAGAGCACTGGCTGCTCTTCCAAAGTACCTGAATTCAAATCCCAGCACCCACATGGCAGTTCACAGCTGTCTAATTGCCTGGCATGGTGGTATACGCCTTTAATCCCAGCACTGGGGAGGCAGAGGCAGGAGGATCTCTGTGAGTTCAAGGCCAGCCTGGTCTACAAAGTGAGTACAGGACAGTCAAGGATATACAGAAAAACCCTGTATCGAAAAAAACCTTTAAAACCCCCCAAAAGACAAACAAACAAAAACAAAAAAAGACCAAAAACAAACAACAAAAACAACAAACAAAACTAAATAACAACAACAAAAAACTACTATCTTTCCTGATTCTGCATAAAGAAACTTCTTTTTCTAATTTTTTTGGCATATAAGGAAGGCAAAAAGGTACTTGCCTGTCTTTAATTGCTAGTGAAAATATTTTTTAAATGATGTATTTTTTTCATATGTTTGAGTGTTCTGCCTGTATGTATATCATGTACCATATGAGAGCCTGATGCCCACACAGGCCAGAAGAAGGTGTCAGATCCCCTGGAACTAGAATTATGAGTAGGGCTGAGCCACCATATGGGTGCTGGGAATAGAACCTGAGTTCTCGGCAAGAACTGCAAATGCTCATAAACACTGAACCACCTTCCAGCCCTGTGTTTTATTGGGTTTTCTTATAGGAGCATGGGTGAAAGCAATACTTACAGGAGCAGAAACGATTCAAAGACAGCTGTATCACCAGAGCCCGGGCAGGTGACACCTAGAACCTTGGGGTCTGATGCACAACTTGCAGGCAGCTCCACAGTGAGGAGCATCTTTTCAAGCAGTTCTGCTGGTCTGTGAGTGTCTTCCATCAGTCCCTACTGCTTTTATATGGTTGAGGAACCAAGTGTTTCTGGTCAGTTTCAGGGACTTCCTGAAACCTTTGAGCTGTTACTTCCTGAACTTAGCTGAGCTTCCTCAAAGGAATGCAACTCTTCATCTCCCTTTACAACAGTAGTTCTCAACCTTCTTAATACTGCGACCCTTTAATACAGTTCCCCATGTTGTGGTGACCCTAACCAGAAAATTATTTTCCTTGCTACTTCACAACTGTAAATTTGCTGCTGTATGATTCATACTGTAAATATCTGTGCTTTCCAATGGTCTTAGGTGACCTATGTAAAAGCGTCATTTTCCCCTAAAGGGTTCACAACCCACAGGTGGAGAAACACTGCTTTCTAACAGCCTGAGTTAACAAGCTTCCCTATAAGGTTTATCTGGGAGGAAATTGATACACAACAATTTCTTTGTGGAAAATCCTGTTTCATTTTAAGTGTGTGTGTAAGGGTTTTTCCAGTGCAAGGGCGTCTTGATACTTGGGAGCCAAGGAACATCACAAAGTCACACCATGCAACAAACCTCACACAAGAGATTTATTGGCGAGAATAGAACTGTGGCTGCCTCTGAACAGGAAGAGAGAGGGCAGTAGGATGAGCAGAGGGGCAGGCTTTTGCAAGGACTTTGGAGCATGCACAGTGGAGCAGTGGAAGTACAGAAGTATTGCTTGGCTGTTAACAATATGTCACTGGGTGGGGATTTCCAAGTCCCAGGTTTAGGGACAGGCTAGGGGCAGGGTGACTTTCCACTGGCTTGTAACCGTACACTGTATATGCTAGTGTTCACTAGTGGATGTGTTTAGCAAATGGCTTATGCAGTTCTTGAAAATGTAAGTTAGTGGTCATAAGCCTGGATGAAGATGCATTAGCACACTATAGTTTATGTCAGTTCTAGGATGCAGCAGGTGACTTGGAGTGATTGTGTGTGTGTGTGACTGTACTGACTGCTGAGCCAGGAGTTGTGGATGGCCCTGGAACACATTAGAAGAGAGGAGCTAGGGGTTTAGGGAACGTCATGAGTTATTCCCTTACTTCAGTTATTGCAGATAGTTTGTTTTTACTGGTGTAACAAATTACCTCCCAAATTACTACTTTAAAACCATGCAAATTAATTTTCTTGTGGTTCTATGGGTCAGAAGTTATGAAGAACTCTCACTAGGCTTAAAGGAATATATCAGTAGCTGTGTTCCTTCTGCAAGCAGTAGGGAAGACCCTCTTTCTCATTTTACTATCTTCTAAAGGTCCCCTTACATTCCTTGGCTTGTGGTCTCCTCTCTCTGTCCACATTGTTAGCTGCGTTGGGCTAAGTGTTTTCATATTGTGTTGGGGGTTGGTTTTGTGCACTGTGTATTCAGATACTGATTTCTGTGTCCCAAGATCTGGTTACAGTCTGGACATAGGCTTTATAATGATGGTTGAACCATCTCTTGTATCAATGTGGTGTAAAGAATGTTGAACAGTCAATGCCTGGGCAGAGGAGAGAGAAAGGGGAACTTCTGATCCCAGTCAGGGGTCCCCGGCAAAGAAAAGGGAGAGAAATAGGAGGTCACCATGAGGCAGGATGGACCATGAGCAAGTGGTCAAAAGGAGTTGGCCCTGAGGAACACCTGAGGATGCTCAGAGCTGGGAGGTAAGATGCAATGGGGATCCTTCAAAAACTACTGATCATTCTGTGGCCAGCCAAATGGCTCATTGGGAAAGGGCATTTGCTACCAAGCCTGATGACTTAAGTTTGATCCCTGGAACCCACGTAGCAGAAGGAAAAATGGACTCTGAAAAGGTTTCTTCTGATCTTCATACACACAACAAACACATATGCATACACACACATAAACATACACATGTTCACACACACATACACACATGCAGAGACATACATACACACAGATGCACTCATACACACATAAAACACACATATACACAACATACATACATACACATAGTTACACACACGCTGTGGTACACACATACTCCCCACCAAATAAGTAAATAAATAAATAATGTAAAAGAAATTGTTTTTAAAAGGTCTTCCTGGTACCATGTGAGAAAAGGTTGTAGTTGAGCAAGAGTTGGAAGAATGACAGACCAGTGGAGAAGCCATTTCAGATGTCTAACAAGAGATGTTGGCAGTGAAGATGGAAAAACCCAGCTGTGGACAGATTTGGGTCCTTTTTATGCATGGAGTTAGATCTTCCATGAAATTCTGGGTCACAGAAATACATAAACTTTGCATACAATGCATCCTTTTCCTTTCTTTAAAAATTTGTATTTATTTACTCATTTATTTGTGAGTATGTGTGTGAGTGAGAGCATGCTCATGACAGGGCACCAATGTGGAGATCAGAGGACAACATTTTAGGTGTCGGTTTCTCCTCCGGCATAAGGCAGGCTCACTTGTGGTTTTGGTGCACAGCGTACATGGTCTAGGCTGGTTGCCTTGGGCTCCCAGGTGTGTCCCACCACACCCAGCTTCTAACAGCAGTTTTAACTGGCTCCTGGATCCAAATTCAGGTCATCAGGCTTGCAAAGCAAGTACTTTTATGAATTGATCCATTGCCCCAGCCAGACTTTTTTCTTTTCTGTGTTTCTTTCCTTTTCTTAGAGGAAGGAGAAGATGGTTGGTTCTTGATAATAGAAAGTGAAGAGTGAGAGATTTGGTAGACTGACCCATCATAAAGTTCTGTTTTGAGAGACAATATTAACAAAAAGAAATGAGTAAATACACTTGCATTACTCTGAAAAATTTCCTAGGCAAAAATCTTCACTGAGATCGTGAAATCATCATTACCCCAAATAATCAGGATTTTCCAGAAAGAAACCAATGCCAAGGGGAAGAGAGGAACCACAGAGGAACACATGATGATGAAGAAGAGAGAATGGCACAAGGTCATCTGTGATGACCTCTAAGTGGGTAGATGTGTGGTGGGGGAGAGAAAGAAACCCTTTGTGTTTGCAGGAATGTGATGCAAGTGACAGACAATGGGAGATCTCCCTCCAGATGCTACAGGCACATCTGGAGCACACCACACAGCACCAGCACCACCTTAAGCCCCTTTATAAAGGGCTAAGATGTGGTTTCCGTGGTAAGGATCTTTACTGTTTTCATTGGGGGGGGGGACACCGGAGTGAGCACAGCATGGTAGGAAATACACAAGGTAAGAAACACATGCTGGTAACTTCAGAATTTTACAGTGTTAAATGATATCTGGAAAAGGACACTGGGAGAAAAGGTGGGGAGGTGATGTGGAGGTGGTGAGAACCAGGGAAGGCATTGCCAGCAAGGGACACTGAGGTGCTAGGGGAGCTGGCTCAACCGGACTGCTGTGGCTCCGTGCAGGAGAGCGCAGAGGAGTCCAGGAGTTAGGGGTTTTTCTTAAAGGGATTGGAATCCACTTTCACCTTATGAAGCTAGAAGGAGGAGAAGGAGAGCAGCCAGGAGTGAGGGAGGCCAGATGCAGAGACAGATAGGCTGTTTTGCAGCCCTCCAGGAGACCTCAGAATTGGGTCTCATGATGGAGCTGTGGACGAAGGCCATACTAGCCTGACTTCAGAGGGAGATAGAGACCTGTGCAGGCAGAAGGCAAGAAAAGTGCAGTTCACAGAGAGGTAAGGAAATGAATAAACCAAAGATAGCAATAAGCCAGGAGAAGGTGCTTAGCAAAAACTATTAGAGAAATGCAAATTAAGGCCTGACTGAGGACTCTGCTTTTTAGTAATTAGGACAAATTGGATAATAAACATGACAAATGCTCATGAGGATGCAGAGAATATAAGCTTTGTGCAATCCACAGGAGAACACTGTGGAAAACAAGAGGGTGGGTCCATAAAAGCTGAACCTCATGACCCAGAAATGAATTTCTGGGTATCTCTTCAACAGGCTGGAAACAGGGACTCAAACAAATATTTACAACACTGCTAAGTGGAAACAAACCAGATGCTCATCAATAGAGGAATAAATTATATATGTATGCAATTTATTTTATTTTGCAGTAGTAGGGCTTGAAGATAAGGCTTTGAGAAGTTGAGGCAGGAGAATTCTGAGTTCAAGGATAGCCTGATCTACATAGTGAGACACTGCTTCAGTAACGAACAAACTGGGCAAGGAGAATGTGCTACACAATAAAAGACCCACCAGCCGTCTTCCTTAATTTTTCCTTGCTCTAATCTGAACACTTGCTTTGGAGGGCAAGGGAAGTGCTTTGAAGTCTGAATGAAATTCTTGCTTTTCAGATGTGTACAAATATGGGAACCTTCCCACAACTAAGACAACACAGGTGGAGTCTACTCTATCATGAAATAACATTCTGCCAGAGGCTCACGGTGTTTGTCATATTGTCAGTAAACCAATGACATAATTGTTTGTCCACATGATCAAGAGATGTTCTACAGTGTTCTCAATCTATACCCAGGTGAATCTTAGTACACACAGTAGAGATGTTTTATAAATTTCTGCAAACATTAAATTACAAATAGCATCTGAGGAAAATACAGAGGTTCTTGAGAGCTCTGGTCACATCTTCCCTAACCATTCCATATATAACCACATTTTAAGTGTACTTTGGCTTAAAGGCATGTTATTCGATATATATTTTGATTCATTAATTTCAAACCAATGATCAATAGCATTGTTTTTGTGTTGTTGAGGCAGGGTCTCTTCATGTAGTCCTGGCTGTCCTGGTACTCACTGTGGAGACCAGATTGGTCTCAAATGCACAGAGATCCTCCTGCTTCAGCCCTCAAGTGCTGGATTAAAGGCTCAAATCACCATGTTCAGCATTCTGGACTTAAGACTTATAATGCTTATCATACAATTCCATCTTCATCAAGCTAAAACCAGCCCCTTTTCACTTAGGAACATTGTTTAGGGGTAGAAGAGGCTTCATCACTGTGCTTGGGGACATTTGAAAGATCAAGCCATAGTTTATGTACAGAAGTCAAAGTAACTGGCAGGAGTCAGCTCTCTCCTACCATGTGTGTCCTGGGATTGAAATCAGCCATCAGGCTTTATGGAAGGCTCTTTCTGAGGCATCGTGCCAGCCTGGCATTTTAAATAGAATTCTTCAATCACTCATCAATCTTCACAATGATGTAGAGTTTACCTCCAAATCATGGGCTTTTTTTTTTTTTTAATTTAGATTTTTCAAGACAGGGTTTCTCTGTGTAGTAGCCCTGGTTGTACTGGAACTTACTTTGTAGACCAGGCTGGTCTTGAACTCACAGAGATCTGCCTGCCTCTGCCTCCCAAGTGCTGGGATTAAACACATATGCCACAATGCCCAGCCCAAATCATGGGTCCTTAAAGTCCACTTGGTAATTATTTTTTCTCCATGCTTCAGCCATCCTTTGAAATAACAAAACAAAGGGGGAAAAGATATATCTTAAACTTAAAAAAAAAAAGGAAGCAGATGGGGGTGTGTGAGAGGAAAGAAGGTGGGAGGGTGGGACTGGAGGGAGGAGTAAGGAGGGGATTGTCATTGAGATGTAACTTGAAATAAAAAAATAAAATTAAAAAAGAAATAGTAAAGCAAGTAGATATGGCTTTTTAAAAAATGATTAGTAGAGCCGGTCGGTGGTGGCGCACGCCTTTAATCCCAGCACTTGGGAGGTAGAGGCTGGCGGATCTTTGTGAGTTCGAGGCCAGCCTGGTCTACAAAGCGAGTCCAGGACAGCCAGAGATATTCAGAGAAACCCTGTCTCGAAAAACCAAAAAAAAAAAAATGATTAGTAGGAACTCTTCATATATTTGGACAAGAGCCTGCTGTTGTCTCCTTTGTGGCTAGCTTTTTAATATCAATTGAGAATAAAAGTCTTAAGTTTAATTTATTCATATTTACCAACTAGAGTTTTAAAACAATGTGTTGGACCAAACAGCCAGTCAGTGAAAACAAGTTTCTAAATTCAGTAATATAAATTTACACAGGCTCTCTGGCTAAAGTTGTGCATTCTTTCTTTGGAATGTTATTTCTGAAATGACATTTTTAAAACAATAAAAAAAATTCCATTCCTTGACAAATCATGAAAATATATCACAGTACTTAATTCTGCCACTTGGTGGTGCCACAGAAAACCAACACTACTCTTAGAAACTTATTTGGAAAGTTTGAATGGCAGTACTTGTTTATTAGCAAACCGAAAATGTACACCTCTGTTAGTTTGTATCTCCTACAAAAGTGGCACAAGCTGAGCTCTTCCCTGCATAATTCCTGAATTGCTCACAGATAAAAGGGAAATTAGGGTAGCACAGCTTTCATTTTAATTATGGCTCTAAATAGTCTAAAGTGCTGACCTAGAGATCCTAAATGTATTTCCTCCACAATAAATGTAACAATATTTACTTTAAAAAACTAAACAAACAAACAAACAAACAAAAAAACCCTAAAAAAAAGTTGATGTTCCTCTGTCCTGCCAGTTTCATTTCCTTCTTTTCTCACTAGAGGCAACCACTAAGCAGTTCTTCCAGTTCTTCTTTCTGTATTTTCATAATTTTACTACTTTCATGTCTTTAAGAATAATGCAAAGGCCGTGCGTGGTGGCACACGCCTTTAATCCCAGCACTTAGGAGGCAGAGGCAGGTGGATCTCTGTGAGTTCAAGGCCAGCCTGGTGTACAGAGTGAGTCCAGGACAGCCAGGGTTACACAGAGAAACCCTCTCTCGAAAAAGCAAAAAAAAAAAAAAAAAAAGCAAAATGTTACTTCATATAGGTTTTATATATTTATATATATGTAGATCAGTAGAGATCCACTTGCCTCTGCCTTCTAAGAACAGTTGCATACAGTGCAATTTACTTATTACATTTAACATGGTGTTATGGTGTTTTAACGTGTTGATATATGCATATATATGTACTAAATGTAGTTCATTAGTTTCTATTGCCATATTGTAACTCAGCAAGCATAAAGTTTTTATTCATTCTAATTATTCTATGAAGAAATACTTTAATGGTACATTTAATCCCCAGCAGAACTGTACAAATATTTTAAAGGAAAGAGGGAGGCAGTTTTTCGGTGTTTTTTTTTTTTTTTCCTTTGGAGATAGGGTTTCTCTACAACTCTGGCTGTCCTGGACTTGCTTTGTAGACCAGGCTGGCCTCGAACTCACAGAGATCCACCTGCCTCTGCCTCCCAAGTGCTGGGATTAAAGGCGTGCGACACTACCACCCGGCTTAGGCAGTTTTTCATAAGGTATCTCAACCTATCTAGTTTAGCTGTTTTTTTTTTTTTTAAACCACTAACGTTCTTTACATCTCAATGGGTGGCACAAGTTCTCAGAAATTTCCTGACGGGCTTTTGTCCACTGAGAGCGATCTGATGTATGGATAAGGGATCAGGAACGGGCATGTGGCACGTGGGTAGAGAAAGACAAGCCTCAATGCCAAAACACACAAGACAATGAAGGTTTTCTGATCTGGAGAGGGGAGAAGGACAAGTGGTATAAACTTGGGGTAGGTTTGACAGTTACACTGTTAGAGTAAGTCTTGTATATCCAGATAACGAACAAGACAGCAGACTACAAGTTTCCAGGCTCCTCTTGAAAGATGCAACCAACTGACGCCAGGTGGTTGCTATGGGAACAACGGGACAATTCTGTTGCTCTTAGAATGCTTCTCCTTCCTGTTCTCCGCTCCTCGCACCGCCTGGCTCCCTCCTTGGTGCTCCGTCCATTCCGTAGGCCCTCACTCTCTTCCCTCTTGATTCTAGCTGGCTACGATTAGGGTCGCCATATTGATGCCTCGTCCAAGATGGCGCCCCGCGCTCCGGGCCGAGCACAGGCTCAGCACCGGCTTCGGCGGGGCCGCACATGCGTGAACTTGGGCCTCGGAGGTTGGGGCGGTGATGTCACGACGTCGCCCCGCCCCCGGCGATCGCCCCACCCCCGGTCCCGCTCCGCCTCCCTCCCGCCCCGAAACCCGGAAGTGGAGGAGGAGGCGCGGCGGCGGAACCGCAGAAGCTGGCTGAGCCCTGCCCAGTGGGGTTGGGGGCGGGGGGCGGGGCTCAGCAGCCCGGGCGGCCTGGCCTGGACGGGGCGGGGGAGGCCATGGCCTCCGCAGAGTTGCAGGGCAAGTACCAGAAGCTGGCCCAGGAGTACTCAAAGGTACCCATCGTGGGTGGGGAGACGGTGGTCCCTGGCCCTGCGGCCTCGGCTAGCCGTGGGAGCGATTTGGGACGGTGGGGGATGCTGAGGGCTCCTCCTCTACTCTCCACCTCTTGCTTCCACCATTACGATTCCTCCACCTGCAGCTCCAGGGAGATAGGGCCGGGCGATGTCTGGGTCCGTGCGCGTCTCTGCAGAAAGGAGCTGGAGTTTGATTCTTCCTTCTTGCTGGACCTGCAGGCTTGGAAGCGGGATGACAGAAATGCAGGGCTCAGCCTTTGGTGCTGGCCTGAAGGGATGGGAGGGATGTGGAACCACCCCTTTGCTCTATGCTTCCTCAGTTTGCCCTGCCCAGTGATGGGGAAGATCACCATTCTCTCTTCCCAAGGGATGGTTTAAGGACGCAGAGACTTATCTGCCTCTACATCAGTTTGGGAGGGTAATAGTGAATCCGTGTGAACTGCCTCTCTGGGACGGGTGCTTTAGAATACATACAGATGCTGTCTCTACCGATTTTGACAGCTTGGGTGGTGGAACCTTGTCCTTTTTTTCTTATATCTTCCTTACCTGGAATAGGGCAGTGCCCCCAGCAGGTTCTCCCTACATACGGAATTTTGCAAAATAGGGACCCGGCCTTCTGTAGTGTCAGTCTTTCAAATGGTGAATACATTTTTCTTGGACAAGGGTGATGCAGTTTCTGGGTAGGGTTTTCAACCTTAAGAATATTCTTTTTTTTTTTTGTTTTACTTTTTTTGTTCATTTTATTTTCAAAAATTTCCCAAAATTTATTTATTTCTTCAAGTTACATCTCAGTCCCCTTCCTCCTCTCGCTCCCAGTCCCCGCTCATATCCTCTTCCTCCTCTCCCTCCTATATGCCTTTTTTAAAATTTAAGGCGTATCTTCCCCCCCCAACAGTTCCCCCTTTTAGTCCAATAAAAAGGCTCTTTTTCTTGTACCAATAAATACAATACAAAACAATAAGAACAATTAGGCAACAGTTATGAAAATTATCAGGTATAATCTACATTCCCAATGTCTGGTCCATACGTATTTGGCAACTGATGCATTTTACTTTTTTTTTTTTTTTTTTTTATTCTTAAGAAGTTATTAAAGCAGAATCCCATGCCTTTCAAAATGATTCAGTAGTCATATTTAATTTTCAATTATCTTGGCATTCATAGAGTCAATGAAAAGATTTAGCCTCTCTTATAATTTGAAAAAAAAACAATGTACGCCGGGCGGTGGTGGCGCACGCCTTTAATCCCAGCACTTGGGAGGCAGAGGCAGGCGGATCTTTGTGAGTTCGAGGCCAGCCTGGTCTACAAAGCGAGTCCAGGACAGCCAGAGATATTCAGAGAAACCCTGTCTTGAAAAACCAAAAAAAAAAAAAAAAAAAAAAAAAAAAAAAAAAAAAAAAAAAAAAACAATGTACATTCCCCCTTATGCTTCTATTAAGCATATATTTGAGGTGCATGCCTTTAATCCCAGCACTCGGGTGGCAGATCTCTGTGAGTTCAAGGCCAGCATGATCTACAAAGGGAGTCCAGGACAGGCAAGGATACATAGAGAAACCCTGTCTCAAAAAAACCAAAAATCGGGGGCTGGAGAGATGGCTCAGCGGTTAAGAGCACTGCCTAGTGCTCTTCCAAAGGTCCTGAGTTCAATTCCCAGCAACCACATGGTGGCTCACAACCATCCACAATGTGATCTGGTGCCCTCTTCTGGAATGCAGGTGCACATGCAGCACTCATATGCATAAAATAAATAAAATAAATCTTTAAAAAAAAAAAAAAAAACCAAAAACCAACAACAACAACAACAAAAAACCCCCCATATATTTGGAAAAGTAAAGTGAAACATTTAAAGAAAAATGAAGCTTGCACCTAAACATGCACCAGATGGGAGCCATTTATGATGTTCTCTTTATCCCACTCTTGCTACCATTGGCAATCTCCCTTTGCATTTCCATTTGAAATCCTCTTCTGCATCTTTGCCTCAGTGTCAGACATAGTGAGTCTTTTGAGGAGGACTTCCTTGTTTGAAAGAGCCAGAAGTTTGGAAGCAGTTCCATATGATGAAGGAGGGTGGGTGGAGGATGGCAGTGGCCAAATTTGCAGCTACTATTTTTGGTTGAAAATGTTTCATGCATATAAAGTAAGGGGGCTGATTTCCATCTCTGGAGGGTAAACAAGCTTGAAAGGCAGTTTCAGATGGCCAGTGAGTAGTTCCAGAAATTGTCAGAGCAGTGGCTGAAATAATTATATCACCTCCTGAAGTAATAAAAGCCTTTGTAAGATTTTATTCTTTTGGGTATGTAAGTGTGTTCAACAAACTCATGTTATTACGTGCACCCTGTAACTGTGGGCCAGGGTCAGTTGAGTGAACCAGAGTTCCAGCTGCAGAATCACCTTTAATAGACTCTTCAAATGTGGTACATAATTATGATATGGTGTGACAAGTGACGTTCAGTGTAGCACAGAGGAGCAGAGAGGTTACTGAAGTAGCTTTCCATATAAAGAGATTAGCCTGTGTTTGCTGTCATGAACACCCTAAGGTACATGGAAAAGTGTGGTGAAAGGAAGGTGGACGAGGTTGTGAAGGCTGTGAATTTCAAATAAGATGTGTGCAATGTGAAGGCCGAAGAAACCTTCCCATCTGTCCATCCTTCTGTCCGTCTGTCTGTCAGTCCATCCATCCATCCATCCCAGTCCATCTGTCTGTCAGTCTGTCCATCCATCCATTTATATTAGAGTGTGTGTGTGTGGGGGGGAGGGATAGTGGTGGTCAGGAGATGATTTTCTTCTCTACCATGTAAGTTCCAGGAATTGAATTTAGATTGTCAGGATTGGTGTCAATTGCCATTAATGGTTGAGCCATCTTGCCAGCTTCCAAAGATCTCTTTTAGTAAGGTATTAATACTAGTTTTTGGAAGGAAACCGGTAACTATGTGGTAGGTATGTTGAAATAGAGATTTAGGTTGTTGGACTACACTGGGAAGAAAATGTAGGCTTAAGTAAAGTTACTGACTGGAATGGAGAAGAGATGTCACATTCAGGAGTTTTGGTTTAAAAATACTTTTAGCTTACCTGTTTTTTGAGGGCCTGCTTTGTTCATAGCACTGGACTCAGGAAAGATATGAATAGTGTATAAGCTGTTTGTCCTCCCTCTGGTCTTACTTCAGGACTGGGTGAATGAAGGAAGACACAGAGCTAACAAAGTTCTGAGTTGGAGGAATGTGATTGCCACTAACCAGGGAGGGTCAGGTGGGTGCAAAGGGGTGTTTTAAAGATGAAGACTTAGACGTTAGGGATGCAGGGCATGTTAAAGTTGCATGCTTCTTCCTCTTTTTTTTTTTTTTTTTTTTTTGGTTTTTCAAGACAGCGTTTCTCTCTGTATCCTTGACTGTCCTGGACTCACTGTGTAGACCAGGCTGGCCTTGAATTCATAGAGATCCACATGCCTCTGCCTCCTGAGTACTGGGATTAAAGGCATGCACCACCACTCCCAGCTTGCATACTTCTTATGTTAGCTTGAGGTGATGATTGGGGATAAGTGCTGAAAATTTTTAAATGAAGATGAACTTGCTAAAAATGGGGCGAAGACTGTTTCCTTTAAATAGACCCATAAAGATGAATTTGGAGAGTTAATGGGGATATGGATGTGGGGAACGCCTGTAGGAATGATGTGCCAGGAAGAGGAGGTGCTAAGCAAGTCTGCTGGACTTGGGGTCATCTCCCTGTTGGATCAAACCATTTCTCATTCTTTTGTTTGCACTGTCATGGACATATTTGAACGTAGAAACAGAGGCTGGGTGAGGTGGCTCAAATCATAGAGAGTTCCAGGGCAGCCTGGACTACCATATAAGACCATGTCTTAAACATGTCAAACACACATGCACACATACACATCCACACACACATGCATGTATGTACACTTGCTCACTTGCAAGTTCACACATACACAGACAGATAGACTACAGACACTGGACAAAGACTCCGTGTACTTTTAATTTAACTCTAGTGCAAAGCAGTTTCTAGATTAGATCTCTACCCTCGACAGCCTTGTGCCATGATAGAGATAATTTACCTATTTATTCCCTTCCCTGGTGCTCAGATTGTGGGCTGATACTGAAATCTACTTGCTTTGTTCTTCTGCCTTGTTTAGGATGCTAAGGAAAAAGATTTCCTGCTAATATATAAAAGGGGAGAAGCAGTCTGGACTTCGGAACCCGGGAGGGACATTTATCTTCCTCCTCACCCCTGCAGAGATCTCAGCATGGGCTTTGGGGAGGGCCTTTCCTACTGATTAGCACGGGCAGATGTTTTCCCCTGAGAAGTTATTTTTTCTTTCCAAAAAATGACATTAGTTTTGGAATAGCATCGAAATGAACACACGGAGTTGTAAAATATGGGAGTATTCAGAGAGATTGGGGTAAGGTAAAATTCTCAATGACAAAAATGCAGAGGGTTAACAGCAGATTTTTTAAAATCTGAATATTTTCTATTCATTGACGATCTCATGCATGCTTGCAGTGTGTTGAGATCAATCTACCTCCACTTCCTTCTTCTCCTTTTAAGTTCTCATTGGGCCCAATTAGAGCTGGCTGCACACACATGGTACAGGACCGACCATTGGAGCCCCAGCAGCCTACCAGGGTCTACTCCCCAAAGATCACTTCTTTCTTCCTGACAACCATCTGGTGCCTGTAGCTCCTTAGCTGAGGATGGGGCTTTGTGAGTCCCTCCCTGTAAGCTTTTAAACAAGAAAACAACTGTAAAAGAGACTGAGAACTTAGATAAGAGTGGTGCAGACCAGAGTAGTTGAAAGTTGTAAGATAAGCAGGTTGCTAACACAATGGTTTCCAGAAGGACCTGGGCAAATAGAGATTAAGACCCCAGTGGTTTGGGCAGTTGAGGTCATTGGAGACTTAAGATTTCAGCTTTGGTAGTTTGGGGGGAGGAAAAGATATGTCTAGGTTGATTTCCAGAGGGATTTTGAAGTGAGCAGATAAAATTGCAAGCTACCTCTCTGAGATGTGAGGGAAAGCTCATGAAGGCCCCAGTTGCCACATTATATATTAAAAATAAAAAGCCATATGGTACTCAGCATTTCCTTTGCGACCGATTACCCTCCTGAATCCCTGGTATGTCTCACAAAGAGGTGAAAAGTGCTTTTCTGGCTCATTTTATTTCAGCCTGCTTTCCTTGAAAGAGCACTTTTGCCTGGCACCATGGTATGTGTGTGAGTGAGTTTCAGGATCTTCCCGGTAGTAATGCTCTCCTGAGTCCGAGGTCTGCAGATCTGAGCCTCTGTTCTCTATCGGTGACACCATCTGGATAGGATTAGACATATAGACTCCGGAGGAGTCCACCCTGGACCTATGGAATCTAAAATGACCCAGCAGGGGGACCCAATGACTCAGCAAGGGGACCAAGCAGTGCGGGTGGGGGAGTGGGAGGGGTTGTGTTGTGCTATAATAAACCTCTGAGAGTTGAATACACACCCTTAGGAAACTTGTGTTGCCACAGCAGAGTGTCTGAGGGAGCAAGGGACTTGTATAAAGGTTTATTTAGTTTACTGTTTTGGAGGGTTAGTGTCCAGACAGTAGGGCAGTGCAAGTTCAATGTGGGCACCTCTTACTTACAGCACACGGTGAATGCAGGGGCAGGATCCTGATTATCTCTCACCAGGAGCATGGGTAGAGGAAGAATCAAGGTTCTGCATTCCTCTGAGGCATGCCTCTAGTGACCTGGGAACCTCTCGCAACTGGACTTCTTAATGTCCATAGCACCTCCCACCCCACCCCACAATCCCCCCAAAACAAACAAACAACAGCAGCAACAAAAAAACCAAACCAGGCCTACCCTAGACACCAGCTTTTATGTGTGTGCCTTTAGGGGACAGTTAATATCCAAACCTGAGCACATGATAAACTTTGAGGATCATCTTTCAGAGAATGTTATCAGTAAAGTAGCCTTTGTTCAGATAAAGATAGTCTTTTAAAGGTCTTAAGAACCAGTAGGGAAGCCAGGCGTGGTGGCGCAAGCCTTTAATCCCAGCACCCAGGAGGCAGAGGCAGGCGGATCTCTGTGAGTTCCAGGCCAGCCTGGTCTACAAAGAGAGTCCAGGACAGCCAGGGCTGTTAGAGAAACCCTGTCTCGAAAAACCTAAAAAACAAAACAAAACAAAAAACCTAGTAGGGCAGCCAAACATCCTTTATTTTTCTAGCAGTTTACTTTGTAGTTGAAGCGTCTGCTTATGAAGGTGGATGGCCTTTGGGAACACTTCAGACTTGTGTCCTAGGCCAGAGCTACTTGGGAAAGGGCCAGTTTGGGTCGAGTCTGCTCTGCAGATGATGGGGCTTGGTGGAACCCAATGAACCACCAGCTCTGAGGAAAGCAAGCTTGGTCTGGATTGCATGAAAATGAATTCCAGTTTTCTTCAATCTTCATGTGTAGGTTTCAACAGCCAAAGTGCTCTGTATTAAGTGCTGTGGTTAGAACTTTGCAGGAGAAGGGCAGTGTTCATTTTCTTTGCTGTCAGGGCAGCCATGTGTGGAAATTAATTTACATTGTGTGTGTTTGTGTCAGTGTACGTGTGTGCATGCTCAGGCATAGGTACATATATATACATACATGTGCCACAGTGGATGTGTGCAGGTCAGAGGACAGCTTGTTGGTATTGGTTCTCTCCGTCTACTGCATGGGTTCCTAAGATGGAGTTTGGGTTGTCAGTTTTGGTGGCAAGTGCCCTTATTGACTGAACCATCTCACTGGTCTTACGTGTAGACGCTGCATGTGGCTTGTGGCTACCCTGTTGGACCCTAGCTTAGTGTCTCACAAGTGTCTGAGTAAGTCAGAAGACCTCGTTAATTCCAAGGTTCTGGCCTACTAGTTTCAGATTGAGGCCTGAGATTTGCTCCCAAGCTGCTGTCGTAGCTGTTCAAGACCAAATGTTCTAGAACAATGGAGCTCAACCTTTCTGATGCTGCGACCCTTTAATACAGTTCCTCATGTTGTGGTGACTCCCAACTATACAATTATTTTGTTGTTACTTTATAACTGTAATTTTGTTACTGTTATGAATCACAATGTAAATATCTGATATGGAGGATTATGCAACCCCCAAAGGGGGGGTCACAACCCACAGGTTGAGAACTGCTGTTCTAGAAAGACAAGGCCTAGCAGACTGTTCCCCTGTGGCTGAGCTGACTCTCCCTCTAGGTGCCAAGGGGCAGCTAACCTGCAAGCCTTGTGGGTACGAGGTTTGTTTTAGCCAATTTACTTTCATGAAGACAGGGCCAGAAGGGATGCCTGAGGAAGGCATGCCTGAGAGGAGGCTTTTCCTTTATCAGAGACAAAATAACCCCTGCTACTCAATGGGCCACGTCTGCAGCCTGCCCTTTTCCCCTTCCTGCAGTAGAACAGTTAGTAAGTCTGAGAGAAAGACCGGCAGATGTTGGTAGTAGGTTAGAATGTCTCAGAACTGGATGGAGTTTTAGGGTCACCCTGGCTTGACACTGCAGCCGGAACCTGCAGATAACTTTAGGATTCAGGAAGTATGAATCAGGGTTGTGGTGAGTTTAGGGTTGTGTCTTATGCACATTGTTTTGTGAAGAGGAAAAGCTGTATATTTAAAGTTCTCTTTACAGGGTTGTAAACCATTGATAAGTGTCAGAAGGTCTAGTGCTTGAAAATAGCCGTGTAAGACTGGTTCTGACAGGCGCAGTTAAAAGGCAGGAGTGTGACTCATTGCTCCTTCCCTCAGCCTTCAGCCGCTCTGAAGTCACACTCCCCTCATCTTGGGGCTGTGATCCTAACAGAAATTGTCAGAGTGACGTGAGGGAGATCATAGCTGGTTTATTGCCACTGTCTGTGTCCCTAGAGAAACCTCTGTGTCAGGCCAGAGTGAGGGCTGGTTGGGAGTGTTAGGCCCCAGACTCTTGAGGGTTCTTAATGCCCAGTAGCACATGGAGAAATATCACAAGTGATGACAGTGTCACTGGTGTTACATTAGGCTCCCTAGGTGTGCTCTTTTAATTGAATAATTAGCTGAACATCTATTCAGGACATTGATCTTTCCTTGTGAGCAGGAATTATACAGAAGTGTGTATCATGTTTCTTTCATGAAAAAGTTTAAATTGGTATGTTGGATATGCAGACAGAAACATACATAAATTAGTAACTGTAAGCTTTCCAACTTTAAAAAGTAAATTGATACATAACAAAAACAAAACCTTATCTTGAGGAACAAGCTCACTGTGGGCCACAGGTAATGGTTAGGAAAACATTAGAAGTGGGACCAGAAGTGAAAAGTGGCCTCTCAGAATCAATAGAGTTTGATCAGCCACAGTGAAGAAAAGCTAGGTTTTCAGTGTTGGACTGGCACTAAACAGGAGCTGGGTGGACAGTGAGAATAGGGTTAAAGGACTGGAGGAGGCGGGAGAAGTCCCTTTTGTCTGCCGGATGGCACAGAGGAGCCGCTGTGGCTCAGAACAGGCTGTGCTGTCCTCAGGGTCAGTCTGTGTCTGGAGACATCAGGGCAGTTCTTATGATAGCAGTATGAGTCAGTCTCTATACTGCCTTCCAGAAGTGCTGCCATGTGGATGGCAGTCATGGAACTGTCTAAAGCAGAATAGGTGAATGCTGGGGAGGAGGAAGCTGGATTCTGAAGGACGGACTGAGAGTAGGTATCCCGGTGCTGGTTCATCGTGCAACTCCTGATGTCAGTGGTGGTGTGCAGGAGAGCAGCGGGCCAAAAAGTGTAGCCACTATGGGTCTTCACAAGCCTTCTACATGAATATTTTTCCTTTCTTTTTTTTTTCTGGCTTTTCAAGACAGGGCTCCTCTGTACAGCCCTGGCTGTCCTGGACCTCACTCTGTAGACCAGGCTGGCCTTGAACTCAAGAAATCCACCTGCTTCTGCCTTCTGAGTGCTGGGATTAAAGGTGTGTGCCACCATGCCCAGCCATTAGAGACAGTTTCAAAGTGCCATGTAGGTGCTGGGATTTGAACCTGGGTTCTTTGGAAGAGCAGCCAGTGCTCTTAACCCCTGAGCCATCTCTCCAGGCCCTAGATGAATATTTGTAATGGGGATTTTATTGAGTTGACAGGTTAGCAAGTAGTGTTTCCCAAAGGAAAATCCGGATTTATTTTGCTATAGTCAGTTAGACTGGGTGCCACAAAATTACTTGAAAATTTCCCCTTTAACAAATTGAGCTATTCAGTTTGTTCTAAATAGTCTTTATTATCCCTTAGAAATGAATAAGATTTTATTACATTTTAAAATTTTTCTGCTGTTCTGATAGAAAAAGAAGTAGTGAGTTCAGTAGAGGTGAAGTTCGACAGACTTTAAAGGAGTCACTAAGAGCTTGTAAATACTATACAAGAAGATATACTAGACCACAGTTAGAACGGGGGTCAGAAATGATGCATGAAGACTGAAGTGGGTGTGGTAATCCCAGTGCTTGGAGGTAGAGACTGGAAGATTAGGAGTTCAAGGCTACCTTCAGTTATAAGTGAGTTTCAGGCCAGCCTGGACTACACGATTCTCTATTTCTATCGCTTAGCTTCAGGATTTGTAAGTTTCCATTCTGCTGGGTGGGCAGCATTGTCCTCAAGGGTGTTTATTGCTTAGAAAGTAGAAAGCTACAGAATGAAATTCAGTATTAAAACAGCATTTACCTCCCTGGACTTTTAGAGTGGAGGTCAACAGACTTTTTCTGTATGGAGCTATACAGCACATAATTTAGTCCTCAGATGCTCTAACTTCTGTCGCAATTACTCATCTCTTTCACTTCATGTGGTTCGTAAATAAAGGAGTATGGCTGCATTCCAATAAAACTTCACCTTGGGTAGTAGGTGTTTGGATCTCAGACCTTTGTTTGCCAAGCCCTTAAAAAAATTAGATTTTTAGTAATTTTATTTCTAAAAATTTTGTGTTGGTCTGTGTGGGTGAATGCCATTGTGTGTGGGTACCCTGGGAGGCCAGAGGGCATAAGGTCCTCTGGAAACCGGAGTTATAGGTGGTTATGACTCACCTAATGGGTACTGGACCCAAATTTGGGTCCTCTGAAAGAGCAGCAAGGGCTCTTAACTGCTGAGTCATTTCTCCAACCTCTTAAAAATTTTATGTCTACACTTAAAAAAAAAGCAACAAAATATAATATTGCTAAGTAACTTAAGATATTTTATTGTTCCTTTTAAATTACTTGTATTTTAGAAGCATATATATCTGTTTATCTTTGTATGTGAGTATATGCACACATGTGTGAGCAGGTGCTAATGAGGAGGCCAGAAGAGGCAATCGGTTGCCCTCCCTCTTGCATGCTCCACTTATCCGTTTGAGACAGTGTCTCCCCCTGAACTTACATTTCCTCAGCTGAGTGGAAACCAGATGCTCAGACTCGGGTTTATAAGTGTGTATGGGAGGCCTGGCTTGTTATGTGTATGTTGGGATCTGAACTCTGGTCCTTGTGATTGGATAGCATCTTTCCAGTTCTAGAAGTTTGTTTTTGAGATAGGGACTCACTCTGTACCTCACTTAGGCTGGCCTGGAACTCACTATTACACAGCAGGCTGGCTTCAAATTCAAGGCGGTCTTCCTGCGTCAGCCTCCTGGGTGTTGGGATTGCCAGTGTGAGCCACTACCCCTGACAAATTGTCAATTCTTTGCAAACAACAGCCATAGTTTTCATGTCCTTCTCTCTCTCATATCCATTATAACCTCAGTTCTCAACCTTTTCTCAACCCTTTCACAAGGGTCTCCTAAGACCATTGGAAAACACAAATATTTACATTATAATTCATAACAGCAGCAAAAGTACAGTTATGAACTAGCAACAAAATAATTTTATAGTTGGGGGTCACCACAACATGAGGAACTGTATTAAAGGGTCACAGCATTAGGAAGGTTGAGAACCACTGATTTAGAATAATGCTATACATGGGCAAACTAATAAACAACCTTAAAGAATGGTCTCTCTGATTCCATACTAATGATAAGATCTCTGCTTCCATCTGAGGAACACTGTGTCAGAAGGAGCTTTGATGTAGGTTTCTCACCTGGTTCTCACATCGTCCTTCGAAAGAAGTGGGTAGATGTACTCGCCCCTATTTTAGACTGTGATTGAAGCTCAGAAGTCTAAGTGAAGACTCCATTTATATTGTCCAGTAAATGATGGGACATAGATTTAGATATGCTTCCTGTTAGCTGTGAGCCGTGATTCTTCACTTCCAGAATTTAGCCAGAGATGCTTGTCTCTGCATTCTAATCTTAAACTTCCTGTTTTGTTTTAAATATCCCATGAAGCTTTAGCATTCAGTATTCCCATTTTCTTGGCACAGAAAAGAGCCAATTCTGTTCTCCTTTTTTCAGGAGACAGATATGAGATGTGCAGAGTTAGAATTTTAATTAATTAATTCATTAAATTTGAGGCAAGATCGTCTTGTAGACTAGTCCAGCCTCAAACTTGCTGTGCAGCCCAACTTGCCCTTGACCTTGTGATCCTCATCCCCAACCATTCAGGCTCTGGGATCTGTAAACCAGTATACCTAGTGAAATAGTAATGTAAAAGCTCATAGTTTACCAAGTGTTTTATTTTTTTATTGGATATTTAGCATTATAGGGCCAGTAAGATGGCTCAGCAAGTAATTGTGGGGCTGGGGAACTGTGCAACTGTGAGAGCCAGAGCCAGTCTGGCACAAGAATGGAGTTGAGGCATGTCCAAACTGGAGATCTTGTTGGCCCCCGTCTCTGGCACCCTTGAGGTGGTCATGAGCCTGCCAGCCAGGTTACAGGTTAAACTTCCTCTCTCTTTATAAGGTCATGTCCAGCAAGCACCTGGAGTTCCTTTTCATGCAAATAAGGCATTCCAAGCACCTTGGTCCCCACCAATAATGTACACTCACCCTGAAAGACTCTATCCACTCCTCAAAGTTTAAATAGCCTTTGTTCACCCCAGTTAAATGCGCTGCCTCACCGAAGCTGTCTCCCAAGAAGACTGTTTTTGAGATCCTGCATTGTACCCACCCGTCCTGGCTAAACTTCCCTCCCTCCAGTCCAGCTTGGTGCACAGTGAGCCTGGATACCCTGAGGATGGAGGGAAGCAGAAATGGGGCAGCAAGTAGTGGTAGGTGAGCTTGCTGACAAACCCTGTGACCTGGGTTCTATTGCTGGGACCCATGTGGTAGAGAGACTCCTGCAAGTTGTCTGTTGGTGCACACACAGTATATTATATTATATTGTCATTATTGTTATATATATAAAACGTAGTACATTATACATAGTAAATAACTGTGATACACTTATAATATTTTAAAAAATAACTATGAGGAAGAAGCTCAAATTCTACTTCATTTTCCAAGGAGAAGGTCTATCTTGCCAGCCCACTTTTCTCTCAAAATCTCTGTTAAACAGTAGCTGGCATAGTCTAGCCGACATTATAATAACAGGGTCAAAACTGCCAGACTCCTAATCTCAGTGTGCCCATCTTACCGTTCTGGTCTTTGATGTCCTCATCTCTAAGGTAGGGGTGAGGGACATCCTCCTT
Source organism: Lophiomys imhausi (assembly GCA_907164525.1). Lineage (NCBI taxonomy): Eukaryota > Metazoa > Chordata > Mammalia > Rodentia > Muridae > Lophiomys > Lophiomys imhausi. The sequence goes on from CAJQZJ010032237.1 coordinate 2,092,272, forward strand.
AGGATTATGAGCATTGGATGGTGTCCCATATGGAAGGCACTTGGGAATCAGTGCAAGTGGATATTATTATTTGTATGTGTGTGTGTGTGTGTGTCTGTGTGTTTCACTGGCCTGGACTTACCAGCAGGCTAGACTGACTGGTCAGCAAGCTCTAGAGACATACTAGTTTTCAGTTCTCCTGTTCACCATGCCTGCCTTTAAAAAAAAAAAAAGAGTTCTTGGAATTGAATTCATGTTTGTGTGTTTACAAGGCAAGGACTTTAACTGACTTAGTGTGCGTGTGGAGGGGGGTTTGGAGGTGTTGTGGTTCTGACTGAACAGGCTTCAGCTGAGGCTGGTACAGTCTGCTATCCCTGAGTCAGTCCTGAGATGATGGAGTCCTGTGTCTGATCTTGGGCACCAGGTTCACTTCTTATTCTGTCATTTGTTCACTGTGTCTAATGAAACAGTGCTTCAGAATTTCAAGAACATGGCATTTTCCCTATTTTGAGATCTTATTTTTATTTTATGTGTATGAGTGTTTGTCAGCACATATGTGCCCTGTGACATGCAGATTCATGTAAAGTAGTCACACAGGCCAGAAGTGGACGTTGGATGCCTGGGGACAGGGATCTGGAACTTGGATGCTGGGAATTGAACCCAAGTCCTCTAGAAGAGCAGCCAGTGCCCTTAACGGCTGAGCCATCTCTCCACCCCACATTTTCTCTTTTTGCCAGTGACTAGGTTTATGTCACTGGAGAACTTATCTTCTATGTTCCATTTGGCAAGTTACCAGATCTATTTCCCTCTTTGGGCCAAATAGTGTTTGTTTTCACACACACACACACACACACACACACACACACACACACACACACAC
>CAJQZJ010032237.1:2093140-2121914 GCA_907164525.1 Lophiomys imhausi
ACACACACACACACACACACACACACACACACACACACACACACACAAATGTATGTGTGATACAAGAGGATATTTAGTTATTCAGTGTAAAGTTTTTATTATTAAGCAACTATGATTTCCTTGCTGTAAGCGGTTGCTTTATATTAAAAGTAATTACTGCTTTCTGTTTTCAGCTTCGAGCTCAGAATCAGGTCCTGAAGAAAGGCGTTGTGGATGAGCAGGCCAGCTCTGCTGCTCTGAAGGTATGCAGTGAGAACCTGGAGTTGCAAAGGTTGCTCCATGTTTGGGAAAGCAGATGGTCTGGGGGGTAAAGTCCCAACTCTTTGACACTGATTTACGAGGGATAGAGATGGTGGGATTGTTCCCTGTCTAACTTTCCTTCTTCCTTACATATGTATATTATATATTTCCTCAGCTAAAAATTTTAGAATAATAAGTACTGAGTTTATCTAATGCATTTCTTCTGTAGCTCTAGGCCTTTGTGGAGTCAAGTCTGTCTGGATAGATGCAGCTTTGTATCTGCCATCTATAGGCAGCCCCCCTGAGAGGACTGGGTCATCCTTTATTTTCGTACCTAGTGTTCAGCAGACGGGCCCTAATAAATGAGTTTGAATGTGAGAATCATGTGGTTCATTTCTCTCACCTTTGGTTTCTACTTAGTGATAACCTGTGTTGAGGTACACACTGCTTGAGTGGTCTGTTTACTTTTGTTAACTGAAGCATAATGGGCTAAGGAAGGATCAGTCTCTGCTCCATTCTATTTGGCATATAATAAATGCTGGCTTGTGATTTTTTTTTTTTGAGACAGGGTTTCTCTGTATATCCTTGGTTGTCCTGGACTCACTTTGTAGCCCTGGCTGGCCTTGAACTCACAGAGATCCACCTGCGTCTGTCTCCTGAGTGCTGGGATTAAAGGTGTGTGCCACCACGCTGGCTGGCTTGTGATATTTTTGAATAGGTAGATCAATTGTAGGATATGGATTACTTTCCTGAAGCCCTTGAAGAAGTGACCACTGTCTCAGCTAATGCCTAAAACCTAGTACTTAGGAAGCGTCTCCAAATAGCCTGCTCTGGGGCTGGAGAGATGGCTCAGTGGTTAAGAGCACTGTCTGCTCTTCCAGAGGTCCTGAGTTCAATTCCCAGCACCTACATGGTGGCTCACAACCATCTGTAATGGGAACTGGTGCCCTCTTCTGGCCTGCAGGCATACATGCAAATAGAGCACTCATATACCTAAACAAATCTAAAAAGAAAAGATGTATGCTTTACACCTGTGTCAAGAACAGATTAAATAAACAAAACAAAACAAATAGCCTGCTCTGTTCGGCAGCTCCTGATGCTGTTCTTGGGGATACCTCTGTGGTGGTGAGAATGTGTGGGCGGTCATGGCAGTGGTACTGAGATGCTTAGTTCTCTCTTTGAGCATCATCACATGCTAGGCACTGTGCTGAGCACATCACTACACCCATTGTCTTATTGTTCCCTACCACTCTGTAGGGACAGATAGTGTTGTCTTCTCTGTTGCAGAAGCCGGACTTTAGACAGATGTTGGCACAGAACTCTTCTAAAGCACATTTGGAGCCTCATTCAACTAGTGGTAACTCATCGCAACATATAAAGAAATTACTTATCATTTTATTCATTCTGAGGTCATTGTAATTACAGTTTGCCAGGCGGCTAGATGCAAATGTTCAGTGTCCTCTGATTGATTTTATTGCATTTGCCCCTCAGTGAATTGCTGGGGTAAATATCATTGGACGTCTGTAATTTGAGGTTTTACAATTGAGGTGGGCCTATGTGTACTTTGACTTCAAGTAAATATTAAGGGCTTATTAGATAAACCATGGAAAAGAAAAATGTCTTTGTATTCACAGGGCACACGGCTGGGGCTTGCTCCCTGCCTTGTCCCTCAGGCATTCCAGCTGCACACACAGCAGCCTGTGCCGTTCAGGTCGCTCGCTGCTCCAGTACAGTTAGAATAGCTGCTTGGCAGTCTTACTGCCTAGTGTTTAAATTGTTTGTTTGAGTGAAATTAACCAAAGTAGTTACTTAAATTACTTTGACAAAAGACTCTGATTGCTTATGTTTGATTATCAGTGAACATGAAGTTATAAGTAAAATATAGTTAAAATGGTGTATTTTTAAAGTAAGGTGAAACTAAATATGTCTCTTTAACTTCCTCTTCCTCACCCCTTTATACATAGTAGAAAAAAGTCAGCAGAGAGGATGTTATTGAGATTTTTACACTTTTGTTGAAATGTTTAGATTTTTTTGCGTCTGTTTTCATGAGCTTCAAACAGATGAGGACCAGAGTCTGAAAGTACCCTTGTGCTGTGTTAATATTGGTTTTGAAATCTAACAGATCAAAGATGTAGGTGGAGGTAAGTGTGCTGAGAAGACTCGGGGCTGGCAGTGTAGCTCAGTGGTAAGCACTTGTTCAGGCGCCGCTGAAGGCCAGGGTGGGTTCTGTTCCCTCATGGTGCAAAGAAAGGGGGTGAGGACAGGATAGGACTTCACTTAAATTCAGAGAGCACTTACAGAGAAAGGAACATAAACACATTTCCTGCCCTCCTTCATCACTGAGGGGTGTTGTTAGTAAGAGGTCCCCTGAAACCATCAGATTATAAATGTGTAGTCCATGTTCTGTCTGCTCCGTCACCGACTTAACAGCACAGACTCGCAGCCTTTCTCTTTAGTCACTGTCAGTCTGCTCTTTCAATGTATATATATTTTTCTTATTTTACTTGTAAGTACAGTGGTTTGGCTGGAAGCTTTTCTTGTGCAAAATAGCTGAAAGCATAACTGAAATGACAAACATGGCTTACATGTCCTGAAGCAAGGGAGGATTTGACTTCACGTTGGCGGAGGAACAAAGACTTAAAAGAAAAGCCAAACTCTGTGTATGAGGAACTGTTCTGCTTTGATGTAGGAACAACTGAAAATGAAGGATCAATCGTTGAGGAAACTACAACAGGAAATGGACAGTTTGACATTTCGAAATCTGCAGCTGGCCAAGAGGGTGGAACTCCTTCAAGATGAGCTAGCGCTAAGTGAACCTCGAGGCAAGAAAAATAAGGTGAGTTCAGTAAAGGCCCCTGTTGGCAGGGTGTGGACTGACAACCTCAGAACAACCCTCCAGGCCTCCCAGCATCCATTGCTGTATTTGGTGACTGAGTCCAGAAGCCGGTTATTTGTTATTTATACACACAGCATAGAGGCATTTTCCTTTCTTCTTTTCTGTTTTTGAGACAAGATCTCTTCATATAGCTCAGGCTGGCCTCAAATCCTTATCCCTTCTTGGTGCTGGAATGACAGACATATGCCCCCATGGCTGGTTCAGGGACATCTGCTGTGTAGAAAAGTCAGTTTTTAAAAGTCTGTTAGCAGGAAACATACATAACTGAGGTAGTAGCTGAGACCAATCAATGAGATATCCCATATTGCTCAAAATTGATGTCTTTGTTACCTGAATTCCTGTAAAGGAAATAAAATCAGGTGGTGAGTGATGAACTATTGCTGCTGAAGCATGTAGCAGCTGGGGCCTCTGAGATGTCGCCTTTGTGGTTTTACTTGAGAGGCAAATTTTGTGCTTAGGAACAGGAGGAGAGGTGTCGTGGGACTCCGTGGTGACGTCTTAAGTCTTAGTGTGTACAGACTGTATTCTGCAAGTTCATTAGCAACGGTGCTGCAAGGGAGACCGGGAAGATGGTTGTGTGGAGGGCAGGGCACAGCATCTAGAGTCAAGCTCAGTTTGAATCCTCCACTTGCCATTTACAAATCTGTGGCTTTGATAATGCTGTCAATCTTTTGTTGTTTTTGTTTGCTTTTGGTTTTTGAGACAGTTTCTCTGTGTATTAGCCCTGGCCATCCTAGACTTACTTGGTGGTCTTGAACTCACAGAGATCTGCCTGCCTCTGCCTCCCGTCCGATTCCTGGGATTGGAGGTGTGCACCACCATGCCCAGCAAAGTTGTTAGTCTTTTAGTCTCATTTTTTCCATCAGTAAAGTGGTGTGAGAATTTAAGGCTTCTATTGTTTAAATGGGATCACACCAACTGCCTAACGCTGTATTATCATGTGATATGTTACTTACCTTTCCCAAATGCATTGATCTGTTGAGAAGGATGCTCTGAAGTGTTCAATTAAAGAGGCGACAAAGAGGGTCTACCACAAACATATTAGAGTCACTAGGAAGTATGCGTGGTGGGAATTCCAGGTGGTCCCCGGGAGGAGATAGCCTTCTAGACTTCACACGTGACTATCAGGTGTTTTTGTTGTTTTATTTTTTTGAGTTGAGATCTTACTCTGTAACCCAGGCTGCCCTGGTATTAAGTATGTAGGCCAGGCTGGCCTCAGATGTGTAGCAATTCTCTTGCCTCAGCTTCCTAAGTACTGGAATTACAGGTGTGAGCCACCAAACCTGGCTAAAATATCAGATTAACTTAATTTAGCATAAATGCCTAAGGTTTGTGAATTAGTCCTACTTAAAGCTTCCAAGTTTGGGAACACTGAGGATCACAAGTCAGTCGTTTCATAATATGCCCTGTGTACTTTTTGTTTTCCAAATGTGATGGATGTTTAGTACCTTTTTTTTTATAGCTTTAGTTCAGAGGACCCTTTCATCACCAATTTGCATAGGATTAGCAGATGACTTCATTTGAAAAGATGAATGAGATGCAGAAAAGGCAGGGTGTGGTGTCTGATGTGTGACCACAGTGCCATTGTTAGACTGCGTGTGTGTCACCCTGAAGCAAGTGTTCATTCTTAGATCTAAATAGTGCTATTCTTCGTGAAAAAGTACTGTTAGCAAGAAAGGAATTTTTCATAAGCTCAGTGTGTATGTGATAGCTTTATTTTAACATGTTTCTAAAAATTTAAATAGAAGCTTATGTGGACTCATGAGCATTTGTGTGTAAATGCAAATAAATAAATAACTTAATAGAATTTATTTATTTATTGGTTTTTCGACAGTAGCCCTGGCTGTCCTAGAATTTGCTTTGTAGACCAGGCTGGTTTTGAACTCAGAGATCCACCTGCCTCTGCCCAGCTTGACTAGAACTTCTTAAAGGAATGTAATAGCACAGACTCTAGTGTATTCTCTCCCAAACTGAAAGAGCAGGCTGAGATGAGGATTCCTGCTGTTCTGTCTTCCAGCACCCCTGAGTTCATATGAGGAACATGATGAACTCATGTATTTTTCCTGTCCCTTTTTTAAGCTTTCTTGCCTTTGCAGTCTTTGCACTTCCATTTGGGTCCCATAGGCAAAGGTAAGTGATGGGCTGTGCTGTTTGGAAATGGTGAACACAGAGAAGAAACAAACCACTGAGGTCACAGAGCTGCTGTGTGCCTTACTTAGCATGTTTCTCTAAAGGATCAAAGCTGTGTGGACATAACCTGTTCTTTCCACCAGAAAAGTGGAGAATCTTCTTCTCAGTTGAGTCAAGAGCAGAAGAGTGTCTTTGATGAAGATCTGCAAAAGAAAATCGAGGAGAATGAACGGCTGCACATACAGGTGACAAAAGACTGAATTACAAAAGGATGGGTTCTGGGGGCTGGCAAGATGGCTCATGGTTAAAGACATTTGCTGTCAAGCCTGGTGGCCTGACTTCCATCCCTGGGTCCTAAGTAGTGGAAGGAGAGAACCACTTCTACAAGGTGTCCCTCTTACTACCACGTGTGCACCGTATGGTGCCCCCACACAATAAATAAATGAATGTTTAAAGAAATGTATCTTGGCGCTGGAGAGATGGCTTTGTGGTGAAGAGTGTTTACTGCTCTTCTAGATGACCCAGGTTCGGTTCCTACCACCCATTTTTATGGCTCAAAAATGCCTATATCTCCAGTTGCAGGGAATCCTGTTTCTGGCCCCTGAGGGTACTGTGTGCATGTAGTGCAGGTAAAAACATGCAGACAAAAAAAACTTATACACAAAAAAATACACAAATCTTTAAAAAATAATAAATAGGTCTTATAATCTGAGAAGTAGAAAATGTAATGCAAATAGTTACCTTGTTGTCTGCATAGGTTTTGAATGTCTTCTATGTCCTTAAATATGTGGCATGACTGTGATTTGTTCATTTCTTAAGCTTCACAGTTGGCTTGATGTGGATATGTACATTTGTTCAGAGTCTTCAGAATAGAAATATAGTAGGCAGTAGGCCCTATACCTGGGAATTGATGAGCTGAGTCATCTGGTGGGGGCTTATCAAAAAGTATGGCTTGTTTATGATCTGTGACGTGTAGTTGTTTGTTTATGGATTGTTAGTTTTTTTTTTTGTTTGTTTGTATTTTTGAGGAAGCTTTTCTTGTAGCTTGGTGCTGGCTTTGTGCTCCCTGTGTAGCTAAGGATATTTTTGGGATCTTAGTGCCCTGCCTCCATCTCCCAAGGGCTGGGATTATGGTATGAATCACCAAGCCCAGATTTGAAAGACCTTAGGCCACGAGATGGCTTGGTGCATAAATGTACTAGCTGCCAAGGCTGACAACCCAAGTTCGATCCCTGGGAACATAAAATGACTCTTGTCTCCTGACCTTCACACATGCATACACATGTAATTAAAAATAAGAAAAATCTTGAAAATTGTGATCTCAGTGCTTTTAAATCTAAGTATTCATGACTCTTAATTAGCATCAGACTCATTAAGGAAAAAAATTTTGTATGTTTAGGAACAGCACCTCAGGTGAATTGTCTATGAATAGTTGTTCAGAGAGGAGGTTTGTTACCTAAGAGAAGGGAGGTGCAGCCTTTGGGGCAGGCTCCTGTGTTTCCGTGTCCTTTCTGCCATGCTGTAACTTTAAGACAAAGACCAGTGACATAAGGCATTCAGGCTATTTCCACCTCTGTGAAGGGGGTTAAGAAAGCGCGCACGCCTTTAATCCCAGCACTTGGGAGGCAGAGGCAGGTGGATGTTTGTGAGTTCGAGTACAGCCTGGTCTACAAAGTGAGTCCAGGACAGCCAAGGATACACAGAGAAACCCTGTCTCGAAAAACCAAAAAAAAAAAAAAAAAAAAAAAAGAAAGCGCACTGCTTTCCCTGTGGGAATTAAGGGCTCTGGTGCGGTTAGCTTACCTACCGGAAGCCACATGACAGTCACAGAGTGAGTGGCCACGGCTGCTTTCGCTGTATGCACTGGGATCCTCAGAAGAGAAACAGTCTTTTCCTTTCAGTTTTTCGAAGCTGATGAGCATCACAAGCATGTGGAAGCAGAGCTGAGGAGTCGGCTGGCTGCTCTGGAAACCGAAGCTGCTCAACACCAAGCTGTGATTGACGGCCTGACCCGGAAGTACATGGAGACCATTGAGAAGCTACAGAATGACAAGGCTAAGTTAGAAGTAAGCCTTACTGCCCAAGGAGACATGTTAAGTACTAGTTCTGGCTCCTCTGAGTTCTTCGGTGTGTGTGAAGGCTCAGCCATTGGCTGAACTGCCAACTTTGTTTTTTCTTTCCCCCCAAAATTCAGGTAAAATCTCAGACCCTAGAAAAGGAGGCCAAGGAATGTCGAGTGCGAACAGAAGAATGGTATGTGGAAACATAAATCCTAAGAGGCCCTCACACCGAAATCAAAGCCCAAGGCTCCTTTTGTTCTGTCTCATTCTGAGCTGAGGAGACTGGAGTAGGTCACCGCCAGGATCCTTTTCCATTCTCAGGGGCCACAGCACCTTGACAAAGTGGCCTCTGCTTGGCCTCAGCAGAGGGTCAGGGAGAGCGTGTTCTCGGGCACCTGGACTAGGGCTTTGTGTTTCTGACTCTCCTGGGACAGAGACTTCCCAATATTCTCCAGTAGGAAACCTGACTAAATGATACCAACCTTCTTGTGGTTCATCGTGAATAAAATTGAAGTTATAGGAACTAATTCAGAGATTTCTAAACCTCAGAAAATCACATAACAATGTGCCAAAGTCATTCATAGTCTTAATGTTTTCTTTTTTGGTATTTACTATAATACTTAGGTTTCACTGCATTGGTAGAAATGCACATGTGGTTTAGGTGTATATCTGTGCTAATAATTTAATGAAAACAAATTATCAGCTTTTGAACTCAAGCAAGAAATAATCTGATATTAGCACTTAAAAGAACTGTAAAGTGATAAAACATAAGTAGTAAAGAGGAGATTAATGATTATCTTGGGTAAGTAAACTGAGCTGTGTAAGAGACTAGCGCTGTGGTGGATTCCCCAGAAGTCTTCGGGGCTTCTCAGTGGGGCTGGTGCCTCTCCTAGTGTCATCTTTGAACAACTCTCAGACGTCAGCACAGCTCTCTGAAAGCCTGCTGTCAGCTGTTGGGGTACCAATCAATTGACGATTCACTGATTGCTAATAATGTGATTTTATGGGTTCTTTTTTCTTTCAGTCAACTACAGTTAAAGAATCTTCATGAAGACTTGTCAAGTAGATTAGAGGAATCCTTATCAATCATCAATGAAAAAGTCCCTTTTAATGATACCAGTAAGTATTACATATATGTAAGTTTCTGTTATTTGCTTCTTTGAATCTCTCTGTGGTAGCTAGTGAATTAAGATAATTTCTAATTTTCTTAGAAAAGAAAAAAAAAAAAACAAAAAATCCAAAAACCAAATTGGCCCAGTGGAGGGCTCTGCCTGGCTCTCATGTTTCCTGGGGACATTCTAAATTATCTCCTAAGTGCCCAGAGGCCACTCTTCTTGGAAGACATCCAGTGTATTCTTTTAACTGCATGTCTTATTTCCCAAGGCAAACCAACCTGCTTATGAAGTGGTGGGACGTTTACATAAGAGAAGTTGTTCCCCGAGGAGTTTCGGGGCTATGTATGTCTACAGTGGGATTTGTTGTTTTTGTTGTGACTGTTAGCTTCTGCTCCTTGGGGAATCGCCAGAGACAGGAAGCTATTGGGAAGTCTAGCTTCTGTTTCCTCCTGGGGTGGCCTGGTAGCTTACACATTCAAGAGTGACAAAAAAGAAGTTAAACAGTACCCTAAAGGAGCACTTATGTGTGCAACAGATATTTAACTTTTAGGTAAGAATTAAATGAAACCCTTGAAAGTAAAGAAAATATTTATTTGGGAAGCCAGTGGCTTAGTGGGCAAAAGAGCTTGTTGCCAAGCCTGACAACCTGAGTTCAGACCCCAGAACCCACATGGTAGAAAGAGAATCGGCTCCCAAAAGTTATCCTTTGACCTCCGTCTCTGAGGCATTAAAGTGCTTGCTCTCACCTGCTCCAGTAAATAAAATGTTTTTAAAAATTAAAAAAATAAACAAATAAAATTTAAAAGAAAATAGATTTGGAATTTGAAGACTACAATCAAGTTAATATACACTTCCTTTTTCTACAGCTATGTTTGAAATTTGTTTTATAGTTCCGTTAAATTTTTCTTAGAAAACCCTGGGGGTCAGAAAAGAGGAAAGAGAGCCGGGCGGTGGTGGCGCACGCCTTTAATCCCAGCACTTGGGAGGCAGAGGCAGGCGGATCTTTGCGAGTTCGAGGCCAGCCTGGTCTACAAAAGCGAGTCCAGGACAGCCAGAGCTGTTAAACAGAGAAACCCTGTCTCGAAAAACCAAAAAAAAAAAAAAAAAAAAAAAAAGAGGAAAGAGAAAACAGCTTTGATTGCATACTGCAGTCAGTATGGGTGGGGCTGGAGAGGGGGTCAGCAGTTGAGAGTACTGAGTGCTCTTCCCAAGGACCTGGGCTCTATTTCCAGCACACATGCACGCATGCACGTGTGAGACTTTGTCCTGGGATTTATGTACTCACAGATTAATTCAGAGCATGGTGTTGACGACCTTAGGGTGGGAGAGGGGAGACCTTCTGATGAAGGCCCATGTGTTGACATGGGAGTGTGAGCCTGGGTGACCAGAGAAGTACAGAGGATCCTGTGGAAAAGACCAGATTGGTGGTTTGCGGGAGGCAAGGGACAGGGAGGAGACAGTACAAGGGGCAGATGAGGCTGCAGTAGACAGAAATAAAGGGTGGGTGGGTAGCTTTCTGTCGTGACAAAATTACTTGAGGTTGTCTGTTAAAAGGAGGGAAGGTTTGTTTGGACTCACAGTCTCAGGCTGTCAGTGTGGTTCAAATCTGCTAATTTGGGGCCTGTGGTAAGGCAAAGCATCCTGGTGGCAGCACACAAAAGACCATCAGTGCTCTGCTTGGGGCAACTGGGAAGCAGAGACAGAAAGAGGCGGGGGTCCCTATCCCTCTGAAGGGCACGCTTTCTCTCACCGGAACATCCCTTGCCCTCTCAGTAGCACTTGAGATGTAAAGCACACTTTTGTCTCGGAGGCCTCTGGGCTTCTGGAGGAGACAGGGCATGAGTAGTGCGCCTTGGTGTGCTTGTTGGAAAGGCGATGGGTTAACTTTGTGTTGAGTATTTAGCATAGCTCAGGAGAGAAGCATACTGACCTGCTGGCCCACAGGAACACTGTATGGGAGTGGGGAGCAAGGCGCACAGTGTGAGGAGGCCTATGAAGTGCCTTCACCCCATCTCAGTGAGGGGTAGTGAGGGACTGAGGTAGTGGAAAGGCAGGAAACAGTGAGGATTTTCACGAAGCGTATGTTTCCACCAGGTGATGCTGGTCATTGCTACACCTAGGCATGGAGAGGTCAGAGACAGTGACTGTGGGACAGGCAGCCCAACCTGCTGACTGGCTCTTGTGACTTTGAGAGGACTAGTAATTTTTGAGGGAAGTGCTTCTATGTCCATCTGATGGCTAGCACAAGGACTCAGAGGTACATGGGTTTTAAGGTTTTTTATCTAGCCAGTGGAAGTAAAGAAGTGGGTGAGGGCACAGAGTCACTTACAGAATAGGTAAAGAAGGGAGGGGCTTCATATGGTGCTGTGTGCCTCCTGTTATACCAGCACTGAGGAGACTAAGGCGAGAGCGTGCAGGCTTTAGACTAGCCTGGGATACATAGCAAGACCCTGGCTCAACAAAAACCAACCCCCCCCCCCCCAAACAATCAAACAAAAATACCAACCCAAAAAGCAGAGGAGAGGAATATAATGAAGAGGAAGAGGACGAGTTGTGCCATGTCTCTCTGTCAGTCAGGAGGAGTGTTGCTACAGAGCCCAGGAAGAACGTTAGCTGAGCTGTGGACTTCAGCCTGTGAGGTGGAGAGTAAGAGCATTCTTGGGCTAGAGATAGGGCCAGCAGTTAAGAGCATGGGCTCTCCTGCAGAGGAGCTGGCTTTGACTCCCAGCACCTGCCTCAGGCATACAGCAGCTCTGGGGAGTCTGATCTCCTCACCTTGCCTCCTTGGGTACCAGCACATGTGTGGTACACATTATCTCATGCATGCACACATTAACAGACACTTTGTTTCAAAGATCACGTCCACCTTGGCCCTGGTCCTAGCATACTGCAGGCGAGGAGTTTGATTTCCTGGTGGAGTTGAAGGCCCCACTGAAGTTATGTGACTGTTTTACAGCAGACCTGGCTCTGGTGTTATTAACAACAGGCAGCTTTGAAGTGATAGACCAGCTGTGGGGGGACAAGAAGTAGGGCTCCAAGGGGACTGAGAGAAGGCAGGAGTGCTGACGGAGAGCAAGCTGGGACCACATGGCTGAGGGACAGCAGTGGAGACTTAAGAGAGCACTGGAGAGAAGGCACAGGTTCTCTCAGAGTGGCTGGCTTGTGGCTGGCTGAATGACTGGAGTTGAGAGGAGATGGAGGAGAGGAACAAACAGCTACAGGCAATGTAGAGCCGTGAGGCGACATGTGAGCATGAAGAGGACTGAGGAAAGAGACAGAGCACTGAGGTGCTGCAGGTGCTGGGCCTGAAGAAGGGTGGATGCAGAAGTGGCCAGAGAGGAAGCAGACACCGGCCAGCTCTTAGTTTCCTTCCGTGAGAGACGGGTCAGAGAGGAAGCACAGCTCGGCATGACTTGACCTGCTCTGACAACCTGTGTCTCTTACAGGCTTTATTAATACAGAACTTAGTAGGCAGAGATAAATTCATGTTGTTCCAGAACAGATCATATCAGTTTGTCCCCGGAAACGTGTCTTAACTTCCTCTTGGTCATAAGTTTAGTCATCATTGATAAATACTGACAGAACAGAGTTATTTATCTTTTACAATCATTTCCTCTCATCAACCCCACAACCCAACTTTTAACAGTCTAGAGGCATATTTTGCCAAAGCATGACAGCCTGTTCTCAGGCTGGTAGCTCTTGTGGTTTCAAGGACATCAGACAGAAAATCTCCAGGTCAGCCTGGGCAGATTGTTATGTCCCAAGCAGTGTGTTATCAACTTTTAATAGTAGAGTGCTAATTGTCATTAGGCCCAGGAAAAGTCTTCAGGCCAAAGCGGTTGCTGTTTTTATTCAGTTTCTGGCAGAATACAATGTTTATGGTTTTTATATTCGTAGAACTTATTTATATGTCTAGTCTAATCTTGGTACTTTTTTCCTTGGTCATATGACACCATAGTGGCCCTGTATGAGTTAACTTTCTAAGAAGAGGAGGTCTTAATATTTTATTCTTTTATCATTTGTCCATGCCATTCTTTGTCCATGAGTAGTAGGAAGAGGTTTTTAATTTGATCTGCTGCCAACTTCCCTAGCCCACTGAATCTTGTTTACCTTTTTTTTTTTTTTTTTTTTTTTTTTTTAGTTTTTCAAGACAGGGTTTCTCTGTGTACCAAACCCTGACTGTTCTGGACTTGCTTTGTAGACCAGGCTGGACTTGAACTCACAGAGATCCTCCTTCCTCTGCCTCAGAATTAAAGGCGTGTGTGACCACACCTGGCCTTTTTAAAGTTTACTGGGTTTGATTATTTTGTTCCTGTATAAGTGCAGGGCCAGATGTTCCAAGAGCATCTTTGAGTCAGAGCCTTATAAGGAGGACTCTGGCATTTTTATTTGAGTAACAACCTCTAGGGCATAAGAAAGATCTTCAAGTAGGGCCAGATAAAGGATACCTTCCTAAAAGCAGGAGGGGTTTTATGGTCAGGACTTTCCTGGGGAGGCTTCGAAGTAGTACTCCGGCAGCAGGCAGTGATGGATTTGAAAATATGGTCCTGTTACAGAGTCTAGTATTTTTGGAGGATTAGTATGACAGTTGAGATAGGGTAATTGTAGAAGAATGACTGATGGCAGCAAGAACACCACAGGCCTTTATGAGGAACCTCCAGAGGCCCCAAAGAGGTCTTTGAAAGGGTTTCCTTGGCATGGAATCCAGGGGTAGCTTGTTTCTTTTAATCCTGAAGTTAAAGGAACAGTGATTATCTACCTGAGAAACCACAGATTCCCTCCACATGCCATCCTCCTGTGCTGTGATTGCGGGCTTGGGCATTTTGGGTTCTCAGAGGAAGTTGACTGCAGTTGCTCCTCCTCTGAAGATTGAGATGAGCTCTAATGGCTGCACTCTTGTTTTATAGAGTATAATCTGTACAACGCTCTTAACGTTCCCCTGCACAATAGGCGACATCAGGTAAGGATGGAGTGAGTGTGTTCTTAATTTCAGCATTGCATACAGCGTCCCACTAGGAGAAGTCAGTTGTTTGGGCCCCTGTCTGATACGTGAGGTCCCTGCTTTATTTTTATTAATTTCTTCAAATTGTATGTGTTGCATTATTTGAGTTCATGTACTACCGATTTTTTTTTTTTTTTTTTTGGTTTTTCGAGACAGGGTTTCTCTGTGTATCCTTGGCTGTCCTGGACTCACTTTGTAGACCAGGCTGGCCTCGAACTCACAAAGATCCGCCTGCCTCTGCCTCCCAAGTGCTGGGATTAAAGGCGTGCGCCACCACCGCCCGGCTGTACTACCGATTTTTTAAACTTAGTTTTTACGTTTGCATACTTACTGGGGGGAGAGCTCATATGTGCAGGCCCGGGGACAACTTGTGGGAGTCTATTTTCTCCTTCCACTAATACTGAATTCTGATCACAGGGTTTGGCAGCATTGGCAGCAAGCACCTTCACCTAGTACTACTACTGATGATTTTATTTTATTGAGACATGGTCTCACTGCCTACTTCTGCTGACTTAGAACTTGCTATGTAGACCAGGCTGGCCTCAAATTCAAAGAAATACCCTGCCTCTGCTTCCCAGGCGCCAGCATAGCAGTACCACTGGTTTTTTTTTTTTTTTAATGTTTTTCTCATTTTATCTCATTAGAATTGAATTATGCGAGACATTACTTTTTTTTTGGTTTTTTGAGACAGGGTTTCTCTGTGTAGCCCTGGCTGTCCTGGACTAACTTTTGTAGACCACGGTGGTCTTGAACTCACAGAGATCCTCCTCTGCCTCCTGAGTGCTGGGATTAAAGGTGTGTGCCACCATGCCCGGCAAGGGATACCTTACGTTTTGAACAGGCTTCTGTTCAGGGTGATGGGCTTTGCCCTCAAACAACCAAGGTCAAGTAGAGGAGGCATGTTTGCCAAAGCCAGTAACTTCCTAACTTACTTGGGCGGGAGGAGACTGAGATTTGAGTGGGAGCAAGTGAATACAGACTAGGGAGTGACCTCACTAGGGGTCAAGTGCTGAAGCAGCTGCTTGATAGCTGACCATGTCACTTTGCCTTAAAGCTGAAGATGCGAGACCTCGCTGGCCAGGCCCTGGCTTTTGTTCAGGATCTCGTGCCGGCTCTTCTCAACTTTCATACCTACACAGAACAGAGGATTCAAATTTTTCCTGTTGATTCTGCCATAGACACTATATCACCATTAAATCAGAAGGTAAATACTCTTAATGCCTTTTGTTGCCATGGACAAATTGGGGAGAACAAATAGACAATTCTTTTCAGACTACTGTGTTTTGGCCAAGTACTGTAGGAAACTTGGAAAAAATCGTAAGTCATGGTTTTCATCAAAACAGAGCATGGCAAATACAAGGTGTTAAGATATTAAAGCTAGGGGAATTATGAGAAGCCTGAGGTGTGAGCAGTGTGGAGAGCGACTGAATACAGGAGCAAGTGAGCAGGCTATCCAGCTGCCAGGATAGCCAGGAAGTGTGTAGTCATTGGAGGGGAGATGGGCTTGCTGGGGTCATCTGAGAAGATTCTGTGGGGTTTAGAGCCTTGAAGACTGAGCAGGATGTGAATGGAGGAAGTTTTTGTTTGTTAATTTGAACTCCCAGAAGGGACTAGGAGAGAGGAAGTGTGAAAGCATGTCAGGTGGGGCTGAGCTTGTGGGCTGATGGGACAGGCTGCTGATTCTAGGCTGCAATGTGACATCCCTGGAGGGGAGCAGTGGGATGATGGTGAGGAAGCAAAGTGGCTTTTTCAGAGCCCTTGAGGGATGGCTGAGGCAGACGTTCCCTGCGCAGCTTTTTGATAGCGGTTGGTTTAGTAGAAGGTTCCATTTTATTGCTGGGAAGCTAATTCGTTGGCAGGTTTCTGTCTGGTCCGCAGTTGGTGTGAATCTGTCATTGGGCCAGACAGCCAGTGCCCTCTGCCTACTCCATTTCCTTCTGCTGAGGCGTCTACTGGGAAAGGGCCTAGCCAGCTGTGTGGCCCTTTTTAGGATCTGTGCAGCCTAACTGAGGATAGGAGAGGTTTGCGTGCTACTGTCCTCAGTCCCTGTGCTTTCATTTTACCAGGATTTTGCCCCCACCCCCAATAATTCTAAAAAGGATTTAAGGACGTCTGCAAGATTTTATTGAACTGCAAAGCTAAAATGCTACTGAGTGTATCCATTTTGTATGGCTGGACAATAAGCTACCCTGTACTTAGTAGTTTAAAGCAGTAGACATTGGCTGGGTGAGGTGGTGCACACCTTTAACCCCAGTACTTGGGAGGCAGAGGCAGGCGGGTCTCTGTGAGTTCAAGGCCAGCCTGGTCTACATAGTGAGTTCCAGGACAGTCAGGGCTCCACAGAGAAAGCCTGTCTCAAAAAAACAAAACAAAAAAAACCCCCACAAACAAACAAACAAAAACCAGTAGACATTGACTCTCCCTGGTTTTTTGGTCAGGAATTTAGAGACCAGATAACTAGGGAGTTTGTGGCTCCTGATTTCTCAGTCATGGGGCTGCATTCACCAAAGGCTTCACTAGCTGAGGGATTTACCTCAGAGGTGGCTCAAATTTATTTATTCAAAAGTCTGATAAGTGCTGGCTGGAGGCTAGAAGCCTGTCTCCCGCCCCCCCCCGCCCCCCCAAGGTTTCTCTGTATAACATTCCTGGCTGTCCTGGACTCACTCTGTGGACCAGGCTGGCCTTGAACTCACAGAGATCCCCCCCCCCCCAGAGCTGGGATTAAAGGTGTGCGCCACCACACCCTGCTCTAAGCCTGTTCCTTGTGTATGTTCTCATTACACAACACCTAACATTGCGTAGAGAGCTTGCTTCAAAAGACATGGAAGCTGTAGTCTTTTGGGACTCTGGGCTAGTCCCATTTAGCATTCCTGGTATGTTATTGGTCACACAGAGTAACCCTGAAACAAAATGAGTGGGTAGCATTCCAAGCAAGCACACATGGCTGTCACTTAGGTCATCTTGGAGGCCAGCTCACATATGTGGGAAGCTGAGGGCTCTTGCTGCAGTTGAGTCCCCTGAGGGCCTGGTAATATGACCTGTGATCAGCCATGCTTCTCTTAGTCTACCTCTTTAGCTTTTTGTGTGTGTGTCTGTGCACAGTGTAGTTTTCTAGGGGTTGGATATACTCATGTCTAAGATAACCGAAGTGCTTTGGTTTCCCCACTTTTTTTTTTTTTTAATGTTTATTACTTCAAGTTACATCTCCATCACAGTCCTCTCCCTCCACCCCTCCAGGCCCCACCTTCTCCCCCTCTCCCCCTTCTCCCAGAACTCATAATTCTTTTTTTTAATAATTAGGCCACAATTATGAAATTTATAAGTATAACATACATTTCCAATGTCCAGTCCATACATATTTGGCAACTGATATTAATATTCTATTATCTGTCTATCTCCATGAGTTTAAAGTTTTATACCTAACTCATTTTCCATCCTAACTTGCATTATCAACCTAAAAACATCTTCTTAGACCTAGAACATCCTTTTAATACCTAAACAACTTAAAATTTAGCTGTGAGACTATAACTATCTAGTCTTCAACCACATCAGAGACCTGAGAAGGATAAATATATCTGATTATATAGGAAGTGCAGAGCCAGCAGCTTCCAAAACTAAGAAATGACAGACAACTGCCTGCCTGGACAGTCCCCAATTTTTCTCTATAGCATTGGAGCATCTATCTTCAGCCTCTTGGCCCAAGTATCTCTGACAGACATTAATTGTAAAGCAGGAATTATGAAGGACTTGCCTACCTTGTCTTGGCAGAGCTAGGCTGTAAACTTACCTGCTTCCAAGTTTTGTCCTTTTCGGACAGCATTCTGTCTACAGTTGAAGCAAGGGATTTTTCTTGTCTAGTGACAGGCTTGTCACTAATGCAACTGTCACAAACTGTTTAGGATAATTAAGAGATGCAAACTAATAGTCATTCAAACATGTCATTTGGTTAGGTACTAGTATAGTTTATCACAGATGTTTTCTAAGTTCACCAGAAATCAAGTTACTAAGAGATAAGCAACATTTGCTTATCCAAATATACGGAGATAGTGATGTGGTATTCAAAAACCTCAAGAGATATGTAGAATTTGGCATTAAAAGAAGGTTTATTAACTGAAGATTTTTTGATACTGAGACATGTCAGCTCCTGACAGCACTCCCTATTCTCATCCAAGTGGAGGATGAGCATCGAAGAATCTCCGTTTGGAGATGGTTTCCCCACCTTTAAAATGGGCGACAGGAATGTCCATTTCACAGATGCACATGAAGTGCTCAGAGCACGCAGTGAGCACCTGGTGGTCATTAGCTATTACCGTCGTGTGTCTCAGTGGTGTTGGGTTTTCTTCAGTTCTGCTGATTTCACAAGTCTATTGAAACTCGTAAAAATAACTTTCTGTCATTTTAATTTGTCCAGAACACCTCATTATTTTGAAGGATTCATGTATTTCTCAGTATTTCATCCTCAGTTCTTTGGCCTGTGAAAGTCCCTCTGATTTTTCTAGAAAGTCTATAATATTGAAGTTTTACAGACCTTTTGCTAAAAGATGGGCAAAATGGGTAAACTCACTTTTAGACTCCTAAGTAGCTGAGAGCTCATACTTTACAGACATGGGGGACAGACCCCAGAGTGCCTGAGCTGTGCGGGACAGTAAATAGTACTGTGTAGTCCACAGGGTCACCTGCACAAGATGAAACATGTCTTTACGTACGCAGACGTTCAAACTTGAGCCAGTATATACCTAGACGACTGAGAGGTTTCATAAGTACAATCCCTTTGCTTCTAAATTGTCTAAAATATAGTGGGATTCCTACCCCTCCCCCAGGGTCACACGTGCTAAGCACATACTACACCACTGGTCTGTAGACTTAGTCCCTGGCTCTGTTTGCATACTCTGATATCACTGATGAAAATAAACATATTAACTCATCTTGATTTCATTCCTGGCATTTGTTAACCCTGAATAGTGTATACAGTAAAATAAGAAGCTGCTGGATGGGTTTATTGAAAACTGAGGTGCATAACACAGAGTCAGCCCACCCGCCCACCTTTTTTCCTCACTGGGATCCCTGCAGAGCAGCCCGTGCTCCTAGAAGCTGCCCATGAGCTCTTCCTGATGCCTTGCTGTCTCCTCCTCCTTTCTTCAGATGCCTGATGTTCATTGTGTCACCCCTCTTCTGCTTCTTCATTTGGATTGGGATGGGACCACAGAATGTTATCTGGGGCTTTAGGGGTGTTTTCCAGAAACGGGTTCAAAAGAATTTCAGTGTAAAAGTCAACGAGTTGCTGCATCTGATGCTTATTTTCCATCAAATTAATTCAAATGCTTTTCCTCCTGCTCAGTTCTCCCAATACCTTCATGAAAATGCATCCTATGTCCGCCCCCTTGAGGAAGGAATGCTGCATTTATTCGAGAGTATTACAGAGGATACTGTGACTGTCCTGGTAATTTTCCTTCTTGTTTTACTACGGAAAATGGGAGTTCTCATTGGCTGGTAGCACTTCTAACTGAAATTATCTTTTCATCCAGGAGACAACTGTGAAATTGAAAATATTTTCAGATTATCTAACTTCCTACGTACGCTTCCTTAGGAAGATCCTTCCTTATCAGTTAAAAAGGTATTCCTTCCCCTGGAGGCCAGGGAGCTTGGGTAGGTGCCGGTGGGAACTGACTTGACCTTGAGTTAATGAACTAGTAATGGTGTTTTTGCATCAGCCTTGGCATCTCTCAGCACATCCGAGCAGTCAGCTAGCTGTGGTTTCCAGCTGCCCTCTAGTCTGCTGGCTGTTAGCACTTTCTAAGGTCACACTCAGGGTTTCTAGTAATTGGGAATGCATGTTTTTTGGAAGAAACATTTGGTTTTGGGTTTTTATTATTCCTCTGTTGTTAATATCTAGATGGGAGTTAGAATATTTAACTTCTGTATTTGAATCTTTAAAATTTTTTTTTTTAGTTTTCAAGACAGATTTCTCTGTGTATCCCTGGTTGTCCTGGACTCACTTTGTAATCCAGGCTGGCCTTGAACTCACAGAGCTCCACCTGCCTCTGCCTCCTGAGTGGTGGGATTAAAGGCGAGCACCACCATGCCTGGCTGCATTTGAATGTTAATCCTTAGGTATCTTTGAAATGATATCTTTTAATTTTTATTATTATTATTATTATTATTAACTTATTTAAATTGTAGTTAAAATCTTTATCTGCTCTGGACCTTCTAGGCTATGTCACTCCAAAACCTCTAATATTCCATCTTAAATATTCAACAACCTTTAATATTCCACTTTAAATTTCTACAAAGGCATAAAAATGTACTGGAAATGTGATAAAATTGCTTGTAAGTTTTAATACTTTCTGTTTGTTTATTTTGAGACATGATCTCACTATGTAGTCTTGGCTGGCCTAGAGCTTGCTGTGTAAACTAGGCTTACCTTGAATTTACAGAGATCCACTTGTCTCAGCCTTTGAGTGCTGAGATTAAAGGCATGCACCAGGCAAGTTTTAATACTTTGATAATTGATCTAAAACTTCACATTGTTAAATATTATATATATATATATATATATAAAACACTTAATTAAGAGTCCTTAGAGTTAGGTACCTACTTAGAGTTTAAAATGGTAAAATATAGTTTGTGATAATCTACAGTTGCATTGATCACTGAACCCCACAGAGCCAGCTGGTTCTTCTTCATGTGTTCTGTTGGACTTATTTTGTTTGGTTACGAGTTTTCATCCAAATGCATAGAGAAATGGGATAGCTTTGCTTTTGTTTCTTGGAGCTAGTTGACCCTAAAAGTCTTGTGAGAAGTCATGGTGAGAAACTGAGTGAGACAAGCATGCCCACTTGAAGAATTTAACACAGTGCAGAGGGATAATAGCTCAGTAGGTAAAGGCTGCTGCTGCCAGGCCTGTCGAGATTCCCATGGAAGGAGAGACCAACTCCTGCAGATATGCTTTGCCTTCTGGCCTCCACATCTGTGCTGTGCACATGCACACACACAAATAATTATACTTAAAGACATATTACTTTCATGCTGGAGAGGTAGCTAAGAGCACATGCTGTTCTTCCAGAGCCCCTGGGTTTGATTTCTAGCATTCGCATGTAGTTCACGACCATCCAAACCTCTGGTTCCTGGGGATATGGTGCCCTCTTCTGGCCTCCTCAGGAGCCAGACATACAAACGGTGCACAGACATACACGCAGCCAAAATATCTAGACAAAAAAAAAAAAAAAAACAAAAAAACAAAAGAGGAAAGAAAGTCTCCCATGATGCTCACGTTAAAAACTCTGCCATTCCTAGTTTAGAAGAAGAATGTGAATCTTCCCTTTGCACACCTGCATTAAGAGCCAGGAACCTGGAGCTGTCCCAGGACATGAAGAGGATGACAGCAGTGTTTGAAAAGCTTCAGACTTATGTCACTCTCCTTGCCTTGCCAAGTAAGTGCCCTGGTGCCCATCCATGGCTCAGCCTGAAGGACTGAGGAGCACAGAAGCAGGGCGGAAGGTCTGGGACCAGAAAACCTGGAGTTCAGTGACCAGATTTAAAGGAACTAAGGACTAAATGGGTTTGAATGTTGTGTCATGAAGTTAAGGTAAACTGTTTGTCACTAACTATGCATTAAAATATGAATTCTCTTCCTCTCCATTTTTTTTAAGTGGAAAAGGACGAATCATGACTGTTTTTGGAATGAACGGAACAGGCAGTTCACTAAGGAAGCCACAGGGGGCACCCTGGCTGTTAGCAGTCTATCGAACAGAAGCTTTTAAACACACAAACGGGAAACTTTTAAAGACACGGATGGGTTCCCTATGACCAAATAGAGAAAAATACTGAGGAAATTGAATGGATCTCAGTTTCAATGATGTTTTTAAGAATGCTGTGGTTTTAGCTGGGCCTGGGGGTGCATCTGTGTGGTCAGGACTCAGTAAGCTGAGGCAGAAATATCCTGAGTTTCCTGAAGGAGGGAGAGCAGGAGGAAAAGAGGAAAGACGGAAACTTCTATTACAGCATATAAATGACACCATAAGGAAAATATTTTGTTCTGCCTTATTTTTCCACTCTCCGTTGCCTACTGTCCATTTTTCCCATTTAAAGTCCAGATCGGAGGTTTTCAGTGCACTCACTGATATGGACTGCGGTGCAGACCATTTGCTCCTCAGCTAGTGCTTCCTGTTCTCCCATTCCTCCTGTCCCTAGTCCTAAGCAGCTACTTCTCTTTTTCCTGTCTCCAGATTTGAAGCTCCAGATTAGCAAATGGAACCATTATATGTAGTTCAGTGTGTTTGCTTGTTTTCATGTAGTAAAGCTTACTAGATTGATGCAAAATGTAGCATATATCCATACTCCATTCTTTTTATTGCAGAATACCATTCCATTATTTAGATGTACCAAATATTATGTGTATATCCATCAAAAAATTAGGATTGTTTGGCTATTAAGACCAGTGATGCCACAGACATTAATGTATAAGCTTTTATGTGGACTTAACTTTTTATTCTTTTGGATCTTGTGGTGCACATTATACCTGAGACTAGACTTGCTGGATCATATAGTGACTAAGTTTAACTATTTGAGGAGTTACCAAGACCGTTTTTCCAAAGCACTGTTTTTATTTTTCTGCCGGCAATATGTGAGAGCTAAATTTTTCCATATCCCCATTAACATTTGTTACCATTGGCTTTAGCCATCCTGGTGGCTCTGAAGTAAACCCTTGCTGTGGTGGGATTTGCCCTATCCAGCTGTGCCTGATACCTCTGGATATATGGTTATTGGCCACTGGTTTGTTTTCTTTGGTAAATCATTTGTTTGGATCTCTTCTTCATTTTCAGTGGGGTTCAGTTGTTTGCCTTTTTTTTTTTTTTTTGGTTTTTTGAGACAGGGTTTCTCTGTATAACAGTTCTGGCTGGCTGTCCTGGATTCACTTTGTAGACCAGGCTGCCTCTAGTTGTTTGCCTTCTAATTGTTAAGTTGTGACAGTTCTTCCAGCCTTCTACAGTCAAGTCACTTGTTGGACATAGGATTTACTGAATTTTACTGAATTTTCGTCTACTTTGTGGGTTGTTTTCTTCACTCTGTCTACTGCATGCTTTGAAGCACACACGTTTTTAAGTTTGATGAAACTGAATTACCTGTTCAACAGTTATTTTCTTTCTGTTGGGGAGGGGTCTTGCTTTTTCTTTGTATGTAAGAACCCCTTACCAATTCAAAAGTTATGAAGACATGTTTTCTTCTAGGAGCTTTAGGGTTTTATTGTTGCCTTCAGGTCTTTGATCCATTTCAAGCTAATTCGTGTGTGAGGTGCAAGGTGGGGCTGTGGCTCCATCTTTCCTTGTGGCTGCCCAGGGTCTCAGCTCCACTTGGTGAAAAGGCATCTCTTTTTGCTAACCGGTTCTGCATCCTCTCTGAAAGTCAGTTGACCATACATGTCTGGGTTTACCCCTGGACTCCCAGTGTTGCTTTTGGATCTGCCTGTCTCCTGTGCCAGTCACATACCATTTTGATGACTGTTGCTTTGTAGTAAGTTGTGAGATGCAGAAGTGTGAATTTTCCTACTTTCTTCTTTTTCAAGATTGTTTTGATTGTTCAGGATCCCTTCTTAGGAATTGTAGCATCAGCTTATGGGTTTCTACAATGTAACATTTTCACTTGTGGCACTTGGTTTCTATAACTCCAGGAAAGATACCGAGAGTATTGCATCTTAGGTCTTCTGATTCATGAAGGAGGTATCTCTTTAAGCAGTGTAGTTTTTGGAGCCTGAGACTGACATACTCAAAGTACTCCTGAGGGCCTTCAGCCTTGGGCATGTGCAGTCACATGGATGACAGTGGACTGAAGGGCTCTTCTCCCTCTCCTTCCCTTATCAGACCCTGGTTTAAGCTCCCCTGATTGCTGGATACTTGCTCTAGTCTTTTCTAAAGGTTTTGGGGCATTTATCACTCTGATTGCATTAAATACAGGCTCCTTTAGAGTTATAACACATAACCAAGTGGTAGAAGTGTTGAGGTTAGGGTTTATAATTCCTGACCCCTGGAAGGCTGTTTCTTTTCACTGTGGTCGGTTTGCCTGTGGTTTTTTAATGAATCGGCCACTTACTTTGGTGCTTTCAGTGCAGTCTTTTTTTCTTGAGAGCCATAGGCTTGAACCTCTCCACATGTCACGTGTGAGGTCATTTCCTTGTGGTAAGGTTGTTTCTCAGCTAAATCTCAGGGCCACAGTTGAGGGATTGGGGACAGTTGTGTTAAATCTCAGGGTCACAGTTGAGGTGTTGGGGACGTTTGTGTCACAGTAGCATCAGGTATTTTTGGCTGATAAGGCAAGGGAGACAAGGGCCAGGGCATTCTCAATAGCACTTGTTCAAGGCAGAGCCTCATCTCAGAGGCTATATTTGATCAGAACTTAGCCTCAGCAGCCAGTGGCTGGGAGAAAGAGGACCAATCTAGCCTCCGCTGGGAGATGGAGGAGAGGGTGCCCATGTGCTGCCCTGTGCCTGTTGGGAGTGTGGTTTCTATTGCACTGAGCTAGTGGGTGAAAGACTTGACGTGCGTATCAAGGCTTGTGTGCTTTTCCTTCTGAGTTGCTATTGGTTTTCTCTTTTTTATTGTTTGTGTGTGAGTTCAGTGTTGTGTGTTTGTATGCATGCTTGCTTGGACACTGTCAGCTATTCGGGGAAATGCTCATGGGCATGTAACTGGTTTTTTCTAGGTACAGAGCCAGATGGACTCCTTCGGACAAACTACACTTGTGTCTTAACAAATGTTGGTGGTGCTCTGCATGGATTTCATGATGTCATGAAAGGTGAAACTTGGGCCAGAACTTAAGTCTGTGAAAACCTTCATTTTCAGATCTGCCTGCACTGGCTATAAATACTGCCAAGGGTTACAGTCCTAGAAAGAAGCATTTGGCTTACTTGGAGGTGCACAGCTACGGCCTTCTGCTCTTCCTTCCTGTCTGCTTCACTTCTGAGAGTGAACACGGTGCTGAAGAGAAGACCTTGTGACAGTGCCTCACCAGGAGCACATTATAGTGACTTAACGTGGGGTGTTTGGACCACACCAGACATGCCTGTAGGGGTGCTCAGCAAAATTTGTTAGGGCTCAAGTATGAAGGACTTGAGGAGACCAAAGCCAGTGTTTCTAGAAAGAGTATGCTAGTGTCCCATTTGTTTAATTGCTTGTTTATATCTGTTTGAGACAGTCTCACTGTGTAGTCTTGGTACCCTGAACTCTCTCCACAGTTCAGGCTAACCTGTGGCTGTCCTGCCTCTGCCTCTGCCTCTGTGATGCTGTGGTTGCAGGCACGTACTATACTGCCCAGCATTTCACTAGCATCCTTTTGTTGTTGCTCAGTGCTGGGCATTGAACTCGGGACCTTGTACATGGTGCATTAGTGTTCTACCACTGAGCTACATTCCGTGCTCATATTTTGGTATTTAAAATGACTGTTTTATATCTGGTCTTGTTGAGCATAACTTTAAGAAATAAAAAATCTCAGGGGTAGTGGCACACACCTTTAATTGCAGTATAGAGAGATAGAGGCTGGAGGATCTCTGAGTTCTAGTCTAGTCTGGCCTGTAGATAGATCCTGTGTCAATGAATGAATGAATGAATAAATAAATGTCTATTTTAAGGTCTTGCCCAACTTTCATTTGATTCTGTGCTTTTAAGAACATAGTTGGCTGCTGGGCTAAGAACATAGTTGGCTGTTGGGTGTTGGTGGCTCATGCCTTTAATTCCAGCACTCAGGAGGCATAGACAGTCAGATCTCTGTGAGTTCAAAGCCAGCCTGGTCTACAGAGTGAGTTTCAGGACAGCCAGGGCTACACAGAAAAACCCTGTCTCGAAAAATGAAACAAAAAAGAAAGAAAAGAATGCAGTTGGCAAAGAGGTTGCAAGATGACTTCTAAGGCTTTTCTTGTACTTTTGGGATGACTTTGAGTTGCAGTCAATCTGTAGCTCTGTGTTGCTTCTAGATGCCCTACCCCCCTCCCCTTTTCTCTTCTGAAAATATAGAGAAGGGATAAGATGCAGGAGCTGTTTGAAGGGCTGCTGTAGCCAGCTTAGGTTCCTGGATGATTCATCACACTGTTGATAGTTATTAACTAATTTTACAGGAAATAATCTGTTTTTTAATGTAAAAGTGTTTTTGTATAATGTGTAGAAGAAGTCTAATTAGTGCCCTCAAGATTGGCATGTCATAATATCTTTATTTTATTTATAATGATATTTTAATTAGTCAGTTACATCCTAAGGACCCTAAAATGCTTTTAAAAATTAATATGCTTTTATTTGTCTATTTTGATGCAGTTGACTGGTCCAGGAGAAGCACATTATTTTTTCTGTTTGGCTAGAGCCAGCAAAGGCGGTGGGAGAGCCCTTGGCCTGGTGTGCTCC
The DNA here is from genome assembly GCA_907164525.1 of Lophiomys imhausi. Lineage (NCBI taxonomy): Eukaryota > Metazoa > Chordata > Mammalia > Rodentia > Muridae > Lophiomys > Lophiomys imhausi. Next base: position 2,118,967 of record CAJQZJ010032237.1, read on the forward strand.
TGCAATTTGTCTCTTTTCTTTTTATTTACTTATCTTTTTAATTTTGAGGAAATAATGGCTTTCATTATGACATTTTCAAACTTGCTTCTACTCTTGAAAACGAATACAACAAAAGAAGAAAAAAGTGGGAAACATATGAGGCACGGTGGCACACACCTTTAGTCTCAGCACTTGGGAGGCAGAGGCAGGCAATCTCCATGAGTTCAAGGCCAGCCTGGTCTACAAAGTGAATCTAAGATAACCAGGACTCTGTTGCACAGACAAACCCTGTCTCAAAAAACAAACAAACAGCAACAACAACAAAAAGTGGGAAACATGAATGATCCTGGGAAGTGGTTATGGGACCTTGCTGCTAGGGTGACAGTTTCAGTCTGTCTTCTTACCTAGCTCCGAAGACTGTTGTCATGAAAATGCAGAGTGTGTATTAACTGGAATTAGCAGAAGCATCTTTCTGTTGTTATTTAGGTGTTTTTGTTTGTTATATTTTGATCAGGATCTTACCCTGTAGCCTACGTTGGTTTCAAATTTGTGATCCTGCCTCAGCCTCCTGAGTACAGGTTGCACCATAATGCCTGGTGGAACATTAGTTTTTAAGACAACTTTTGTTGCAGCTCTCTGTCTTCTGCTTTTCCCTGAGTAATAATAATTGCTTGGTCTGATTTGGACATAGGGAGGAGAGTCCAGGTAGTGTGGTTAGTAGGTTATTAGTGTAAAAGGAAAGCATGGGGGGTATTAAAATGTGTGTTTTATGTGGAATTAAGTTAAATGAAGGGGGCTGACAAGATGGCTCAGTGGGTAAAAGTTTTCAACACTGATCACCTGAGTTTGATTCCTAGGACCCACATGGTGGTGAAAGAGAGCTGACTACTACTGCAGGCTGCCAACTGATCTCCATGTATATGCTGTGGCAGGCATGAGTCCACACATAGGCTTGTGCACTTTTGCATACATGCACACGCACACACACACATGTTCACACATGCACACACAAGTAAATTACTGTTTTGATAGTGTTGTATGTGGGAGGGTTATTTCCTTTCAGCTTGGGAGCTCTGATGCAAATAGACTCATAGGAAAGCAAGAAATATACAGGAAAAAAAAAAGCCATGGTTTAGGTCACATCATTCCTGTGGGCTATTTTGAGTTAAACTTTAATGTCATGGCACAATAGTGAAAGCATTTGGATCAAATACAGAGACAACAATAGGACTGGTAACACTGTGGCACTGTGGTGCATTGTTCTCAGTGTCACACCTATTTCACTAGCACCCTAATCACTACCAGCCAAGGTGGCCTCCAGTGAAGCTGGACAGCATTTTAATATTTTAATTATATTATAAATATGATATAATACTTCAGCAAACTATTGAGTCAAATTTTCATTCAGTGAAGCAAGAAAATGTCTGTTTTAGGGCTGGCAATTTTCATATCACACGTTAACTGAATTTTTACATACTTGGATATCATATGAATATGTAGAGGAGAATCATTTATTTTCAAAGATATATTATACACAATAGTACTCTGCCAACTTGTTGGTTCCTTTATAGTCGCAATTGTAGCATAGTAATATCATGATGTAAAGATGGATATTCTAGCTCAGGGGTTAGAACACTTGCCAAAAACACATGGGCTTTGGTTCTGATTCTTAATACTGAAAGAAAAACAAAACAAAAAATAACTTACATATGAAGGAAAACTGGCTGAGGGATATAGAAAGTCTCTGTAACTTTTCTCTGAACAGAAAGTGTATTAAAAGTTGCCTACAGGGACTGGAGATGGTTCAGTGGGTAAGATTGTTAGGTGACTGGTGCTTAGTCAGGAGGACCAGTGTTCAACCCCAGCACCCTCATCAGGTGCCTCATAAATGCTTGTAACTCCAGCCTCAAGGGCTCCAGGACCCTCTTCTGGTCTCCTTGGGCATCTGTACACACATGTGAGCATATGTCATGCACACCACTTCCTGTTCACTTTGTGACCAGCTGATGCAGCACAGAGGTCAGTTCTCAAATGCACTTAATAAACCTGGAAGACTAGCTGTGAGAAGCAGCAGACTGTCTAGCTGCATGCAACTTGTATGTAGACAATAATGCTTTCTTCTCATCCCTTTACAGACATTTCCAAGCATTACAGCCAGAAGATTTCCATAGAGCATGAGCTTCCGACAGCAACGCAAAAGCTGATGACGACTAATGACTGCATCTTGTCGTCAGTGTTGGCCTTAACAAGTGGGGCAGGGAAGGTAACTGCGCTCCAGCTCTTTACATGTGCCCCTTTAGGGAAAGAAGGACGGGAAAACTGATCTGTAGAGGACTGTGGAATATAAGGCCTGTATGTGTGTGGTAGGAGGAGAGGAGGGATTGAACCCGGGGCCCTGTGCATGGTGGGCAGGTTCAGCCCCAAACCTTAAGGCCTTTTCTTTTTTCTTTTCTAAGATAATGTCTTACTTTTCTTTGACCTTACCCAACCTTTTTTCCCACCTTTCTTCAGTTGAACCTTCTATTCAGTCTTTAAAATACTGTGGCAGTGACTGTTCAGCATTGCGGTGAGTGAGTGGGCCACTCACTGTTTTTTAAAACCATCCAAAGTGTTTTTCTAGTTTTTACTTCATATTCAAAGCAATGATTTCATTATGATATTTCTTATATGTCTGTCATTGTATTTTGTTATATTCACACCTATTGCTCTCTTATCCCCTTTTCTTTCCCCTCTTACTGCTCTCTTTCCTCCTCCTAAACTGTGCTCTTCTGGCTTTCATGTTACACATAAACACACACACACACACACACACACACACACACACACAGACACACACACACACAGACACACACACACACAGACACACAGACACACACAGACACACACACACACACAGACACACACACACACAGACACACACATACACACACACACAGACACAGAGACACACACACACACACACACAGACA
>CAJQZJ010032237.1:2126914-2137760 GCA_907164525.1 Lophiomys imhausi
ACAGACACACACACACACAGACACACACACAGACACACACACACACAGACACACGGACACACACAGACACACGGACACACACACACACAGACACACACACAGACACACAGACACACACACACACACACACACAGACACACACACACACACACACACACACAGACACACACACACACACACACACACACACACAGACACACGGACATACACATAAATTTATAGCCCAAGGTTTTTTGAGTACTGCTTTATAAAAGAAAGTCTTTATGATTTATTTGGCTGAGGGTGTTCTTGCCACAGAACCCCTGAAGCAGAGGACAGCTTGTGACACTGTCTCAACCTTCTAGTCTGTGGACCCTGGAGACTGAACTCAGGTTGTCAGGCTTGGCAGCACATGCCTTCAGCATCTCACCAGCCCTAAATTATAATTTTATTGAACACTGCCTGTATTAGTTAGTTTCCTTATCTGTAACCATTAAATGCCTTGCAAGAAACAACTAAAGGGAGAAGAGGTTTATTTTTTCGTTATTTTGGGTTTTTTTGAGATAATAATATAATTAAGTCAATTCTTTCTTACCTTTCTCCCCTCTAAACCCTTCCATTTGCCACTCTTTTCTCTCTTTCAAATTTATGGCCTAATTTTTTATTAATCGTTACATGCATACATACACACACACACATGCACACACACATATGTTCCTAAGTATAACCTGCTAATAAAGTAGAGTAAGGTAGAAAAGATCATATATTGATTTTTCAGTGATTTACTTAAAGCACTGCCTGTACAGCCTATCTTCCAAGCTTGACTTCACTTGCTGCCTGGAACAGAATGACCTGGGGTAACAGCTGAAACAGTGTGTCATTGCCTGTAGCAGCCTGCTCACAGGCACTTCCATGTCTGTAAAAACTGCCATCCTCGGAGTATAAGAAGGGAGTGGAAATGGGACCTGGGATTGAAGCCTTTCAGGAGCTGTCCTGGCTCCAGTGCACTGAGAATGTCTTGTCTCTTCCTCTCACTGGTGTCAAAGTGCTTATTCCAGAAAGATTCCTGCAACATTTGGTCTCTATGTTACTCATGTGTATGTGATCAGGGCTGACCATTTGGTGTTGGATAACCAACTAGGGTGCTCTTCCCTGGAGAGGATCATTTCTCCCACTCTCAGCATTCCTTAGTTGCCTGTAGTCCTTTGTGTAGGGCTGAGGTCTCATGGTCTTTCCCCTGTCCACTTTGGGAAGTCTATTGTTGTTGTATTTGGCTCATAGTTTAAAGGGATGCATCTGAAGTGATGGTGGGAAAAGCATGGCAGATCCGTGGCAGCAAAGCATGTGGAGCTGGTGACATTGCATTTGTGGTTAGGAAGCAGAGAGACCTGTAGGAACTAGAAGGCTGTTACCATAAGGCCCATCCCCCAGCAGCCTGGTTCCTTCAGCAAGACCCCACACCCTGAAGGTTCCACAGCCTCACAAAACACCACCAGGTGCCAATAAGCATTCAGTCACATGGGCATATAGTACCTGACATTGAGTTTTATTTGATGCTGTAAAAGATAAAAAAAGAAGAGCCTGTAGAATATAGGAGTTTGATTGCTTAGTTTTGACAATGTTTGCCAAGGTAAAACACTCACAAATCACTACCTCATATTTTCCAAGAGAGAACACCTGCTAGTGTATCCAGGACTTCTTTTTGTAGCTAAGATATTTAGCCCGACATTCTCTCTTTATCACCATTCCATATAGTACTGTAGAATTCAAAATGATGGCTCAGCAAAATTGTCATGTGGTCTTTGTAGCTGTTACATAGACTGAACAAATGCTAAATCTGTCATTAACAAGAATCTGCAAACCTTTTAGTCTTGTTTTCTCTTCTATTTATAATTAATAAGTTAATATTTTACAGAACTAAGTTCAGGTAGTGATTATGTACTTAAGATGTTTATGTCATATTTGTTCTGTTAGAATATGACATATTCAAAGTTAGCATTAAAAACCCAAACAAGGATATCATGAGATCAGTACAGAAGTTATCGTTCAGGAGGAACACCTACAGCTGGGCATGATGCATGCCTTTAATCCCAACACTGATGACAGAGGCAGGTGGATCTCTGAGTTCAAGGCTAGTCTGGTCTACATAGTGAGTTCTAGGCCAGCCAGAGCTACATAGTGAGAGCCTATCTCAAAAAAGAAAGTCAGTTAGCCACCTACAGACTAGTTCTGCATTAGTCTTGGCTTTCAGGAGGGACAGAAACTGTACAGAGCAGGCATGTCTGTAGTCTTCTTGTGTTTACATTGGATGTCTTCTATTTAGCACATATTGTGAAGGTATTCTCAAATAAGGGCAGGCTTTGGAGCAGGTGTTGAAGTTTCATTTCCATTCAAGCTGCTCTGAGAGCTTAGTCACTTTCTATTGCTGTGATGAAACACTGTGGCAGCTTATAAAAGGGAGCATTTTATTGGGGGCTTGCTTTACAGTTTCAGAGGGTGAGTGCATGATCCATTGCAGGGAACTTGGCAGGCAGGCAGGTGTGGTGCCGGAGCAGTAGCTGAGACCTTATATCTGACCTGAAAGTTGCAGGTAGACAGAGACTGGGCCTGGCGTGACTTTTGAAACCTCAAAGCCCATCCCTGGTGATGCTCCTCCAGTAAGTCCACATCGTCTTAAACAGGGCTACACCTCCTAATCCTTCCCAAACAGTTCCATTAACTGGGAACTAAACATTCAAATGTATGAACCTATGGGGCCATTCCCATTCAAACCACTACAGAGCTGTTAGGTAGGTATTTTAGATCACTGTTGGAAAACAGAATTTTTCTTGTTATGCTGTGTTTAGATTTCGTCTTTCTTCAGCAACAACATGGACTACTTCATTGCTTCATTGAGCTATGGACCCAAGACAGCCAGTGGATTCATTAGTCCCCTTTCAGCTGAATGCATGCTTCAGTATAAGAAGAAAGCTGCTGCCTACATGAAGGCACTGAGGAAGGTTTGTGGGCTGCTGCTAACAATCATTTATGTACTCTACCCTTATTGATCTTATATTGGGGTGGTGGACCATGGTGTGCATGTCTTTTCTGGTTTTCTTTTGGAACATTACAAGCATTCATAGACTTTTAATCAGCAATTCCCTTCAGGAGAATCAGTCATAAAGACATCAGTTAGAGTACTCTAGGGAGTCAGGTAGCCTTACATTTGTTCAGGGCTGCCCTTCAGAGGAGAGATGGCATGGGAGAACTGCCTAGCATGTAAAACAGGTTGATCTAAACACCCAAATTCTTAGTGGTCTGCACATGAGCCTGAAAGATGTTTACAGGGCTATAGCTCTCTGTGTTTATCAGTCAAAGAAAACCTAAATGAATCATGGACCATCCATACTGCAAAACTCTATGCAGCGTTCAAACAGGAATACAGTGAGCATATGGTGGTATGCAGAGGGACTAACAGATCCATCCCTAAAATGTTGTGAATGCATTTTATACAGTAAATTGTACAGTAAAAGTTAGGTTACAGAAAAAAATGACAGGGAATTCTATACAGTGTGCATAGATTTATAGAAATGCTTATAATGTGCATATCAAACTGATAATTATGATTACCCCTGGATTGAAAGTGAAATTAGGGATAATTTATCTGGGATGTTTTACTTTAAGAATGTTTATATGTTTTATAGTTGAAACTCTAAAGCACAAACTATACTCACTGTAGCAATGTATACAACAGTGAAAACCAGGCAGCAGCCTACACACCCACCAGCAGTGGAATGGTTAAATCATTACACATTAATAGCATGAAACACTAGAGAGACATTAGAATGATGACCATCGGGTAGGGATAGTGGCACGTGCCTACAATCATTAATAACAGTTTATATCATAATATGTATTATATGTATGAATTATACACAATGCATTAGGAGGGTAAAAACTTCTAAAAGCGTATATTCAAACAGGAGATACATTTTGGTCTTGTATGCCCAAGTACTTATATACAGAGTCAATTTTTTGCATGTAGACTTAGTCTAACAAAGGGAAGCATCCCACATGTGTGGTAAGATGAGGAGTAAAGTCATGAACTGCTGCATTTTCTGATTTTTTTCAGTGACCACATATGCTTACTATATTTAGTAATGTATTAATAATTTTTTTCTGCTTCTGCACTTCGTGACCGTCACCTTAGTATTTGTCTGGCTCAGAGAGCAGTTTCTTATTGCTGTTTCAATGTGCGTGGCTCTGCTCACTAGTGAGGTATGGTAGCTTTTCATGGTTCCTGTGTTCTGTGAGCTTTCTGTGTAAGTCTGTTTTAAAATAAATATTACTAGCTAGAATGGAAAGAGTTCCCTATATATTAGGAAATTTAAAGAATATTTAATTTTATTCTTTGACAGTTTCTTACATATATACACTATGTCTAGGTCATATCCATCCCATATCTCTCTCCTGGAGAGCCTATATTAAGAATTTTAATCATGCTGGGCATGGTGGCACACATCTTTAATCCCAGCACTTGGGAGGCAGAGGCAGGTGGATCTCTGTGAGTTCAAGGCCAGCCTGGTCTACAGAGCAACTCTTGAGGGGAGGGGAGAGAGAGAGAGAATTTTAATCATGTTTATGTAGAAAATATTTTCTACCCTTTTGGTGTAGTTTTTTTTTTTTTTGAGAGTAGAAATTTTAATTTTGTTTATTTTGAATGGGTGGGAGCAGTATAGATGTGCCATGGCATGTGTGTGAACTTTGAGGACAATTTGGAGGAGGTTCCCCTCCACCATGAGTGGCCTCAGGTTGTCAGGCTTTGCCCACTGAGCCAGGCGCCACCCTACAAGTTTTCATCCTTGTGTTATTTTTCACTCAATAGATCTTTTCCTGTTTTTCATTTTTTGTCTTTTTTTTTTTTCTTTTCCCCTAGTATGTCTTTTTCTTCTGTGATGGTCATTCTTAGTCAAGGCCCCTTTCCTAAGATTATAGGGACATATGGCTGTGTTTTCTTCAAGCATTTTTTCATCTAACTTTAAGTGTTTAATCTCATATTTGCCACAATCAGTATGTAAAGGAAGTGGCTGTTTGTCTGCCAGAAACCAGCGGCTGTCACACAGCAAAGTCCGGTGCGCTGTTTGCGCCTGCACTTTCCAACATGCGGCAGCCTGGGTTTTGGTGCAAGCGCGTGGAGTTTGAAGTGGAGAGGTGTACAGCTGCTGTGACAAGGGCCGTCGCTTTGTTTTCCTATCACATGAATAAAGGAAATCATCAGTGTTGGTAGTTGTCTTGGTTTATGGTTGCACTCTACTAGGCATTCTTACTTCGTGTGTGGGACCCTTTAATGACCACAGTGCTTTTTTTCCTAGCCCCTCGCAGAGTCCGTGCCTTATGGGGAAGCAGTGGCCAACCGCCGGGTTCTTCTCAGCTCCACGGAGAGCCGGGAAGGCCTTGCACAACAGGTATGGGCCCGGGGACAACATGGAGTATGAACACAAGTGTTCAGTCCTGAGGGAGGTGTGAAGGCGATGAGTGCTGAGGAGCACAGAAGTCGCAGATTTCCATCCGTGACTTGTAAGACTGTTTCCCACAGAGGATGAGGACCAAAGCATCGTTCACTGACACTCGAGGACATCTTGACTTAATTGGTGTCATCCTTGGTGCTGAGTAGTAGCACTACAGACGGATCCAGAAATACTGAGGCAGCAAAACGGAGGGGGTAGAAACTGGTCAGGTCGTTTCCTTTCTTACATGAGTAGAAGTGGAAGGTTTCCATATGTTGGTCAGTTGAATTGGGGCCAGTAGATTGCATGGAAAGTACTATTTCTTTCAGAAATTGATATAAACTAATATTAATTTAGACTTTATCAGAAATTTATTTAAATTACTTTAATGTGTGCCTTTTGTTTTTGTTTTTGTTTTTCAAGACAGAGTTTCTCTGTGTAGTCCTGGCTGTCCTGGACTCACTTTGTAGACCAGGCTGGCCTTGAACTCACAGAGATCCGCCTGCCTCCACCTCCCGTGCTGGGATTAAAGGCATGCGCCACCATGCCTGGTTTATGTGACTTATTTTTAATTTGGGGAAATAATCCTTACAGGACTGGAAAAATGGCATAGTCATTTAAGAACTTTGGCTGCTTCACCGTTGTACTATCCTGATTCAGACTAGCTGTTTTTCCAGGAGGACACTGGTTTGAGTCCCAGCTTCCATGTGGCAGCTCACAACTGTCTGTAACTCTAGTTCCAGGGGATCTAACAGGAGGCCAGTCCCTCTTCCGACCTCTGTGGGCACCTGATATGGTGCTGGGAACCAAATTCAGATCCTGAGCAAGAACAGCCATTGCTCTTAACCACTGAGCCATCTCTCCAGCCCCCAAAACTACTTAAAAAAAAAAAAAAAAACCTTTTAAAAGCATAACATACAAGCCGGGCGGTGGTGGCCCATGCCTTTAATCCCAGCACTCGGGAGACAGACGCAGGCAGATCTTTGCAAGTTCGAGGCCAGCCTGGTCTACAAAGTGAGTCCAGGGCAGCCAGGGCTACACAGAGAAACCCTGTCTCGGGAAAAAAAAAAAGTATAACATACAGATCACTAATGCATGCCACAGTTTTTACAAGTAAATAGATTAATGTAACCAGGACCTGAAGTTCTAAAGTGTGTGTGTGCGTGGGGGGGGGGGGGGTTAGGGGTGCTTCACTGTGTAAGGTGTCCCTCTGCTCCAGTGTTAATCTGTATTTATGGTTCCCATTCTGCACAGTCTTTACCCCCCACCCACTACATTCTGTCTCCATCATTCTCTAAGATGGAAAATTCTGTTACTTTTTAAGGTTCAACAGAGTTTGGAAAAGATTTCTAAACTGGAGCAAGAAAAAGAACACTGGATGCTAGAAGCACAATTAGCCAAAATCAAGCTGGAGAAAGAAAACCAACGAATTACAGACAGGCTGAGAGGTACAAGCGGTGCCCAGCTGCCTGGGCTGGCCCAGGAAAATGCCACTGTGTCCACTGCTCACCAGGGGGAGACTGCAGCTCAGGTCCCGACAGAGCCTGTGCGGAGCACTGGTCAGGTGAGTGGCTTCCTACCTGCCCTCATGCAGTTCATTTCACTGGTAATTGGTGAGGAGCCAACCTGTTGCATTCCTGCTTCTGCAACCAAACAGCAGAAGCCTGGTAGCTTATGACCAGCAAGAGGCTGGGGAGTCCAGGACCAGGTGCCTCTCCAGGGTGCGCTTCTTGGTCACTGTTGACTGCCTCTCCACATCGTGCTGTAGATGTGAATGAGCCTCCTGATCTCTGTTTTGTGAATGTCCAGTACACCATCTCCCAAGGGCCCTTCCTCCTACTCCATCACGTGAGTTTAGGAGAGGCATAAACAAGCCCATCTAAATTACATGCCCTTTTTATTGCTTTAAGTAATAGCAGCTTGTCTCCTTCAAAAAACAACTGTGAAATTACATGAGGTTTCACCAGATGTCCACTTGGCAAGCACTGTGTTTCTAGAGAAGTTGCAGTAAAGTCAAATGAAGGATGGCTCTGCTTCTCTTTGAAAGCAATTCCAAGATGGAGTTGTGGTTTCAACCAAGGACCAAATGCCTGATTTTTTAGTTACCTTGATTTTGGTCTTTTTTTGTAATTTTGTACCTTGCCCCATTCTCTGGGCAGTGAGGACTAAGCCAGGGCCTTGCACTTGCTTGGTGGGTGCTCTATCACAGAGCTAAATTTCCACCCCTACAAATACCTAACTTTTCTAGAGTGACCACTAACGGCCCTTTAAAAGAACTTCATAGTGTATCCCAGAAAGGGCAGAGCTCAGAAGCATGTATGACATAGTGCCCTCAGACTCACTGCTTTCTGTCAGGGTCACCTGGGCAGAAGGTCTCACGCCTCACGTGCCCTGCTTTCTTTTTAAGTGCTGTGATTTAGAAAGTAAAGAAACAGCTTTCTTGGCATTATGGAACTCAAGATTATTTTTATGAAGTTTTCTAGTTATAACACCCTGCTTATTATTAAAAAAAAAATTGGAACCTCAAGAAAAAGAGAAAGCAGAAAGGGAGAGTGTCAGTCAGTCAGAGCAGTCTGGGCACCAAGGAGGCTCCAGAAGGTACAGTACTCGGGTGCATGCTGACACTCCAGCTGGCTCACTGAGGCCACCATGGTCCTTGGTGGGTCTCAGGCTTGCCTGTGTGCAGACCAGCTTTATTCTCAAGGTATGTGCTTGGGTATCCATGTCTCAGCAGGGTCTGAACCCCAGATGACTTGTCATCTCTAAGGTGTGGTTAAGCATCAGAGCAGAGGTACTCAGCCTTCTTAATGCTGTGACCCTTTAATACAGTTCCTTATGTGTGGTGAACCCCAACAATAAAATATTTCCTTTCTACTTTATAACTGTAATTTTGCTACTGTTACAAATTGTAATGTAAACATCTGATGTGCAGGATATCTGATTTGTGACTCCCAGGTTGAGAACTGCTGCATTAGCTGACCATCTTCACATTTTTAATATAAATGTCAGTGTTTAGGATAAGGTATTACTTTTATTTTTTTATTATAATTTATTTGTGTTCAGAGCTGGGGTGAGGGGATATCATGAAGGAGGTTCTCACCTTCCACCATGTGGGACATGGAATCAGACTCAAGTCGCCAGGCCTGGTGCCAGGTGCCTTTACCCACTGAGCCATCCTGCTGGCCCTGAGCCCTGGAGCTGTCTTTTAGATGGTTCAGAAAAAGTATGTGTATATAAAAGGGGAAATCAAATGTAGCATGCTTTTATTGAATCTAGATAGTGCACATGGATGAGACATCCAAAAAGCACCAGAATCTAAAATCTGTCCAAGACTTGTTTGACAGTGTGGCAGCCCTAGTCACCATTGAATTCTGAAGGAGCCACTTCTAGAGTCAGTCTCTTCAACAGGTCAGACTGTTCTCCACTGTCTGACCCCCATACACTCCTTCCTTTCACTCACACTTGTGCTGGTTGCAGAGGTGGTGGTGGCCAGGAAGTATGCGTGGCACCAGACAAGCCCAGAGGTGATGCTGATAGTTTTGGCAGGGATTGCCATAATCATTTGCCAGACTGGGTCTAAAAGCATGGCGATGTATTATCTCGGTCTGTAAAAGGGTATGAAATAAACTTATCCCCAGCTCATATACAAAGGAATGAGACTTAGACCAAGACAATTTGTTTGGCTTAGACAATTACTGGGAGGTTACCCCTAATCTATTTTTCTACAAGCTGGACTGGCCATTTCACCAGCTCACTGTTTGAATCCTCTGGATTATTCCTGATCCAACAGTCAGTGTCCTGATGGCAATGGCTTCGCTCAGGCAAGTGTTGCTGGCTCCTCATGGCTGATGGAGACTCCTCCTCTCCTCCTCACCTCCTCTCCCTTCTCTTCCTCTCCCCTGTGGTTCTCTCTCTCCGGGTAACTCCCAACTTACTTACATCTATTCCCTCCAGTAATTAGGTATATCCAGTTTTATTTGACCAATGGTGTTGAATTGAGGAGGCAGAGTTTACACAACAAGGGCCAGTATATGTGAGAATCTGCTCTTAAGACAGTAAACAGATCTCATGGAGCAAAATGACTAACATTTGAATACATGACCGTTCCAGATCAACCCCAACATAGTCCATCCTTAGTTAGGATTGTAGGAGTGTGAAATTGTAGGCACTGTCCATTTTATTGTTCAAAGAGAAGTACTTCACCTAAGCCCATACCTGATCTTGCGTGCAGTGTGCTGCTTGGCTTTCTGAGAAGATGGCATTACATACTAGTATACTTGGTAGTGATGTCAGCTGCTGAAAGCCAATGCCTGTTTTTTCCTGGACCCCTATTAATGGCCAACACTGTTTTCCCACATGTAAGAGAGAATTCCTAGGGACATGAACTTTACTACTGAACACCACTGGGTCCTGTTGTTCTGCATCCATTGGGGAGTTCTGTCCTTATCTGGTATCCAGCCAGAAGTACATGCTCCTCTATCAGAAGGGCCAGGCTGCATCAGTTTCTGGGCAGAAAAGGATGGGACTCGGACTAAGGCCCATACTCTCAGGATGTCTAGTCAGGCTGGAGAGGCAGGAGAAAAGCTTATTTTCACTGCCAAGTGTCACAGCTCTTATGATAAGCATGCAGGAGGGTTAGCGTAGCCCTAACCCTCTCTGTCACACAGAGAAGGTTACTGCTAAGCTCAGCTTCCAGTGTTAGACTGGGTAGCTTTAAGGATCTTGGAGCTCCTGGACTGAGCCAAGTGACTTCAGGAGTCCTGCTTGGTTTGGGAGGATCTGATGGCTGTTTTGGGGACAGCCACCAACCAGACACTGCTGCAGATGAGCACTGTGGTGTGTTGTGCAGGAGAAACAGCAGAAGCTCTGCCACCAGGCCGACTGGCGGCAATGATCAGGATGTGAGCCTGTCTGGCAGCAGCAGTAGCAGCAAAGTGACCTGGTGCAATCCTGGTTAGGCAGGCATGTCCAGCAACGTGTTCTCCATGGGGGAAAATCTTTTCCTTCCCATGCCCCAAAATAAACAACCGAGTCTCAGACAGTCTTGGTGGAGAAATGGAGAAAGAATTTATTTCATGAATCAGGGACATTATAAACCTTTGGGCAGTGGGAGGGTTTTCGGAGGTGAATGTGTTTGATTTTCTGAGACTAGGAGTGCCAGGGATACTACAGTAGCATGTTATGATATGGTTCTGTCTTAAGACAGGGAATACAGTACCTAATTACCACATGGGCAGCAGGGGTCGGGGAAAAACTCCAGGTACAGTTAGAGGCGTGAACAAATGTCATAGGCTAAAAGCCAAAGCACAGGAGATGTCATCAGCATGGGGAGGCGCCTCCCGAAGTCCCCAGGGCTTCACTGGGCAGGAGATGTCATCAGC
>CAJQZJ010032237.1:2137770-2160106 GCA_907164525.1 Lophiomys imhausi
AGTCCCCAGGGCTTCACTGGGCAGGAGATGTCATCAGCATGGGGAGGCGCCTCCCAAGTCCCCAGGGCTTCACTGGGCAGGTCTCTTATCAGGAACGGACTGGGCCTGCAACTTCCTGAGGGCTACTTGAAACTTCTTAGAGGATCTGGGGTTCCCCAGATCAGGTAGAAGAGGGGATCCGCTGAAGAAGGGAGCACCAAGCTCAGGGACTTTCCAGTAATGCCAGACTTTATCAGCAGAAATTCCACACAGCGTCCAAGTGATGGCTGTATTGAGGGCTGGCACATTTAGAAGTTGTTCTTCCTTGAGTTGGACGTCCAGTTAGCATGTGTGCATCCAGCCTCATCTTCTGTTCCGTCCGTCACCTCTTAAAGGTCTTTCCCTTCCACCTTCCATGCGCCATCTGTGCTTTTCCTAGGGTCTAACTAGGACTGATGTGCTCCTGTACCTGTGTGTCTTTCTGCTAGGATAGAGGAGTTCATTTGTCCCTGGGATACCTGTCTTTCTGGCTGATCACGCTCATTTCCCTATGTAAACCAATTGAATTCTGCTCTCTGATAGTGTTCCTTGGGTTTTGCCTTGAGTGTCGTCATGTCTGCTCATTTGCCTGGATGTCTGCCTACTCACGACTCCTGTCACCTGTGTGTGCTGCCCCCTCTCACCAGCTGTTCCTTCCTACTCTTTCATTTTCTTGATTTTAAATCTAATTGGAATTTAAATGTTGTTGAGATGGATTTTCTATGAACATCTATTTCAGATACTGTCTTTGACGTTCAAAGTTAGAGAAAGGCTGGGCTGCCTCTTAATTTTCACACACTACTATATATAGTGGAATATATTGCCCTTCTGTAGTTGCTTTCTATCTAATGCAAGATTCGCTAACCATCCACATAGAGTGCTGTAAAGCCACAGAGAAGGTGGAGGAAGATGTCCTAGAAGCAGTGACATGAGTGGGTTTTAAAGCTTGTCAAGGAGTCGAAGGCAGGACACGAGGATGGGAAAGTTTTTCCCTGCTGCGCATGGCAGACTCCTGCCTAAGAGGCTGGCCTCACCTCGTACATGGTAGACAGAGAGGTGAAGAGACAGTTTTGTCATCTTCGCTGTTCCTGCTTTCCAGACAGTTTTAAAAATTTCCTCTGCCCACTCTTAGGTGAACACAGTGAACTAAATCTGTGTGGCTGTGGGTGAGCGGCCTTAAAATGCCGGTATCTTGGCTGAGAGAAGCAACCTGCCTAGTTCAGAGGTAACTGATTCAAAAGGGAAACTTAGTCTTCAATCCCAGAGGTCACTTTAGGGCCAAATAAGCAATACCAGATGTAAATGGACTGTTTAAAGCTCTGTAACATTTCAAAGGGAAAATATTAAATATTTTCATTAAAATACTCAGGACTGAATTCAACCACATAGCCATGGGTTCATTATTTTTAAAAAGATAATAATCTCAAGGAAGAAAACACACAGAACAATACAAATGTTCACATTTTGTTTTAATTAAAACCATCACTTAAATTAGTGGGCTTTTCAAATATACGGTAGATATAATAACAATTATCCTTGTTCATTAGAGGTAACTGAAAATAGAAGAAGAAAAAAGAAAAACAATGGCATTATCCCAAATAAATGCTCTATTGCTACTAAACTTCTTTCTACAAAGTGTCATATCTGATTGATAAAAGTTTTAGGTCTCTTGGACAGTGGTGACACATGACTTTAATCCCAGCACTTGGGAGGCAAAGGCAGGTGGATTTCTGTGAGTTTGAGGACAGTCTAGTCTCAAAGTGAGTTTCCGGACAGCCAAGGTTACACAGAGAAACCATGTCTCGAAAAACAAAAACAAAAAATGTTTTAGGACTAAGCATAAGGTTAATGTATATTGTGTTATCAGAAACTGTAGAATGCTATGGGTCCCACAGGTTGCCATATCTAACACATCTTAGTTTTCATGGTTAGATTTCACTGTCTTAATATCATGTCAGTGTCATACAAGGCTCTGTGCATATTAGGTGACTTTCTCCTTCTTAGGCCAGGGTTAGAATTGCAGAATTGGACTGGAGACATGGCTCAGGTTCTGTTCTTGTTGGGGACCTAAATCTGGTTCTATGCACCCAGGTCAGGCAGCTCACAGCCTCTTGTAACTCCATCTCCAAGGGATCTGGGGCCCTCATTGAAACTTTGGGGGGCACTGAACTCATGGGGCACATACCTAGAAATGGACACACACACACATACACATAATTTAAAATAATATGAATAATCCTTAAGAAAGAACTTCAGAGCCAGAAGACATGAATATTCTAAGTTCCTTGATCTTCATTGCCAAATATGTTGTAACAAGACTGTATTGGTTTGTATTCTTGTTAGTGGAATATGAGAAAATGTTGAAAAAATACATTTTATAGCATTCCTTCCGTTTGTAGACCATTCCTTTGAAGGACTCTGTATGGTAGGTACCATGTTTTCAAACTTGAGAGTAAGACTGGGAGAAGTAAAACGGTGTAGACATAGCTTTTCATTTCATTTCATCAAATATGGTTAATGTTTGATTACACAAAATCAAATGATGAACAGGTTGTTATAAACAGTTTTTTTTTTTTTTTGGTTTTTCGAGACAGGGTTTCTCTGTTTAACAGCTCTGGCTGTCCTGGACTCACTTTGTAGACCAGGCTGGCCTCGAACTCGCAAAGATCTGCCTGCCTCTGCCTCCCAAGTGCTGGGATTAAAGGCGTGCGCCACCACCTCCCGGCCTATAAACAGTTTTTAACTGAAAGACAAAAGGAGAAATTTCCACTCACTGAGGAGAAAACTAGCTCTTCTATAACCAAAAATTCTTATGGAAGACTCTTGTATCTAGATGGGTAGGATATCCAGTAGTTCAATGGCATTCAGTCCTCAGAGCAGTACTCTTGAAAGCTGGGCACAGGGCCACTCTTGTGATCCCAGCACCAGGCTGCCTACGCCAGGAGGATTGCCATGAGTCCATGACCAGCCTTGGTTATATAGGGAAACTGTCTCTACAGAGGCAGTGATCAAAGGGGAGGGATAAAAGAATGATACACTTTAGGGTGGTTGAGAATTTGTGTAAACTGCCCACCCGGGGTCATCTCTGGTTGTTAGAGCCCATGGAGAATTAAGTCTCAGGGTTAGTAGTTTCCTTAAGTCCTTCTGCTTTCCACCCACTCCATCACCTTAGACAGTGGCTTGAATTCTGAAGCCATACCTGTTCTTGAGAGCCTTTCTGTTTTTGAAAGGGTGGTAGTATTGGTCAGGATTGAACCTAGGGCCTGTGCATATGAGGCAAGCTCTGTACCACTGAGCCACCCCTAGTCCTGTCTTAATCTATGAAACAAAACTTCAGAAAATGCAGTTGCACTATAATTTATCTAAAATGTTTTAAGTCTCAAATTAATGTTTATTAATGTCTTGATAACATGTCAAAGTATGCTTTTTCCTTTTGAGTTTTTGTACAAAGTGATTATGTGTGTTTGTTTTTTTTTTTTTCACTCCACACGTTCATAGACTGTGGTCTCTGTAGAACTGCCTCTGGCTACTGCTTTGGGAATGTATGACAAGGCCAAAGTCGACCATCCTCTTGCCCTGCCTGGGTGGTTTGTTGGGTGGATCGGCATTTGACAGTGGCCATCAGTTTCTGTCTAATGGCAGAAGTCATGCTAAACATCTACAGTGATCTGACCTGTGTTACCAATGCTCTGTGCAGCAGTGCAGACCGAGAATCCGCTGTAGGCTATTAATGTCTGCCTCTGACATGTAAATCTCCTGTTCTAATGGTGTTTTTCTTTATGTTCTAGATTGGGATTTTAACCAGGATGCCAGATAGTGAGGTAATGTGGACTTGACATCATGTTTCTTGTTAGTGCATGTGTAGCACATGTCTGCAGACAGAGTTCCACAGGAGCTCTCTGTGTGTTTGTTTCTGGAAATTCTTATACAGAAAGCGAGTGTTTTTCTCCCATTGATGCTTCCATGGTGCTTTTGCCTTTCCTTGAATGCTGTCCTCAGTAGAGGGTACTTTAGAGCCTGGCTTAGCAAAGGCCGTGTCCAGGGGCCAGCTTACACAGCCCTGCCTGGCCACAGGGCGTCGCTCTTTGCCAGGTGTATGAGAACGAAGGGCCTTAGGCCTCCCTGTGTGTTTGCTGTGAGTGAGCCCGGAGGTGGTGTGACTTCTCACATGGGCTTACACATTTGAATTTTGAGATACGTGAAGATCATGGTTTTGCAAGTGACCAGTAATGAAAACTGAAGTAACTGAGCTCATTACTTAGTGCAGATGTGCTGGTTCTAGGAGGCCAGTGGCTTCTGTGATTTCCTTATCACTTAGTGTGGCCATGATGCGGAATATTCTAGGAGGTCGGTAGATTCTGTGGTTTCCTTATGTATGTCAAAGGTACTATTGAGCTTTGTGTTTTTAAATTTGGCTCAATTATGTATCATTGCTAGTATAACCAGGAAAAATACCAGTCTGGAACAAAGGACCCAAACTGTTTACTTTTGTTTAATTTATTAGTATGTTTAAGAACATTACATTTTCCTGAAAAAAAAATTAAGGGTGAAAAAAAATGTTCTACATTTAGAGATTCCAAGACATGAGTCAACATACCACAGCAGTTTTTACACTTAGATGTTGATTGCAGCATTGATCAGAGTGTCCAAGTCATGAAGGCAATGTAGGTGTCCATCAGCAGAGAAATGGCAAAAAAAAAGGTGGTGTATTTACACAATGGAATTCTATGAAGTCGTAAAGAATGATATGTTGTTTTTAAGAAGATGGATATAGCTAAAGATTATCATATGAAGAAGATCAGGTCAGACTCAGAAAGATAAATGTCATGTTTTCTGTCATTTGTGGGTCGTAGACGATACAAAAAAGCATATATATGACTCTCTAGAAGATGATAGGGACTAATGGAGGAGGGAGAGATGGGGAATTTGGGGCATGGGCACGTATATATACTTATCTGAACCGAAACCCTGTTCTATATGACTATATGCTAATAAAAACACACAGTAGTTCCAATAAATAATCCTCTGTTCTCTGCCCTCTTCCAATTAAAGGCATATTAGTCAGAAAGATGGAGATTTTGAAAGTTAGTTGTGGCTGATAAAGGATGGTCAGAATTGTGTATGGTGGCTCACCCCTGAAATCCAACTACTTGGGAGGTTGATACAGGGGTCTTGTGAATTTGAGTTTAGCCCTGGATGCTTTGCAACACTCTTATTTAAAAAACAAACAAAACAAAACAAAAAGCAAAAAACACTCAAGAGAGCAAGAATGAATAAATGAAATGAAAAACATGGTACCTGGAAAGATGTGGTCCATATGGCTTTCGTACTTCACTGCAGTGCTGTTCTCTTCTGGGAGCTCTAAGACACAATCTGGGGGGTTCTGGCTAAGGAGATCTGGGCTGGTCTCCTGGTGTTCCTTTGAGGGGAAGGAGACCTGTCTCCTGTTAGGCTCCAGTGAAGAGGTGTAAAATGTGATCATTGTTTCCTTTGCTAGAATCGCCCTTCTCACTGGTCTCTCTTGTTTGTGTTTTGCTTAGGCTCTTGATGTGGAGTCCCGTGAAGACCTAATTAAGAATCACTACATGGCAAGGATAGCGGAGCTCACATCTCAGCTGCAGCTGGCTGACAGTAAGTCAGTGCACTTCTATGCGGAGGTGAGTCGGGTCAATGAGATTGCCATTTCTCCCTGACCCTTCTAGAGTCAGGTCAGGTTCTGTTCTCTGTTGGCTGGAAAAGAGACATCATTACCTGCACTTCCTGTCTACGTGTGTCTGGATCGGTTGTAGCTCATGGTGATTAGTCTGTGTACTACTCTATAATCTTAATTTCAGCAAGTGTAAGGCTCCAACTTACTGCAAGAGAGAGGACAGATGTAGGCGGCCTTGCTGTGCTGTTGTGAGCTTTGGAGGATTAGTAGAGGTCACTTGTCTCAGCTGTAGAGGACATGCACACATGAAGGGACTCTCTCTCACACACACAGGTGAAAAGTCAAATGTGTCCCATCTGTTTTGGTTTTGCTTTACTTGCTCTGTATGTGTGTGAGTGTCATGGCACATGCAGACGTGAGAGAACAGCTTGCGGGAGTTGGCTCTCTTCCACCATGTGGTTCCAGGGATCAAATTCCAGTCACTGGGCTTCACCACACCTTTAACCCAAACCATCTCGCCAACCCATCTTTAAATTCTCTCCAGTTTCCATGTGTGTGTGCGCGTGTCCGTGTGTGTATGTGCACACGTGAGTGTGTGTGTGCGTGTGTGTGTGTGTGTGTGTGTGTGTGTGTGTGTGTGTGCATGTGTGTGTGTGTGTGTGTGTGTGTGTGCTGGATGTGCATGTGCACACACCTCTTCATGCACATGTGGAAGCCAGAGGTCAGTCTAAGGTGTCTTCCTCCATCATTCTCTTCCTTATTTTTTGAGACGTGGCCCCTCCTGAACCAGAGCTTATTGATCAGACACCATGCTCCTCTTGTCTTTATTTCCCTGGCTCTGGGATTATAATGTACAGCCATCATATCTGGTTTTTTTGTGCGACTGTTGGTATCTTAGTTCCTCGTGCTTGCATACTGAGCAGTTACCGACAGGCTGTCTCTCTAGCCAGCACTCTCTAATTTCTAAATGACAAGTTTATAGGACTGACTTTAAGTGATAAAATGAAAATGTCGTCTATTTTAACTTACAAGAGATATAAAAATCTTACTTTTGTCATGTTTTCATTTTCCTTTACTCAGTAACTCATATAATTAAAAACCTACTATGCACCATATAGAATTTACAGAGTTGGAGGGAAAGTGAATGAGATGACTATATTAAAAAATAAGGAAGAAAAATAGTTGGGTAAATGCATGCAGGGGAACACTTTATAGTAAGAGTTAATTACAGATGGCAGGTAGAGAATTATACCACTTAAGTTGTTAAATGAAAAAGGAAGGGATGGCACACTGTATTGGGACCCAGCTTTATCTGTGATTGTCTCTAACATTGCAGAAATGAAGAGGCTGATAGGCAGCCATTACTAGAGGTAGAGAGGAACTTTGTTTTTTTCTGTTAAATAAAATTGCCTAGCCCAATGGATAGGAGACTGCTGAACCCACCTTTGATGGGTTGTTCGCTTGTGACTTCTTGCTACAGTGTAGAAAGTGGGGGGCCCAGCAAGCAGGCTAGCTGATGTTAGAATGGTTTCTCTTGAGATGTGTGTACAGCTGATGCCCATGATTTCTGGTTCCCTCTGCTCTCTGTGTCAATGTCCCTGCTGTGATTGTTATCTTCCTGTGGGCCCATGCCGTGCATGCTGTCTCCCTGTCCGTGGGGTTCAGTGCTGAGCTCAGATGGAAATAGTTGGTTTGACTGTACAAACTGTCCTAAATTTTTCTTGAGAACAAGTGAGTAACTAGGGAAATTTTAGGCTGTCTCATTTTCATGAGATGTGCCTATTTTAGTGAATGTTTTCAGCACAATCATGATACAAGAATTTTTAGATTGTCGTAGTTTGTTCCCATCTATAAACAGGAAGTAGTACCGCCCCTGTATGACTTCACTGGAAAGGAGAGTTGGAGATCCCGATGTCCACACAATATTGAAATGTATCTCTTCAGATCCTCCTTGTTGAACAGTAGTGTGGAATAAAATTTTCTCTTTTTCCCTTTCACATGCTCTGTCTTACATCATCTTGGTTTAGTGAAACTCCTAGGGAAACCATCCGTCTTCCCCAGGTAGATATGTAAGTCTGTGGATGAGGTTATAAGGATGTTTTGGTTCCTGTATTGAGACCTCTAGTGAAGAACTTAAAATCCAGGGGATCCATCTTAGGTCCCTGGTTGGCAGCCTTCAGTCACTTTTGATAAGACCACTGTCCTTTATCCATTCCCAGTATAAATGGATCCTGTGTAAATGGAGACCATTCTTGTGTGCTTTGTAACCACTGGTCATGGGCTGGAAGTAGGAAACACTGTTGAGCTGGGCTGCTGGACTTTTTACCTTAATAAAACATTTTAATAAGGTAAAAGGAGTGGTAGGTGGAGCCACATCTTCCTTGTCTTCCACCATGTGTACTCATGTACTCAGCTGAGAGTTTTGGAATGAATGTGTGTGTGAATGAATGAACGAATGGCCTTTGGCTTTGGTGACTATACTTTGCTAACCTTCCGAGGATAAAATTGAGTGTTTGCATTACACAGTGCCGAGCACTCTCTAAGAGACTAGCCCTGGCAGAGAAGTCTAAGGAGACCCTGACAGAGGAGATGAAGCTGGCCAGCCAGAACATTAGCAGACTTCAGGTGAGTGCCTACACATGACCCCTGCACATTAGTGTCTCTCGCTGACCATTGTAAGGGGCAAAGCCTGCCTTCCCTTGGGAAGTGGTGGTCTCTAGACTTTAAACACACTTTTCTTCCTTCCTTCCTTCCTTCCTTCCTTCCTTCCTTCCTTCCTTCCTTCCTTCCTTCCTTCCTTCCTTTCTTTCTTTGTCTCTAGTCTTTAAACACACTTTTCTTTCTTTCTTTCTTTCTTTCTTTCTTTCTTTCTTTCTTTCTTTCATCTTTTTTTCTTTCTTTCTTTCTTTCGCCTTAGCCTGGATTGAGCAATCTTGGCCCATCTAAGCTAGGTTATAATTCTGTTCCCCAAATATGGAACCCCAATAGATACATATGTCCCCTTGGAGTGTTATTCTCCATGCTACACTGATGTTCCAGGCCATGTGGCATGATGTTTTTCCATCTTTAAACGTACTTTTCAAGTCACTGCATTTCTAGCTCTAATATAGCAATGTATTGCTTATACCAGACAAAAAGTGGCCATCTTATTTGTTTTCCATTTGAAGTTAATTTAAAATTCTTCCACAGTCTCATTTGTTTATTTCCATTTACCCATAATTCCTCTTTCCTCTTTCTTGTCAACATTCCTCATGATTGGCTGCAGGCTTGTTCTATATACATTATTCTGTCTTGTTTCAGAAACTGACCTAAATAAACCTAAGAGTGGGCTGCAGAACATTCTGTTTCTCATTCTTCTTTGCTGGGTTTCAAAGCTTTGCTTTTGTTGGGAGCGAGGTGCCACATGCCCTTAATCCCAGCACTTTGGAGGCCGAAGCAGGTAGAACACTGTGATTTCTGGCCAGTCTGGTCTACATAGCAAATTCCAGGTCAGCCAGGACTACATAGTGAGACCCTGCCTATATATGTGTGTATGTATAATTAAATACATAAATAAATCAAATTCCCATTTAAAGCCTTGCTTTTCAGGAAGCCCTTGTTACTATCAATGTGAGATATGCACAGGAAAACCCAGGAACACAGCACCCCACGTTTCAGATCAACTACTTAGATTAATTAGGAATACTGGAGTTGATCAAAGAGGCTAAGGGGAACATGGGAGGTGGGAGGAGAGAAGAGTGCCCTTCTGGGTTGGTGCAGATGGCCAGGAGCCTGTGCAAGGCATTGGAAAGCCAGGAGGTATTTGGAAGTGTCGTTTCACTGTCAGGCTTTTGATTATTCTATACCCAGCCAAGAAAAGAGTGCTTGTAATTTTGTATGTGTAATTACATATGTGTGAGCATGCATGTGGAGACCAGAGGACCACCTTGGGTATTGTTCCTTGGGAGATGGTCACCTTTTTTTTTCTTGAGACAGGGTCTCTTTGGCCTCAAACTTGCCAAGTATGCTGGCTAGCTTGCCAATGAGTCTCTCTTCCCAGTGCTGGGATTTCTAGGTGTCCCCAGGCCCAGCTTCTTTTTACGTGAGTTTTAGGGATGGAACCTGGGGGGGGTCGTATTTGCAAGGTAAACACTTTACTGACTAATACCTCCTAAATTTTTGCAAATAAGTTATGAACACATTCTTCAAAGGCTGATAATATTTCTCTACCATTTCTTTTAACTTTGTTCTTCCATTCGGCCTTAACCTTTGTGTTAAGTGATCAACTCAGGCATCATGATGATCGGCTGCTTTCCCACATGTTTATAGTAAGAGAAGCTTCTGGGTAGTGGCTGGGGTCTTTGATAGGCCTTTCTTCTTTTCCCCTGCTCTTAAGGACGAGCTGATGACCACCAAGAGGAGCTACGAGGACCAGCTAAGTATGATGAGTGACCATCTTTGCAGCATGAATGAGACTCTGTCCAAACAGAGGGAGGAGATTGACACGCTAAAGATGTCCAATAAGGTGTGTGTATGTGTGGGTGAGGGAAGCGGTCCCACCACATGGGAGTGTCTAATGCCCCAGATAGAAAATACTTCACTGTGATGTGTTTTGAGAGGAAAGTACTTGGAAATACTCTTCCTTCACTTCATTTTCCTGTCCAAATAGAAAATTAAGTTTCCTTGACTGAGTCTAAGCTGAGATCTGATCTCCTGCCCTTTGACATTTTGCTGTTGTGTAAGAGTAAGAGGGACTACAGATGGCCTTAGGAGGGGGGTGGTGCTCCGTCTCTATGAGACCCTGGTGGCTTCTGGGTAACCCTTAGCAAATTGCTTTATTCAGTAAAATCATGGATCCTAGTTAATTCACATATAAAAGTCTCATTGAAGGAAGTCAGGACAAGAACTCAGACAGGGCAGGAATTGGAGCCAGGAGATGATGCAGAGGCCATGGAGGGGTGCTGCTCACTGGCTTGCTCAGCCTGCCCACCCACCACGGGCTGTGCCCTCCCTCATCAATCACTAATTAAGAGAATGCCCTACAGGCTTGCCTACAACCTGATCTTATGGAGGTATTTTTAAAATTGATGTTCCCTCCTTTCATATGACTGTAGCTGTGTCAACTTGACATAAAAATGTCCAGCATATTCCTCTACTTAGTGGTAATTTACATTGCTGTATTGTCCTCTTCTGGCGGAGCGAACATTGTCTCCACTGGATACTGAGAACACATCTCTACTGCGTGTGTGACGTAATCTTGTTCTTAGTGTCTGTACTCCGCAACTGTTGCCCATTTATGGGAAGAAATAGTGTGTGGACCTCATCATTTAGGGATTTAATTAGAATGTATCCTTAAGAAGTGAACCTCTCCAAAGAGAAGAGAATGATGCCAAATCACCATGTTTGAGGGAGTTGTGGACAGTCACTCCAAACTCTAAAACAGTAGTTCTCAACCTGTGAGGTGTGACCCCCTTGGGGGTGGTCAGAAGACCCTACATTATGATTCATAACAGCAGCAAAAGTACAGTTGTGAAGTAACAACAACATAATTTTATGGTTGTGGGTCATTAACAGCATTAGGAAGGTTGAAAGCCACTCCTCTAAAACCTGCTTATTTAAATAACAAAAAACATAGTTTTTTAGTTTGCACTAAAACTATTTTGCTTCATGAAATCTCATAGAAAAGGGAATTTTGGTAAGCTGGGTAGTTACTTGTTTTTGTTATCTACCTTTGGCCCCAAGAGGGATTAGGTCTGGAAATCAAGTGTAATAAACAGGTTTGTGATGACTGAATAAAAACTGGCATGCATGTTACCTGTCAGCTTTCTCCATAGGGGAAGCCAGAGTGTTCCATGGGACAACATGGCCCTCAGACAACTTGCTTTATAATATGTGTGAACACTTCTTCTGAAGCTTATGCTCTTATGGTGGAAATTTTTCTTTGCACAGGGAAATTCTAAGAAGAACAGGAGTCGATAGCTGACAAGTAGCTGGCCAGTGACTGTTCCCTCCAGACAGGCTGCGGCTGCTGCCCGGAGATCGGGCCAGACTCCACAGCCAGTGCTGGCAGCCTCCGGGAAGCTGAAGTGCTGTTGGACCTGGTGAACCAGCCAGTGTTGTCTGTGACCTTGAGACATTTGAGGTATATTTGTAAACAGCAAGTCAAAGGCAGAATTTGATGTTGTCAGTCAAGTGGAAAACAATAGACATAACCATGGAAATTGTAGGTTTCCTTACGGTGTTTTTACTGTGCACTTTTTAAAATTAGGATTTAATTTCAGTACGTAAGAACAACAAATATTTTGTATATTTTCAAACTCAATTATATGGTAATGGATTTGGTATCTATGGGATAGATATATGTTTCTGGATAAAATGCTTAAATTGTCAGATGTCATTACTTCCTGTATTGTCATTTCTTCTTATAACTGAAATTGAAAGACATCTCAGATTCTTTTTAAAAGAATCTCTCCCCATTCTCCCTCCCTCCTTCCCTTCCCCCTTCCCTCCATCCCTGGAGATGACGAGCCTTGCAGCCTTTAGAGCCCGTGGGCTTGCTGTCCTGTGTGCAGCTGTGCAGTACACTGTGTGTTAGAATAATTGCTAAAGGAAATTCTTGTCAATAAATTCATACCCACATGAACCTTACGGTCTGTCTGTGACAATGTGATGAAAGAAACCGAAAATGCATCCAGCCCCAGTTGACACAGAGGTAAACTTTGTAACTGAGCAATTGTACAGGTAAGCTCTAGAAGGCCTTTGTGTTTTTCTGGGAAATACCTTTCAAACAAGGACCCTAAGCCCTTCCAGCTCTCCCTGGACCCTGCTATTTCAGTGAGGACTCCAGGGTGCCTCTCCCTGGACCCTGCTATTTCAGTGAGGACTCCAGGGTGCCTCTCCCTGGACCCTGCTATTTCAGTGAGGACTCCAGGGTGCCTCTCCCTGGACCCCACTCCCAAGGCCACAAGCAGACGCTTTGTGCTCAGTTGCTCATCACTGTCTTGCAGCTAGAAAACTAAGGTTTAGAGGGCCGAGACAACCTGGCCACAGTCAGGAGTACATGCCTGAGCCCGCTCTCTAAGAGCTTTTTGGATGGGGCGTTGAACTCCAGGTGCTTTGTATCTGCAGGGTAGACTATTAAATTCCTCAGTGGCTCCATTGTTTACTCAGCCTCCTCTTTCACATCTGCATTCAGTAGCTTGTAAAGCTTTTTGTTAGTGTCCTAGATTGATTGAAAGGCTAGATTCAATATTTCTCTTTGACCTGATTCTTTTTCTTTTTAAAAAAGTTTTATTTTTAAAACTCATGTATGTGTGTTTGTACACATGAGAGCAGGTGCCTGTAGAGGCCAGAGGTGTAGGACCCCCTCGACCTGGGGCTTTAGATGGTCGTGAGAGACCTTTTTTTGATAGCTCAAGTCATCTACAAGAGCAGCAACTGCTTTCAACTGTCGCGGCCTCTCCAGCCCTTGGCATGATTTTTTTTTTCCTCCTCTGACTTAAAAAGAAATTTATTTTTAGTTGTTTCTGTGTATGACTGCTTTGCCTACATGTATATACATCCACCACACATGTGCCTGGTGCCTAGAAAGACCAAAAGAGGGCATTGGATCACTTGGAACTAGAGTTACAGCATGTTGTAAGTTGTCATGTGAGTGTTGAGAACTGAGCCTGAGTCCTCTGCAAGAGTAGCAAGTGATCTTAAACACAGAGCCATCTCTCCAGCCCCCCTGACTTTTTTTTTTTTTAATACATGTTCTCTACTATACAAACCTTCCCAACTATCAAGCAAGTTTAGTTTATTTATGGCATTGACTTTGTCATCATCATTTACCATGAGAGTTTCAAAATATATCCAGATGTGGGAAGAATAGCTTCTTCCCTATCAACTCCTAGAAATACTTCGCTAATCTTGTTTTCCTACTCTGCACACACTTTTTTTTTCTTGCGTTGTTTTAAGGCTGGGTTATTTTGTCTGAACTCTTAGGTCCTGCACATGTCTGAATGAGGTAATCCCTGATTTCTGAACCTGTCTTAGTCATATGATCCGTTTAGTGCAGGAAACGTGTGTATGCTCAGGTGCTGAGCAGTTTGTGCGGGCGGGGAAGAGGAGGAACAAAGAGCAACATGGACTGCCGGGAGAGCTGAGTGGTGACGTAATGGTGATGTAGTCTTAACTCACATTCATTCTGTCCTGGGAGTGTCTCAGATCAAGGAACACAAGGTAATACATATGGGCTATTTTTCCTCAAGTGGTTTGTATTTAATTTTCAAATATTTGTCTTTATTTTTAATTATGTGTATGTATGTGGGTGTGGAGGGGATAGGATGCCCGTGAGCACAGGAGGCCAGAGACACTGGATCTCCTGGAACTGGAGTCAGAGGCAGTTATGATCTGAACTGAACTAGGTATGGGAGCTGAACTTGGGTCAGCGCTCTTAACTGCTGAGCCATCTCATCAGCTCCCAAATTGTGTATACTTCAATCAAAGCTGTCAACTTCAGTTTGAGTCAGGCTATTCTAACATACATGTTACTGAGGAAAAACAAACAAAAACCAGTCCCCAAATCCTCCTCTTACCCCCAACTCTGTAAAGAGAAACCATTTTCACTCACTGGTTTGGTATTTACATTTCCAGATAGCAAGCCACTTACCTTTGCCTTTCCTATTAAGCACTGCATTTGCACTCGGGAGATGTTTTGTGTGCCTCTCCGTCTCCTCCACTCACACAACTCCCTATGACTGTTGAAATGCACATGGTTAGCCAAGTCACAGAATGCATGGCTTTTCCCACATAAATCTTTGTTGTCTCTGGAACCAGTAATGACAGTTAAAGAGAAACAAACAAATATTGACTGTGGTATCACTAATTCTTCCTAAACTTTTCCCCAGTAAAGCCAAAATCAATTGGGCATTCAGCCAACTCATCTTCAAGAAATCCCAAGCTTTGTATGATGACATGCACCCGAGGGCCAGCTGCTGCGGAGCTAAGATAGAGGAGTGTTTGGGTCCAGGACTTTGAGGCAAAATATGGAGAGTCCATATCGAGGGAACAGCAGGTCTCTCTAAGCCTCCTGACTCACTGGGGCCATCTTGGTTGCTCCTTGGGTTGGCAGATCTACTGTTCTCTCTAGCTTGCCTCTCCTTAACATCCTGGTCACTGACTCCCACCCTTTCTCAACTCCAGAAGCCCTTTTTCATGACAGCCCTCTACTTAACATTTTATCCCCCTCTCAAAAATGTTCTCTGCTGCATAGGTCTCTTTTGCCATGAACAGGACAGAAGATTCTCATTGTCAGTAGTGGGGACACAGTGACTCAGGTGCACACGCACTGAAAGCCACAAACAACAAAAAGACTTGCTTTCTGCAGAACTTATTAAAATGACATTTCTTAGCCAGGCGTTGGTGGCGCACGCCTTTAATCCCAGCACTTGGGAGGCAGAGGTAGGCGGATCTCTGTGAGTTCGAGGCCAGCCTGGTCTACAAAGTGAGTCTAGGACAGCCAGAGCTGTTATACAGAGAAACCCTGTCTCGAAAAACCAAAAAAAAAAAAAATTAAATAAATAAATAAATAAAATGACATTTCTTACCTTTTCTTGATTATATATTACATGTATATTGTGGAAAATTCGAGAAACTAGGAAATAGATCAAGAGCACAGATCTCTTGATAGAGATCATTTCTAACATTTTAACTTATTCTTAGGGCTGGAGAGATGGCTCTGTAATTGAGGGTACCTTATGTTCTTGTAAAAAACTGAAATTCTATTCTGAGCACCCACATCAGGTGGCTCACCCCCTGAAACTTCAGCTTCAGGGGATGTGACAAAGTCTTCTGGTCTCTGAGCTTTCTACTCATTAGTACACATCCACACACAGAGACACACATGTACCCCTAAACAACACAAAAATAATTTAGAAATGTACTTACTCTTGCTCTTATTTAATGAACATATGTTTAATGAAAAAATAAATTGTGCAATAAATTCCAAATGGAAAGAAAAAGAAAGATTCTCTAATGGGAAAGGGAAGCGTTGTCTGGCTCCACTCTGCATGCAGAAAGCAGCAGGAAGCTGGAGAAGAGCCTTCAGGCTCAGCTTGAGAGAGATGAATGTGTGTGTTGTTGCACCATTTGTCACCATCACCCTATTCTTTATGCAGCATTATCCCTTGAGGTTAGCCCTGCTCTTTAAAAATAGCATTTTTTAGATTTATTTGATTTTATGCACCTGAGTGTTAGTCTGCATGTATATATGTGCACTATGTGTGTGCTTGGTCCCCGTGTAGGTCAGAAGAGAGCCGGTTCCCTGGAACTGGGTTATTGGTGGTTGTGAGTATCCATGTCAGTGCTGAAAACTGAACCAGGGTCCTCTGCGAGAGCAACAAGTGCTCTTAACTGCTCGGCCATTTCTCCAACCCTCCCCAGTCTTAAAAGGTTTCAAGCATCTCCAGAACTTTAACATGAAGAGAAAGCACAGACAGTGGTAGACGATGAGGAGAAAACATGTAAGAGACAAACCGGCAAGGCTGTCTTCTGTGTTCGAAGAGGAAGTTTCTGTTCTCGACTGAAGGCTGTGTCCTCAGATACCATGGCGACGAGTGGGAAACATCTCAGCAAGCAGATTCCTCTGCCTTACATTTCTGAGTAGTTTAGTAATTAGCTCCAAATTAGGAGGCTAGCTGGCAATTATAGTTCTGTTCTTCTAAATTGTTGGAAGAAAAGGCTAGAGAACGTTTGCACGACCCTCCATGAAAACACTAGGAAAACTGAGCCAAAGGAGCATGGTGGAGCCTGTCAGTGGACGGGCCTCAAAAGGCAACTCCCTGATTGGAACCTTAATGTTTATTTTCCCGGGTACTTCAGTTATTCCTGGCCTCCGATCTGCTGCTTTCCTGAACACCAACCAGGGAGTATAGTGGGATGGCCCAGGAGGGAAATCTTTGAGAGCCAAGAATAAAAACAGCATAATCCAGCCACCAACAGAATGTGTCACATCCTGCTCAAATACTAAAAAAATACTTTTCCTTGGTCTGCCTCCCTCGCTTCCTCCCTTTCCTTCCTTCTTGTTAGCCCTTGAGTTCATGATCTTCCTTCCTGAACTTCCTGAGTGCTATAGGCAGTATCATCATACAATCAGACAATTTTCACATTGTATTTTAATGTATGTCGTCTACATCAACACCTTCGGGCACTTGATGCAGGAACCGATGCATTGCAGGGTATTTTGTAGACAGAAAGAAGGCAGTCCATAAACACTCTTTGGATACTTCTTAGGCACTGGGTTGGGGGAGGCACGGACACTGTGCCCACCAGTCAGTGTAGCTCAAGGATGGATGCCCGGAGTGTCCTCTTCATGATAAAAGACTGTCAATTTCTGACTAGTTGGAATTGATATGGCTGCTCTCAGTTGGCATTCTCAGTAAAGATGTGCACTTTTTAGCTCAGGAAATTCTCATTCAAAGTGTATTTGAATTTCCTCAGAAAAGGACACTTGGCTGTAGCTCGGATCATCTCAGAATGCTTCATGCATGTGAAATGTCTCCACCAGAATTCCAGCTTCCTCTCACACCCCCCCCCCACACACACACACGGACACACACACACACACGGACACGGACACGGACACACATACACAACCACATACACACACGCAGACACACATATACACAAAACATGGTACTGGTGATCGAACTCCAGGCACCAGTGAGTGATAGCTATCCAAGCCCCACCTTTTTAAATTCCCTTGTTTCTCTGTCTCCTCTGCCCCTCCCTTTTGCTCTTCACTCCCCTACCTTCTTAGCAGACGAACTCCTGTCTACTTCCACAGGAACCCCTCAACCCCAAGTTACCAGTATTTCATTTCCTATGTTCTGGGTCCTCACTTGCCAGACCTCAGATCTTGGTCATTGCTAGGATGGTAGTGAGGGGAGAAGCGGAAGTGAGGGCCACTCTTCCTTCTGCTTTTATCTGTTTCTATTATTTGTGTTTTGCTCTACGCATAAACACTATTAGGACTCTTACCAGAGAATTACATTATTCTCTGAGTGTGCTCAACTGTGTGACACTAGGCACACCTGTGCCCTCTCTGGAGCTCTGTTTCCTCCCTGAATCGTGGTGGTGGGACAGAATACTTGAATCTCTTCCATTTTATTGGGGTTTTCAAGGCCACAAAGACTATGCCAGGAATCCCACTGCTTGTGAATTCAGGGAGGTGCTTCAACAGAGTTCCAGCTTCCTCTCACTGCCAGTCTAGCCCTCACCCTGAGATGTTCATCAACCTTCCTAAGCTGCAGCACATAAGCTCTCTTCTCAGGCACTTCACCTTACAGACCACTAAACTAGTATTTCTTTACTGCTATTCTGAGTCCACATGATTCACTGGGTACCCCACTCTGTGTCCATCCTGGGGAACACAAACGTGAGTGGGAATCCACTCAAATCAAAATACTTTCTGCTTTAAAATTTTCATGATTTCTTTTACGCTTCATCTTCCGTTGAGCCATTTCCATCTCTCCAAACCACTCTCTGGCCTGGAATGTCCTCTTCCCTTTCACACCCTAGCCTGCCCAACTCAAGTCTTCACTCTGGGATTCGGTGTCCTTCCAGGAAAAAGGATGCCCTACCTCCATTTGTGTGTGTGTTTCATTCTCGCTTGAGAAAGTGCCCAAGATGTTCTGGGAGTCGCCTGTTCGCAGGCTACAGGGTAGAGGGTGTATGTACTACACTGGAAACTAGCTGGGGAAGGTGCCCTCTCTCCCTCACCTGGCCTGCTCTCTCTAGGAGGTGCGCCGGGGGCGCTGTGGTGTCCCTGCCTTCCACACACAGTTTGCTCCGTCACTCCTTCACCTGGCCCCTGTGCGCTGCCGGATGGGTGTAGATTTCACCGAGGAAGGAGAGTTTTTAGCATGACCACCCATCCAGTTAGTTCCACTTGGGAAGGAAAAGAGGAGGCCCTCATAGAGGTTTCCAGAATAATTTGGTGTCCCTTTTCCAGCTTCCTTTTTGGGGACTGCAGACTTGCTCCGCAGAGCTGAGTCTGAGGGAAAGCGAATGTTCAATCTCACACCAGAAAAACTTTGTGTGGAATCTAGGGCCGAGAAGGGAGCAAAAAGGGAGGATGCCACAGGGGAAGCGGGGCGGGGACTGGAGGAGCGCCCGCGCGGTGGCCGCCCCCCCCCCCCCCCCCCCCCCCCGTCGCCCCCGCCCTCCCCCCCCCCCCTTCTCCCTCCCTCTCCTTCTCCCTCCCTCTCCTCCCTTCCTCTCCTTCTCCCTCCCCTTCCCCCTCCCCTTCCTCCCCTCTTCTCTTCCCTGTGTGGATGGCCACGGCCGGAGTCGGAGCCCCAGTCGCGGTGCCCGTGAGTGATCAGCCCCAGGGACAGGCCTGAGAAGGCTTGGGGGAGCACCGCTCCAGGTGGGGGTTGGTCCGAGTTTGAGGGCGGGGGCGGAGGACCTCTCCTGGCCTTCCCCCTCCTCAACTCCCCACAGGCGTCCGGGGCCGGCGAGGGGCTGGGCCCCGCCAGCTTCTCTGTGCTCCTGGCCTGACTGCAAAGAAAGAACAGTCCAAGTGCACGGGACAGTCAGATTCGTGGGCAGGACGGGATGGGGACTGTAGGAACCCACGCGTGGTCCCTGCCACCCAGACCTGGGTACCTACCAGTCCTTGTCCAGCAAGGCAGAGCTCTCTCAGAACTCATGATCCCCACGCCTGCGACCCCCACCCCCCAACCCCCTGCGCGCAGCGTCCTTGTGGCTCCTGTTCTTAGTGGTCTTGTCCCCTCCCACCTCTGAATTCACCTCCATCTCCTCTTGCCCTCAGAGAGGACCATCCAGGCAGAACCAGCCAGGCCAAGGGGTCACGCACAGGCGTTGCCCCAATATTTGCTGCAGCAATGACATGCACTGGGATTTGGCATGTGGACTTTGTGGGTGCAGAAAGGGATGAAAATATGCTCCTTCTTAGGATTTGACTATTTCTAATATTTCTGTTCAGGATCGGTGAGATAGCTCAGGGGGTAAAGATGATTGCTGCCAAGCCTTGAGTTCGATTGCTGGGAACCTAAAGATAAGAGAATGCCCACTTCCCCACACTGTTCTCCATATTCCACACGTGTACCGTGGCACTCGCTAGCCCCACTCCACTGCCGCCACATAAATGAGCAAACAAACACAACTAACAACGAATAAAATTGCCGTACAGAAAGAAGCTGGTCTTCGGAGAGTAAGGACTTCAGTTTCCATTCAACTGTGCTAGTTTTGTTTTTAGACTCCTCTAACCCGGCTATTAGAGCCTCCTCCAGGCTAGAGGTTTTAATTCGCCTGGCATGCTTGGGCAGGAAGGCTGTTGTCCTTCCCTCCTGGCCTGCCCATCTGCAAGGCTCCCTGCTCTCCCTTCCATTTTGCACTTTCTCTCCCTTAAGCAGGAATCAAAGAGTGAGGGAAGAGGCTAAGCCAAGGAGGATCACAAACAAACAAACAAACAAAAAGACAGCACACTTATTTTAACCCGGGGCTGTGTCAGGAGAGCTATTCAGTTCATTTGTGTGGTTTTTATGTTAGGTCTTTTTTTTAATGACTGAATCAATGTTTCCATGACAAGCTTGGTTCTCTGGGTGCTTCCAGACAGCCTGCTGAGTCTCCCATGGAACTTCACAGATGAGTCTGGGGTAGTTTCTGTTGTCCATCTGTCTGTGTTTTCGGGATTGTGTGAGGATGACTGTCCAATTCTGTTCATCACCCACTCAGAATCAGAGCTGCGGGAGCCGGTGAGGTGTGAGAGGAACTTCGCGGGAACAGGGCACCTCACAGTGTGTGAGGAATACACGCTTCGGTTTGATTCTTGGGGTGTCTGTGTGTGTGTGGTGTATGCATGTGTGTACAGACCTATGGAGGGCAAGGAGGATGTTGGGTGTCCTGCTCGACTCCCTCTGCTTTATTCCCTTGAGTCAGCTTATCTCACTGAACCCTGAAACCGAACTTTTAAATTATTTATTTAACTCATATTTATTACTAAATTCACTTATAATAAACACCATTAATTTCTTAACTATTAATCCTATAAATTCCTACAACCCCTTTAACCTATCCACTAAACCTATTGATAATCATAACAACTACTTTCATACCCTTTTAGAATGATACAGTCTCTGGGGCAGGTCCTCAGTCGTCAGGAAACCAGTCTCGGGGGTAGACTCTTTAACGCACTTAGCAGTCCTTTTTCTGGAATAGCTCAGACGCAGGTTCGTCAGGGTAAATTGGCTATCGAAGTCTCACTTTAAATAAGGCTTGAGGCTTTCTTCTCTCTGGGAGACCTCAGCGTCTGTAGGCCACCTTACTTCCTTCGTATCAGCAACTCTGCCATTCTGCCTCAGTCTTTAAAGCTGGCCACAGTTCCGTTCAGGCCACTGTTCGGACAGGTCAAACCCCTCTAGGCAAAAGCTGAACCACAGGGTTTAGTCCTTGGCCTTTTGCTGTCTTGCCGAGGCTTTCTCTGCTCACCAGCTTCCTTCTGCCTCAGGGAGATCTGGCCATTGGTCTACCAGAACTTTCTCCAGCAGGACTCTCGGAGCTCTCTCATATCGGGGGCCCTTAGCACGCACGCGCCCCTCTGGCGTCATCCACTTGTCCTTAAATAGGATCACTCCTTGTTCCACCTGCTTCAGCTTAAGTTGGGCTCTGCCCACTTATCAGTTGAAAGCAATGCCAGGTCATAAAGTCTTTCCTTCTTTCACCTGGCTTCAACCTTGTTTTTCAGTCCAAAGAGACTCCCCTCATTTCACCTGACTTCATCCATAAGCTGATAAGCTAATTGCTCACAGCAGTTGATCTTCATGCCCCGAATTAATAGACTGTATCAGAAACTTAGGTATTCACTAAATCTAACTTATATTAACCTATCAGCCCCTTCAGAACCCTGTGCACATTGTTTTTCCCAACAGACTCTCAAACCCCAATAAGCATCTTGTGTCTGCTTAGGCATGCCTAGTTTCGCCAAGTTGAATGTTTTATGTGGGTGTGGGGATCTGAACTCAGATCCTTCAGCTAGCTCCTAAGGAAGACATGCTTCTGAAGAAGTTGACTTATTCTCTTTCTGTAAAATAATAATGGGATCATACCACGCGTTGCAAACAACATTTTAAAGCAGATCAGGGTGTAAGTAAAGATCTAGAAGAACATGCAGAGACTCATAACTGCTTTCAGTACACTGAGAATAAGTGACTGTTGGTGAGAGATCTCCATCACTCTCTGCAAGGCTCAGGGAATATGGCAGAAGAGGCAAGATAGGATGGAAGAACTGAAGAATAGGAAGGCATGCTAAGAAAACTGATTTTTTTTCTGAACACAGTGTGGATGATATCTATGAATTCATAACAGCCGTGAGGCTCCCCACACAAAACTGGGCCCATCAACAGTCCATCAAGGATGAAGGAGTGGGTCCTATGGCCTTCCTTCCTAACCCTTCCCTGAGGAGCTACAGATAATTAGGGATTTCTAGGGCATATTCCACAGTGGTGTAATTATTGGTAAGTTGACCTTACTCAAAAAAAAAAAAAAAAAAAAAAGAAAAGAAAAGAAACAAAACAAAAAAAAACAAAAACCAACCCTACCTATGCTGAAGCAAACAATCCAGATAAAGTGCAGTGGAACACACACACACACACACACACACACACACACACACACACACACACA
>CAJQZJ010032237.1:2166928-2186875 GCA_907164525.1 Lophiomys imhausi
TCACGGGGCTTCTTTTAGTGTCATCTCACGGGGCTTCTTTTAGTGTCCTTCCCCATCTCACGGGGCTTCTTTTACTGTCCTTCCCCATCTCACGGGGCTTCTTTTAGTTTCCTGACACCTACCCACGTTTTCCTCATCTAAATACACACATTTAACAATATTTGTATTGGCATATGAGAGGGAAGGATTATATTCGTCTAGATTACCTTGCTTAACATTTTCCAGTTCTACCTATTTTTCTGCAAATTTCCAAATTTCTTTCTTTCTTTTTCTTTTCTTTCTTTTTTTTTTTACAACCAAGTAAAATTCTGTTGCCACATTTTCATTATTCATCCACTTGTTGATGGACATCTATGCTGACTCCATTTCCTAACTGTTAGGAGCAATGAACATGAAAGTACAAATGTCTCTGTAGTGGGACATAAAGCACCTTTTCAAATATGCCCAGGAGTGGTATAGCTGGGTTATATAGTTCTATTTTAAGTTTTTTGAGCCGTATCCACGCTGGCTTCCATACTGGCTGCACAATCGCTTACACTCTCACCAAGCATAGACAGACGTTTGTCTCTACCCTCTCCTCATCAG
Organism: Lophiomys imhausi; assembly: GCA_907164525.1. Lineage (NCBI taxonomy): Eukaryota > Metazoa > Chordata > Mammalia > Rodentia > Muridae > Lophiomys > Lophiomys imhausi. The sequence continues at coordinate 2,167,514 of CAJQZJ010032237.1, forward strand.
CATTTGTTATTGATTCTTTTGACGATATTAGCTATTCTGACTGGGAAGAGGTGGAATCTCAAAGATGTTTTAATTTGCATTTCTCCAACAGCTCCGGATGTGACTACTTTTTAAATGGAATTAAAAAGCACATTTATTTAAAAATTTTTTTTTTTTTTTTGCCTGTGTGTGCATGCTCATGTGTGTGTGCATGTGTGTGTGCTCACAGGTCATATGTCAACTTGGTGGAGTTGATTCTTTGCTTCCACAAATGTGGGTTCTGGGGATTGGACTCAGGTTTTCAGATTTGTTTATTTGTTGTGCTTTTCCGACTTTATTTAAAAAACCAAAACCAGGTTCTGGTGCCTTTAGTCCCTCCCCCACTCCAGCCATAATTTAAATAACTTGAGACAGAGTGGGAGGGTACCGAACAGAAGGGAGAAGAACCCAAGAAGGGCCCCGCCTCTTGTCCATCGTGTTCTCGGTCTCAGCTCCTCCTAGACCTCTGAGGTCATAGGGTCAGTGGAGGAGGCTGTAGTCCCCTGACCAGGTCCCAGGTACCCTCACCCCTCCAGCTGCTGGTGCCACCGGCATCCCCATGGATCTCTGAGCACACAGGCCCTGGCTGTATACTCTTTAGAGTTCTCCAAAAGCAGGCGGCCTGTCTCCTGGTTGAGTGCAGAGCAGGGTTAGAGCGGGTCTGCAGGCTCTTGATGGTCAGCACCACGTGCTGCACGCCCAGCTCAGCCATCCAGTCCCTCCGGAGCATGCTGGCACTGATCTCACCGTTGACACTCACATTTGGTAGAAGATCTTAGGAGGTTGCTCTTGGGTGGTTGGAGAGGCAGCGAAGTCATTGCCAAGAAGGAGCTTCATGCAAACAGACCCCGGGCATAGGGGGTCTCCTCAGGACCCCCATGGTGATCTGCAGGTGGGAACGGTCCTCCTCATTGGGGAAGACTTTATTGCCATCAGGTGGGTCCTCCGTCAGTGTTGTCACCTTCTTGTACACTAACCAGATGACATGAGGCGGTGGATTCTATACATTGCAGTTCATGGAGTCATCGGGCTAGAGACAGGGAGGGGAGACGTGCTTTTCTTGTTTAGACCTGTGAACACTTTAATAATATTTACTGGCTATTTGTATCTCTTCTTTTGAGAATTGTTTAGTTCATTGGCCCATTTATTGATTAGTCGGTTTTGCTTTTTGTGTTTTTAATTTTGGTGTTTAGATTTTGAGGTTCTTTGTATATTCTGTGTAGTAAGCCCTGGCCTAAAGCATGGGCTAGCAAAGATTTTTCTCTTATTCTGTAGGCTGTCTGTTTACTCTGCTACTAAGAGGATGCTTTGCTGTGCAGAAACTTTTTAGCTTCATGTCACCTCATTTGTTAATGCTTGGGGCTGTTTCCTGTGCTATTGGGGTTCTGTTGAGAAATTTTTTGTCTATACGGTGTCCTGAGTGTATTTCCCTGGCAGATTCTACTTCTAGATCTATGCATTTATTATTTATGTATAGCTGTGTATACTTTTGTGAATGCATGATATGTATGTTCAGATGCCTATGGAGGCCAGAAGAGGGTTTCAGATCCTGTGAAACTGGAGTTAGTTACAGATAGTTGTGAGCCACTATATGGGAGCTAGGAAACAAGCTTGAGTCCTTTGAGAGAGTACTAAGTGATCTTCACTGCTGAGCCATCTCACCAGCCCACTTCTTCTTAATCTTAAGGAAATCAGATTGGCAACAGCCCTTGCCTTCTCTGACCCCACTTCAGTTCTAAGTCACAAGGGTAGACAAATAGACTTTGGAGTTAAGCAGAACTTGATTACAAACCAAGCTTTGCCAACAACTAGATGTGCATCCTTGGGCAAGTCATTTAACGTCTTTGCAGGTAAGTTGTTTCCTCCATAAAAACAGTAATAAGAAAGCCTACCTCAATAATTGTATCTGAATCCAAATGAGATATAGGAAATAATAAACACTGGGCATATGTTAATATCCACAAATGGCAGTCATGGCCACCAAAGAACTGTGTCCCTCTAATAATTATCTCTTTGCTTTATTTGTCAGTGGTTTTGTCTTTTGAGGCACTTAGTTTCATTATTCATGTTAATGTTTTAAATGCACCAGTCTCCTAGCTGCTATTTTCCTGGTGAGGTCATGAGCAGCCTGAGTCAGAGGAGAGGAGGAGGGGTGGAGAATCCATGAAGACATGGCCATGGGAAGGGGATGGCCATGGGAAGGGGATGTCAACTTGCCTATTCCTTCAGAATTTCTCAAGACTGAAAATGTGCGTGTTTTATAAGCATCATTTATCTGGGTCCTTGGGATCTGTTTTTGGTTCAGAGAATGTTGAGTTTTGCAGGAGACTTATTGGTAGTTTTGGTAATGAATGGAGAGATGGGTCAGTGTAAAGCTCTAATCGTCAAGCTGACTTCGGACTGAATTCAGTGGGACCCATGTGGTGGAAGGAGAGAACTGACTCATACAGGTTGTTCTCTGACCAGTAATGCACTGCCCACCCTCCACACACAGGTAAATAAATGTAATTTTACAAGAAGATACAGTGTTGATGATAGCTATGTATGTTCTTAAGTAGAGGAAAAAATCATTATGAAAACAAAACATAATTGTAATTCCAGATATATTTCCATTTAAAAATCTGTGGCACACGCATAAAAGTAGTTTTTCCACTGTGGAAGTTAGCCAAGGGCTTCGTGGAAACAGCATTGAGAATCTAATTTAACACAGCCATGACCCAGAAACGTAGAGACAGGGCTGACACACTGGCTGCTGCTCATCCTTTTGAATGCTTTTATTCTAGTTTACAACAAATCATATTCAGAGTCAATTTGGAGGGTTAGAAAATGAAAATGAAGTTACAAACCTTTTTTTCTTTTTCTTTTCCCTTCCCTTCTTCTTCCCTTCTCTCCTCCCGTGCTTCCTCCCTACCCACTCCTTTCTAAGACAGGGTCTTGCTGCCCATCAGAGCTGATCCTAACTCCTTACCTTCCCCAGAGCTGGGATTCCAGAAATGCACAGTGGCTCAGCTCAAACCTTGTTTATGTTGGCCTCATTTTAGCATTAATACCAATAGAGAAATACTTTAATCTTCAATTCTTTACATCTAGAAATCCTGCTCCGTGCAGCTTCAAGTCTGTTGCTCATTTGTGGCTTGAAGCAGAGCCTCATAAATTCTGTGAAAATTCCAGTCCAGTGCCTCTGCTAAGCATGGTGGGCTGTCCAGTTGTGGCTGTTCTGATTAGCGTCTGTTTGATCAGGTGTTCCTAATTGTATGTTTTGTTTTCCTCATATAATGCATCCGGACCGAAGCCTCCCTTCCCTCTTTCCTCCAGTCCCTCTCCTCCACCTCCATGCTCCCCCAGATCCACTGCTCCTCCATTTCCCTTCAGAAAAGAGGTATTCCTAATAGTAAGAAAAAAAAATCTTGTAGAAAAAATGATCAGCACTTTGTTGAAATCAAGTGGTAGAGTCAGATTCTCCAAGAAGGCACAGACTTGCCAAGATTATCATTTCCTCCAATGAGAAGAGAAATTCTGTTTGTGTGCCGACATCATCCTCGCGTCAATTATCTTTGAGTGTGAGCTCTATAGAGTGCTAGGGTTGGGCCAACTTCCACAGCTCCTGCTTGTCAGAATCTGCCTGCTCCTCACCCACACATTCCCCTCTTCTGCCAGATGTTTTCACTTAACTGTTCACATGTGTGCATCCTGTGCACCAGCCTCCCCGCCAGTTTGTCTGTCTGAATAGACAGGAGTCTTTCTCCAGCTCCCACAGGGTCACTGGAGAGGCTCTTTTGGATGTGTGGCCTCTCCTCACCTGAGACAGGTGCTTCCTCTTTCCTTGGTTTCCTAGACTGTTTGTTCTCTGCATTCTCCATCCAGTGGCTCACCCAGTTTCTTTTTTTGTTTTGGTTTGTTTTTTCAAGACAGGTTTCTCTGTGTTTCCATGACTGTCCTGGACTCACTCTCTATAGGCCAGGGTGGCCTCGAACTCACAGAGATCAGCCTGTCTCTGCCCCCTGAGTACTGGGATTAAAGGCGTGCGCCACCATACCCGCCTCACCTAGTTTTTTTCTTTCTTTTTTTTTTTTTTAAAGATTTATTTATTATGTATACAGTGTTCTGTCTGCAGGTATATCTGCAGGCCAGAAGAGGGCACCAGATTTCATTATGGATGGTTGTGAGCCACCATGTGGTTGCTGGGAATTGAACTCATGACCTCTGGAAGAGCAGCCAGTGCTCTTAACCGCTGAGCCATCTCTCCAGCCCTCACCTAGTTTCTTAACTCCTTCTCTTCTAGAACTTTCCTACTTGCCTTTTCTCCTTATGCCGTGCGGCTGGGATGTCTCGGTGCTTCCTGGACCCTGGCTTTGCTTTGCTTTTGACTGCTCCACCACCTTTTGATGCATGTGCTCAGCCCTTCAGCCACAACCTAGTGGACTACTGCTCTGTGCTTCTATTAGCAGCTCTCTCTGGGACCGAGTCCCCGTGGGGAGCAATGAGGACTTTGGCAGAGTTTTGGAGAAGTTGTTCCCAAGCCAGGAGAGAAACACATAATAAATAACTTCTTCTTTCTTCCTTTATTTCAGACCTTAAATAGAAGCATCTTGGACAAGAGCCATCAGGTCAAAACCTGGTTTCTCTCTTGAAGTCTTCACCCACCTCTCCTGCTTTTGACCTCACCCTGGTCACCCAGCTTCCTGCCCTCAGTTTTGTTGTAGCATGCTTTCCAAAACCTCAGTCTGACCCTCCCCACACCAGTCCCAGCCTGTCTCCCTCTCTTCTTCACTCTCCAAATCCCTGTTCTCTCCAGGGCCTCCCTAGGTATCCTCTCATGACTAAGCTTGCCTTGAACTCACAGAGAGTGCTAAGATTTAAGCCATGTGCCACCATGCTTGGCAATTGTTTATTTATTCACTCTTTAAATATTTTCTCTGACTTCTCTTTGTGTTTAGGATAAAGTCAAAGTTGTTACTGTGGTGCCCACCCATGAGACTTTTTGGCATTACCACCTGTCTCCAACTGTACCTGTCTCACTACAGAGTTGGATTGTCTTCTGCTTCTGTCTGGCAGACATGCTCTGTCCTACCTTATCAATCAGTTATGTCACCCTTCATGGTGCAGCTCAGACACTGTCTTAGTCCCTGTTCTATTGTTGTAAAAAGACACCATGACCAAGGCAACTTACAGGAAACAAGCATTTAGCTGTGGGCTTGCTTGCAGTTTTAGAGGGTTAGTCATCACGTGGAAATCACGAGGGAAACAGATAGACATGGTGTTGGAGCAGTAGCTGAAAGCTCTACATCCTGGTCTGCAGGCAACAGGCTTAGAGAGATACTGGGCCTGATGTGGGCTTTTGAAATATCAAAGCCTACTTCCAGAGGCACACCTCCTCCAACAATGACCTTATTCTACTCCTTCCCAAACAGTTCCACTCCCTGGTAATTAAGCATACAAATATATGAGCCTATGGGGACTATTTTCTTTCAAACAACTGCAGATACTCAACTCTTCTTGAAGCCCTTTTCAACTCCCAAGGGTGAGAAGCTTCAAGTCCCTCCCCTCAGTTATGGACATCTACGAAATAATACACCTACTTATTTTGTGTATGTAGGCCTACAAGTAGAGGTCAGAGACCAACTTGTGTGAGTCAATTCTCTTCTTCTGATATACAGATTCCTGGGATTGAAGTTAGGTCATCAGGTTTGGTGGTAGACACTTTTCCCACTGGGACACCTTGTCAGCCCCAATTATGAGTATTTATCACCCTCACTCCTACCATTCTTGGTTAGGGTTTGAGTTTCCAAGGAACCCTGCATCATTTGGTTTTATCACATCAAGATTCCATTTGTGGTTGCCCTTATCCATATTCTTTTTTTTTTTTTTTTTTGGCTATGGAAACTTCTCTTCCTTCCTTCCTTCCTTCCTTCCTTCCTTCCTTCCTTCCTTCCTTCCTTCCTTCCTTTCTTTCTTTATTTTTGAGACAGGGTTTCTCTGTGTAGCCATGGCTGTCCTGGACTCACTTTGTAGACCAGGCTGGCCTTGAACTCACAGAGATCCGCCTACCTCTGCCTCCCGAGTGCTGGGATTAAAGGCATGCACCACCATGCCTGACAATTACAGACAGCTGTGAACTGCCATGTGGGTGCTGGGATTTGAACCCAGGTCCTTTGGAAGAACAGTCAGTGCTCTTAACTGCTGAGCCATCTCTCCAGCCCCCTTATCCATATTCTTAGTACAGAGAATTCTCTGATGTAATCTATTGTGATTGCTTTTACTTTCAGCATTGTTCAAAAAGTGTTGAATAATCATTGTTGAATGTGTTCATGCACAAGAGAATTAACATGCATGTGTGCATGCACACACACGCACGTGCACATGCACATACATGCACACAGGCACACACACTGCATGATCACATTCCCTAAGACATCGATCCCTAAGGGAAGATTACTTTAAATTTTAAAATATTTGTAAATACATATCTGTGTCTTAGTGGGTCACTGTTTATATAAAAGTGGACAGAATGCATAAACATGCAAAGTAGAGAAAATTTCGCCTCAATCATACTCAAGACAGGCACACCATAGCCTTGTTCCTACTTAACAGTAAGGATATGGAAAACAAAGCTAGAATTCACATTTCTCTTTTCATTTTATTATTCTGAGATTAACCCTTTACCTCTCTGAGCCTCTTTGCTCCATTTGTCAAATGAAACCTGAGAAGACACGGCATGCAATGCCTGTTGAACATTCTGATTTCCTAAAGACAGACAACATGCTGTCTTCTGTTCAAGTGGAACGAGCTTGACTTCATCATCGTGTGCTTGTTCATGACAGGCCCTCCCTTTTGACTGTATTGGGGCAAGAGACCAATGGTTGTAAAGTGAGCACAGAGCTCGTGGGCAGGCTGTGTGAGGTGGCTGGGCCACGCAGAAGCAGCAGTCGGTGTCTCATGGCGGTGTGAGGTTAAGGCTAGCAACTACTGGAAGGAGGGTAGAGGGTAGGGGCTGGGCAAGGCGCTGCCAAGGACAGGATGAACACTCGTCTGGTCTGAGGAAGTGTAGGAAGACCCAGAGCAGGTCATCCGCAGCTTCTTTTGTGTTAGCTGAAAGGTGGGTGAGGGAAGGCTGCTTTAAAACAAAGCAGATGGATGCTGGAGGATAAACGCATACATTAGGGCTAATGTGAGAGAGAAGAGTTTAATCCCGTCTAAAAGAGAATGAGACTAAAAGAGTCTAAAAGAGAATGAGACGAGCTCACAAAATAACGAGGTCTCCAGCACTGAGACCTGTGCGCCTTCTGGTTAGTTCCTTAGTAGGGACGCCATATTAAAAATTCCTAGCCAGGCAAGGTGGCTCATGCCTTCAATCCTAGCACTAAGGAGACAGTGACGGGAGGCTTGCTGGGACCAGAATACTTGGTGCGCTCCAATTCTCTGTGAGAGACTCTGCTTCAACAAAGTTCTGTCAGTCTATTTCTGTGATAAACACCACACCCAAAGGCAACTTAAGGAAGAAAGAGTTTACTTGGGTTTTTGGTTTTAGAGGTATGAGAGTGCCTAATGGCAGAGAGGCGTGGCAGCATCGGGGGCGTGGCGGCATCAGGGGGCGTGGCGGCAGGAGCAGAAAGCTAACAGTACATCCTCAATCACAAAGATGAAGCAGAAAGAGAGAATGTGTAAGTGAAGCAAGATGACCTCTCAACTAGCCTGCACCAAGTCCCGGACTGAGCTACCAACAGGAGACCAAGTGTTCCAATGAGGGTCGTTTGTCATTTAAATCACCACAAAGGTGGACAGCACCTGAGGAATGACACTTAAAAATTCACCTCTGAGGCGGTGGTGGCGCACGCCTTTAATCCCAGCACGTGGGAGGCAGAGGCAGGCGGATCTTTGCGAGTTCGAGGCCAGCCTGGTCTACAAAGCGAGTCCAGGACAGCCAGAGCTGTTAAACAGAGAAACTCTGTCTTGAAAAACCAAGAGAAAAAAAAAAAAAAAAAAAGTATGTAAAAATTCACCTCTGGCCTCCACACACATGTGCACACAAGTTGTCCTTTGACTTCCCCATGTGTGCTGCATGCACACACACACACACACACACGAACGCACACGCGCGCGCGCGCGTGCACACACATATATACACACACACACACACACACACTCCTGAATTATGAAATTGGACTGAATTAAGGCTCTTTAAAAAAATTAATTGTGAGACTCCCCCTCCTGCCTTAAGGTAAACTCTCAGATCTCCTTTGTGAGATGATAAGGATGCACCAGCCATCTGTGTTCTGATATGGATGCACCTTGCCATCTTGCTGACTGTGGCCTTTGGGGACTCTAGGCTTTGTCCCCACAAGGCAGAGCTCTCTGAGATGGACTTCATGTGTCATAGCATGGCCTTGCCAGGGTTTCTCTGGGGCTGTTCCAACACTGTGTGCTCTGAGCCAAGCTGTACCTGTGCCTCAGATGATGGAAGGCCTCATTTCTGTTCCCTCTGCTCTTCTGTGCTGGAGGAATGTCTAACCTAGACCCTGGATCTTAGGCTTGGGGAGTCTGTTCCAGGAGCTGCCCTTTTCTGTTATCTTTCCTGGCTTTCTGGAAGTCATACACCTCACCCCAAATGGCTGCACTCCCCTCCTTCCCTCCTTCCCTCCCTCCCTTCATCCTTCCCTCCTTTCCTCCCTCCCTTTCTTTTTCCTTTTATTTTTCTTTGTTCTCTTCCCTTTCTCTCTTCTCCATTCTAAATATTACCACATTTCTATGTGCTCAGTCTTTACTTTTTCCCTCTCCTCAAGTTCTCTCCAGTTTGGGTAGGAATGTGGGTGGCCTGCAAGCTTCATTATGCACATGAAGAAAGATGCCCTGAGAGTGGTTAAGTGGCACACTTAGTTTACTGGCAGACCAACTGGGACAGGACACAGTTTCCCGACTTCCTGGCCCAGCCCCTAACCTGGACAGCACGCTCTGTTTGCTAACAACACTGGATTCACACTGCTGCAAAGCTTCTCTGTGTGCGGTCATTGTACCAGAAGAATTTGCTTGGGAACCAATCCCAGACCTTTACAGACTCAGAGTTTGAGTCTGCTCCAAAGTCCGACAGCAGCAGCAGCAGCTCCCAGGGCTTCAGATTTCAGACACTCATCATGGTGTGTGATGTCCCCCCAAAGTCCCTAAAAGTTGAGAGTCTGTCATTTTACAGCCAAGGCCTGAGCATAGATGGAGACCTGAGCATTGTTGCTGGTTTCTGCCGTAAGACTTCCTGGTAGCTACACTTCAGGAAAACCATGAAAATGATGGAGCTGTTTCTGTCTTATGTGAAAGGCAGTGAGGACGTTGGAGACAGACATGGGTATGGCAGTTCTGGGTATGGCAGTTGGCAGCTGATGTGATGATGTCTGAGGGCTGGGAGACACAATACAACTGATGTGGCCCCTCTGCAGTGAGGGAAGACTTCTGTTCCAGGCATCACAGGGCTCAGTTGTGTAACTCAACTTGCGTCAAGTCCTCTGTAACTCAACTTGCGTCAGGTCCTCTTCACTACCCTCCAAGCCCTGTACCATTCCAAGGGTCAAGCCCTGCCCTTGACCCTCTAACAGGAAGATGAGGCTCTATTGCTCCTAATCCCTGAGCATTAAGCACAAAGACTGAACAAGGACACTAAATATGGACTCCCACCTTACAGGTTCAGCCTAGATCTCGCTTGTCTCCCTCACCAGACCTCCATCCCTTCAGCCGCAGTGGCTGCCTTCCTGGTGCTGACCAGTGCTTTGAGAGCCCAGGCTGCCTGTGGTGAATTCCCCAGTTGTGCATGCTGCTGTGGCCCACCTTGCTTCCCAGACATGAACAGCTGCTGCCCCGTATTTTCCTGGGCAGAGTTCTCTACTCTTAGAGATCCTGTTAGATTCTCTGGGATTAATGGAAATTTACCCAGTGTCAGGTACTTTTACCAAATGTTTCCCGAGCTCTAGGTCTTTAGCCTACACTAGGACAGGGAACCCAGGCGTAAGACTCCATCAGTCCCAGGCCTGAGTAGAGACTTGAGGAAATAGCCAGTCTTCTGTAAGAAGTGCTTTTGGGAGCTCCAGTCTGGATTCTGGGCCAGTTACCAAACACACCTACTCTGGGCTTTCCTGGGAGTGCTCTATGCTTCTTCCGACTCACCCGGTCCTGACATCTTTGCTGTCCTAACCTTTGACTTCAGTGTTCTACTCAACTATTGCTACAGTGCCCCACTCCAAAACCTGGAGATTTTCATCAGTGGTTGTACGGAGGAGCAAATATGGTATATCCATACAGTACAGTATTAAACAGCCTTAAAAAGGTATGGGATTCGGATACTAGCTTCAATGAATAAATCTTGAAGACATAACTCTAAGAGAAATAACCAGATTCAAAGGACAAACAATGTAAGGTTCTAGCCATAACAGGTCCATAGAGTGGTTAAATTCGCAGAAAATAAAATAAAATTGTGTTTACAGGGGCTAGAAGAGGTAGCAAGGAGTTACTGTTCTATCGGTATAAAATTTCAGTTAAGAAAGATAAAATCCTGGGAATGGTTGGTGGCAGTAGTTAGTGTGTGTGCTTGTGTATGTGTGTGTTTCTGTATGTTGGTGCAGCACGTGTGTTACCCCATGCATTTGGAGGTAAGACCATTGCCATCTACTTTGTCTGAGACAAGGTCTCTTTGTTGCTGCATAAGCCAGACTTTCTAGCCCTTGGCCTTCTGGCCATTCTCTTGTCCCAGTCTCCCATCTCCCCATAGGGGCGTGCTGGGGTTAAAGCTACTTGTACTACGGTATCTGGGTTCTCAAGACCCATTCAGGTCATCAGGCTTGCATTAACAAGCTTTTTTACCCATAGATCCATTTCCCCAGCCTACAGATGTTCTTAATAGCACGGAAATATACACTTGACAATGGTTAAATGGTAAGTAACATTTATACATATTTTACCACACAGGCATACACCACAAAAGTAGAGGCTTAAAATTAGAGTTCCTATGCTGTCTTCTGGATCTGTGATGGAGTGGGCTCAGCTGGGTGTCCCTTCTCAGAGGTTCCCCTGTGACTGCAAACGTGGTGTTGGAGAATGCAATCCCTGAAGGCTTATTGGTCAGCACACCCAGACTGCTACCTCCATGCCTTTGTCCCAGGGTTCCAGCAAGCAGCAAAGCGGCATTCTGCTTGTTCTCTGAACTGTCTCTTCTGCCACATTGCACCTGTTAGAGCAACCAACAGCCAGCCACATTCATGGTGATAGGAAACAACCTTTCCTGGTGGAGGAGGGGAAAGGTGAGGGTAGAGAGGAGTGGGTGTAGAGATGTTCTTGTGGCCCTCCATCTTGGGGAAGCCTCTGGTCTGCCTGGGCTGTCTGGAGTCCTCGAGGGTCAAACAGAAGGGCACCCACTTCTCAGTAGACCTCTTCTTGGGAGAGTGAATTCTCATGGTTTGCGGGAGTTTGAAGGAATCTTGGAAATCCCTTGAGATACAGGGACTTGTTTAAATGTAGATTGAGAGAGAAACAGAGCCCTAAGAATACCATTACCCCTACTCACCACTGGCTGACCAAGTCCCAGGCCTGACAGCATGGGGAACTTATACAGGGGGGCCTCTGTGTGCAATTAGCAAAAGAAGAATGGATTCATGGTGGAGAGATGGCTGTGGGAGGATGGCAGAGCTGGGGTTAGGGTTGGCCACTGGCCAGCTGCTGAGCCCAGCCCTTGCTCTCTTGGCAGGGCTGAATCTGTTAGGAGCTTATGGGTCTTGCTAGGCAGGGCTAGGCAAAGGAACCTGGGGTGGCCTTCAAACATTCTTCCTGAGCAGGAGTCACTCAGAGTTCAGAGGCAGAACATGAGCCTGCACAATCAGAGTATGAGCTCCATGAGGTTAAAGAGAGGCTAATGGGAGAGCTCCTGTCTTAGCAGATATAGCCGTTGGTGTCTGGTTACACACAGCCAGCCTAATTTTCCATACAAAATATCTTTGGTGCCTTCTGAAATATAAAATTCACATGTGTTTTGCAAATATTCCCCAAACCTAGAATATGAACATTATTAGTAACTGTATTTGAGACCAAGACATCAGTGAAGGCTGATCTTTGATACCTGGTTTGTAACTAAGTCCTTAATCAATGCTTTAAAAAAAGCCTCAATTTTGTGATGGCTCAAGTCATTGCATATTCATACACACACATTTGTGGAATGTCACAAGGGCGACGGGGACAAAAGCAAGCACAATTTTGTTCTCTCTTTTGCTGGGTGGATCTGATGTATAAGATGTGCGGGTTTCCGGTCAGTAACAGCCAGGTCTGACCCTGGAAGAACCCATGTTCATTTGCTGTGGGACGTGCATGCAGCCATTATTTTCCATACCCACCTTGGTGACTTTCAGAGAAATTAACTGCTTTCATTCCCAGGGTGACTAAGGCCATGTGGCCTTACATGTCTTTACAGTGGTATTGATGAGCACATGGCCCCAAGTCAACGGAAACATGAGCAGAACCTAAATCAGTACTGTTTGATTTACTGTCTTGTCTCTTCCACATCAGAAACCTCTCCCCGTGAAGCCTCCGCCCGAGTCAGGGAGCCTGGATTGCTGGCCACTCTCAATGTGTCTGTCCTCTCCTAACATCCATGGAATGGATGCTGGCCATCCATTCCATGGATGTTAGGAGAGGACAGACACATTGTATCCTTTGGCTTTTCTACCAGTTTATAGAAACTCCTTAGGAGTAGGATTCTGTAGCAATGGTCATCTTTGTTGTCTCCCTCATTGTCTTTTTACAGATGCTAACTGTCCAAGCTGTTCAGTGTGCCATAACAAAACTCCTTAACCCAGGAGAGTTCACAGTTAATAGAAATTATTGCTCACAGCCCTGGAGACTGGGAAGCCCAAAGCCAAGGTGACGAAAAGCGTGATGTCCAGTGAGAGCTTGCTCTGTTCTGTGCTTTCACATGGTAGAATATTTCTTTTTTAATATTTATTTATTTATTACGTATTCCGTATTCTGCCTGCATGTATGCCTGCACTTCAGAAAAGGATACCAGTTCTCCTTGTAGGTGGTCGTGAGCCACCATGTGATTGCTGGGAATTGAACTGAGGATCTTTGGATGAACAGCCGATGAGCACATGGCCCCAAGTCAACGGAAACATGAGCAGAACCTCAATCAGTACTGTTTGATTTACTGTCTTGTCTCTTCCACATCAGAAACCTCTCCCCGTGAAGCCTCCGCCTGAGTCATCTGAGCCATCTCTCCAGCCCCACATGGTAGAATTTAGCAAGACTTTTTATGAGGGTACCAGTCCCACTAATAAAGAGGAGCCTTCAGGACACAGTTACCCCCTGCACAGGCCCCAGCTGTCAGTACAGTTATGCTTCAGATTGAGTTTTAGCATAGAGGTGTATGTGTGGTAGGAGGCAAGCCTTCAAACACAACCGTAACACCATCTCATTCCTCATCTGAGGAAACTGAAGCTCAGGGAGCTCAGGTAACTTGCTCCAGGTACAACAAGTGCACCCCAGGATTCAAACACTGAACTCTCTAATTTTGCATGTCACCCCACCAGGCATTATTGGGCATGTGGTCCCTGGGGGTGAATCACTCAGAAGCCAGCACTTAGGGGTAGCGCTACAATCTTAACTCAGTGAGAAGTGGGGTGTATGTGGTACAAGAGTGTGTACCAAGACATAGTGCCCACATGCTTCAGAGTCCAGCCTCCAAGGGCCACCGTCCCAGGCGACTGCCCCTTAAGTCACATGGGCTGCTCACAGGCGAGCAAAGCTTGCTGTTGAGTCAGGGGAAGAATTTCATTTTAGCCATTAAATCCTTTCTGGGCCATTTAACTCTTTGTCTTTTCTCAAAACACTAAAGTAATTACATGTTAACCAAGACAAAGTATTTTTCTACCATTTGTATCAATTTGTATAGCAAAGAAATTGATTTTTGGTTAACCCTCCACTAAAATTTTAAGTCTGAGGCTGGTGAGATGACTCAGCTGGGGAAAGCTCTTTCCGCCAAGTTTGATGACTGAGTTTGGTGCCTGAGACCCTCAGGCCTCCAAGCGGCTGTCTGACAGGGAATAGCACAGCCTTGTAGTTGTAGAGACCTGTGCCGGGAGCCCAGAACTTAGGCAGAGTCAGCATGCTGTGTGCTCCCTTTGCTTCCAGAAGGCCAACGTGGTCTTGTTTCTCCTACACCCAACCACCTAACCATAAAAACCCTAAAGCTTCCCTGTCTGTTGTCCTACATACTCTTATTGTGGTACATGAGCGTATACACATGTGCACACACACACACACACACACACACACAGATAAAGTAAAAACTGAGACTAAAGTCTTTAGTCTTTGTAGATTTTTGCTCATTTTCAGGGGAGTGATGGGCTGTAGGAAAGGGGGGAAGATTTACGTATCGGAGACGCGGGATCATAATCAGCGCCCTTGCAGCTAGTTTTATTGAACAGGCTTTTTGAGCTTTCCCAGAAGAATTCAGAATCAAAGCCTGGTGCCATGGTTTCTGGTAACCACTGGGCCCTGGGGATAGTGCCCTTTCTTATTTCTCTCCGACTGTGTTTCTCTTTTCCACTGAGAGCCCACGGAGGCCAAATGCCAGAAGGCTGCCCTGAACCAAGGCCTTGTGTGAGGCTGCCCAGGGAAGAATGCTTGTCTGTCTCCTTGTGATGGCCAGGGTGGGAGGAATTTTCTGGAAAATGGGCAGCCCTGGGGTCCTTTCACTGCATCCCCTGAAGGCATGATCTAGGTAGGTAGATCATGAAGAAAGTCATTATCAGGACTTTCAGGAGTCTGTGAACCCAGGGAACAAAATGGGCTCTCGAAGCTGTGGAGACATGTGTGTGAACCCAGCGCACATGCAGGGTAAAGACGCAACATGCTCCCTTTGATCTAGAAGGGCAGCTTGGTCTTACTCTTCCCACCTTATTCTGTACAGACCTAACCACCTAATCATGAACCCCCATATTTGTGTTGTCTCTGGTCTCAGCCCAGCTTAGACCTTGACCTTCCTGGGTATGTCTTTCTCCCTTTCCCTTCCTGTCCCTATAAAGCAGTCCAGCTTCAACTGTGGGTGACCTACAGGTTTCACCTTTCTTTACTGCAGGACCCTTTCCGAGTTCAGCAGATCTTTCAACTGCATGTCCCGTCTCTGCTCTTCTCTTTTCTTAAGACAGTCTTTCTTTGTTTCTGGCTTCTCGGTAGACATTTCTACTGGTACAGACCTCAGACCTGACCAGTGTGTGGTAAGGAGACATGGCTGGTGTGGGCATGTGATCCTATGGCCACAGGAAGAGCACATACTGAGTATTGTGCAGCTCTCTGGAGCCCCACCTTCATGGAGCAGTCTGAGCCTCCCTCACTCCTTATGGGTTGTGTTCCTTGGCCAGGAGAGGCCAGGGCCTGAGGACAGGAGGGTTCAATGTGGTGGCCAGATGGACAGTGATAGGTGCCGTTAGGTATTGCCCTCCATGTCTAGAGGATGCCCTTGCATGATTGTGCCAGTCAAAGGCAAAAGTTCTTTCCATGTGGAAGCTTTTGGCCCTTGTCTGGGAAAGCATAGGTGAGGATTTCTTCTTATGTGGGCTGCTTTTGTGACAAGGAAGGGACACGTCGCTGTTGCTTGTCCTTAGAGCTATGACAAGAGCCTACTAGTTCAAAGACACCACTGTGGGCCTAGAGCCAAGCCTCAAGGCTGTAACAGAGAAGTTAACAACAAACAGAGAAGACGGAGGTGACCAGAGTTAAAGCTGTGCACTCTAATTCTGTGTTCTAGAGTGTTTTGATACACACCTACTGTGTAGATTCTGAAGGAAAGCTGTGTGTTTCTCCCTTCCTGCATAGGCTCCAGGGAACACGAATGGGCTTCATTAATTTGTCAGAACATCAATGCCGGAAGAGGCTGCCATGAAGAGACCCCTCAATCCTTTATGTATATCAGGATTTTGCAAGCACATTGGATGCAGGGTCTTTTTTCCTTCTGTCTTTTTAAAAAAATTTCATTCCTACTGACTTCTTTCTTTGGGAGATGGTGTCTTCGGCATTTCTTCAGTTTAGATCTGGAGGCTAGAAGTCTGGGCTCAGGGTGCCAGCAATCTGGCGAGGGCTCCAGATTGTCGGCTTTTGTAGTCTCATGGTAGAAAGACCGTATCAGTTACTGTCTCGCTGCTATGACAACATGCCTGAAAAAACAACTCCAGGAAGGACTGAGTCTGGCTCACAGTCTGAGGGTGCAGCCCGTCACAGTGGCAGGAACAGGAGGGGGCTGGTCAAGTTGCATGTGTTGTCAGGAAGAGGTGGATGCTGGTGCTTAGATCCCCTTTTTTTCTTTTTGTTTAGTGTGGTACCCCAGCCCACTGTTGGCAGGTAAAAACTCTTGAGTTAAAACTTCTTAGAAATACTCTCATAGACTCATCGAGAGGTGTGTTTCCATGGTGACTGTAAATCCAGTTAAGCTGGTTTTCTGCTCTCCTCCTCCTCACCCTCTTCCTTTCTGTTCTCTTCTTTTACATAATCCATTCACACCACCTCCATTACCTATTCATCTACTAGAGGCCCTGTCTCCAATACTGTCACACTGGGATTAGAGTTTCAATGTGTGAATTGTGTGGGGGGGTGCGAACAGTTAGCCAATAACAAAGGAACATCCCTGAGGGGGAATAAAATACCAGGAAGCAACAGGAACTGCGTTGTTACATCCTGGGCCTAGGGCTAGAGCATGGTCATGTGTTAGGCTGTTGCAGACATGGCTTCTTATCAATCTGGCTGAGACTTCTTTAGATTCCAAGGGTCTTTACTTTCTTCCTCACCAGAAGAGAGTGTGTGTTCTACAGACTAAGGATACAGGGAAGCCAGAGAGAGTCAGGATGAAATACCCATATGGGTACCTACTATGAGGTAATTTACATGAGGTAAATATTCATTTGTTTGTTTACTTTGTTGTTGTTTTTTTTTTACTGAAAAGTTTTTGTTTTTATTTCCAAGATCAAATATTACAACAGGACATTTACATGTATTTATAAAAAATTGCAGAAGTTGAATTATGTTTCCTTTGTTTTTTTGAGATGGTCTCACTCTGTAGCCCAGGTTGACCTGGTGAGCTCACTGTGTAGTCCAGGGTGGCCTTAGCTTATGACACTCCTGCCTCAGCCTACCAAGGGCTGAAATTACAGAGATGAGCCACCACGCTGGGCTTGGGAAGTAAGTGTTCATGTTACCATTGGACAGATGAGAAACTGAGGCCTCTGGGCTTCTGCATTGCAAGTTTCTGCAGCGTGAATGATAGTGCCAAATACCTACTCAAATGTCATGATGTGAAAAATAAAAATTTAAGGCTGAGGGTACAAGCCAGTGGTAGAGCTCTGTATGCCTAGCATAGGTAGGGCCGTGAATTCTACTGCTAGCATCAAAACAAATCAAGAGAGCAATACAACAGCAGCAACCAGACAGCTCTCCTCCCAAACAATAACAATTTAAAATCACAATGCCTACCTAACTCCAAGATCTTGTTCGCACAAAGATCCCTCTGGGGAAGTTTGGTTTCTTCTCTGCTCATACAGGAGAGGAAGAATGTGTTGTAACCAGAGCAAGGAAAAGAAAGGTAGTACCAGCTCAACTGTCTTCAGCTCAGTGTGGATTTGGAGCAACAAAGCAGGAGTGGGTGGTTCACAGGAGCCTTAAGTGGTCACATACCTGCTTCATCAGAGTTGGCTCATGCCCTCCCTTGGAGCCTAAAGCCCAGTCTCCGGAGCTGGGGGTCACGCACAGTCTTTAGGTAGCCCTGGATTTTCTCACTCAAGCACTTGGCAGAGTGTCGTCCTAAGGGTGAGGCCTCATAGTTTTTAAACTGTTTATATTCGCTCAGTCTCGATGGGCACAGTTGATGGGATTCTTTTAGAAGCAGGCTTTGGACTTGGTAAGAGTCTGGTCCTAGAGCAAACATCTGCCACTACTCTCAGAATTGAGGAAATGGACAGACAATGAAACAAGCTTCAAAGAATAGCCAGGGCCCAAACGTGTGCTGGAAAAGTTAAAAGTTAACTGGCAGGAGGGGGTGAGTGGGCTGGGGAATGGAGCTGAGACCAAAGCTGATAATTTTTGTAGGTTCCGGTAGACTATGCTGCTGTTTAATATTGTGCAAATGGTATTTCCTGTCACATGAATAAAATACCACACATGTTTGTGATTGAACAGTGTGGCTGTACAACATATGTGCTAATAGTATGGCTTGTGATGCCTGTGGCCACTGTGTGACTTAGGTGGGGCAAGGCATGATCCTACTCCTTGTTTTTCTGTTTTAAACTCGTGATTTCCCCTTCAAGGAAAACTTCTCTGGGAATGATCACCACACCATCACAGCAGATGTTTGGGGGAAATCTTCATGATGCCCTCAAGGCAGGCTTTGCTTCCCTGCTACCACTCCTAGAACAGCAGCTAGTGAGGGTCCCAGCCCTTCCAGGGCACATATTCAGAGGCTGTGCAGAGGCTTCCCAGAGCCAGCCGGGTCAGTCTGGTTACAAAGTTGCTTTGGAGGAGTCTGGCATGCAGGAATCTGAGAAATCCGTATTTGGGATTGCAGCCAATGTAACCACACAGATATTGACCTTAAGACATTCTTTCTCTAGATTATGCAGCATTGTTACTAAGCAAAAAGCCAGAGGCAGAAGACTATGAGGCAGAGAAGCTCAGCCTACACACACATACACACGCACACGCACACGCACACGCACACGCACACGCACACGCACACGCACACACACACACACACACACACACACACACACAGCAGGAATCTGCCTGACTCTGACAATGGGGTCCAGCTGATAGGAAGTTTTGGAAATGAGTTCCTGAGCTTCCAGGATCTCTTTAGCATGAGCCCTCCTCCAACATCTGGCACGGACGGACGGAGGAGCCAGATGTTAGGGACCGTGTAAGAGGAGTCTATTCGTCTGCACAGATAAGGAATGATGTGAAGACAAAGTCTTCAGCCACAAATTACAGGGAATGCTGCTTTACCAGCTAAAGGCCCCCAGTCGGATTTCAACAATCTGCAGGAGGCGGTAGAACTTTGCGTGTTCCTTTATTGGGTGGTTTCTGAAGAAAAGCTGAGGAAAAGAAAGGTAAGGTAGAAGGGCTAAGATCAAAGAAGAGCAGAATAGAGGGAGCTTCGGGCTGTGCAGAGGGGAAGGACTGTAAGGAGCAAGACAGAATTTGGGCAATTAGTTCACCAAGATGACTCCAAAGGGTCAGTCAAGAAGGGTAGGGAAACAGGGCATGCTGACTTATGAAAACTAGTCTCAGAGCGCACACACACACACACACACACACACACACACACACACACACACACAC
>CAJQZJ010032237.1:2195998-2209583 GCA_907164525.1 Lophiomys imhausi
AGAGAGAGAGAGAGAGAGAGAGAGAGAGAGAGAGAGAGAGAGAGAGACATTGGAGGCAAAAGTTTGCCTCGGGGGAATTTAGAAAGGGGAATCTCTGGCGCGGGGAGACTCGACAGCAACCGCAGCCTTCGCTTCCCCCAGGTTCATTTTTGTTTCATTCTTTGTCACCGCATCTTGGTTCTTTGTCCCGCGGCTTAGTCCTCCTACGTCCATTTTCTTCAGCTCCTAGTGGTTCAGCTTCAGATGTGGAGTACTTTGGGGCAGGAGAGATCGCATATCAACCAGACCTAAGAAGACGGTGTGGTTTACGTTCCCAGTCGTGAGCTGGGGAATTACTCTGAAAGACCAACTGCTAAGGCTCGGCACTGCCCTCTCGTGGTTTGTACAGAGATAGCATGATTTTCTCTATCATTCTTTTTTTTTTTTTTGGTTTTTCGAGACAGGGTTTCTCTGAATATCTCTGGCTGTCCTGGACTCGCTTTGTAGACCAGGCTGGCCTCGAACTCACAAAGATCCGCCTGCCTCTGCCTCCCAAGTGCTGGGATTAAAGGCGTGCGCCACCACCGCCCGGCTTCTCTATCATTCTTAAGTTTGACAAATTCTCTTCAGCTCAAAGCCTGAATAGGAGTGTGTCCGTGAACACTGTAGCGTGGCGAAAAGCCTGGAGAAAGACACCAGAAAACTTGAGAGAAAATATTTTTATTACCATATTTTTTTTTTTAGGAAAAAAGGTAGAAGTGTCATTTTCATCATTTAAAAAGTATTAGGTCTTCAACTCAGATGTATTCCTCACCCCATTTTCATCGGGGAACTTCCTCAAGAAATATTTTTCCTGTACAATGAATACATCAATTAAATAGACTTCAGTATCAATTTCACGTTTAACTATGTAGAATACACAGTTCCTTGACTGGCAATTTATAGTAATTGGATACATTGGCTTTAAAATGAAATAGCACTTGGCAAGGTAGTAAGTCCAGCCTGTCCATACCAATGCCAGGAACCACGGCCTCGGCTGGTTAGCTATCCTCACCACAACCTTGTAAGACCTCATTGGGGAAACTGAGGCTTAAAGAGGTAGGTAGCAGTACCAGAGCTGGGTGTGGAGAGAGTCACTGGGCTGAGTGTACGTGAACTACTGCCTCCCTGCTGTAGCCGAAAGTCTAGACAGGATGAAGGATTGTGGGAATCCCACGAATCTCTGTCTCTCTGATCTTTCTCTGTGTGGGTGCGTGCGTGGGTGTGTGCTTGGGTGCGTGCGTGGGTGCGTGCGTGCTTGGGTGAGTGCGTGGGTGCGTGCGTGCGTGCAGAGTCTCACCTGCAGCGATGTGGATGGCTTTTGACCCCTCAGAGACCTCTGTGTCACTTGTGCGAGTGCTGGCTAACCGATGGATTACTTCTCAAGGCCTTTTACAGCTTCAGAATTTGATCAGTCTCTATAAGAAACAGGCTGCAAGGAACGAAAGGCGATTTATCTTTCAAAATAAATTTGAGCGAGGTCCTTTAAACTCATGTTTTTGTGCCTAAAGCAATATGCTGATGAAGATGCTCTCTCTCGAGTTGTATCAGTGGCTCAGGAGTTTAATCTGGCTTTTGAAATCACTTTTTTTTTTTTAAAAAGTTACGTTTATTTAAAGATAGATTAAACTGGATATGAAAGATGCTATGAATAATGTAAAAGGACCATGGGACATTTGTGAAGTTACTACAGGTACACACACTTCATTGTTTTTGTTGTCCGTTTCAAGATAAGGTCTCAGGCTGGCCTCAAACTCATGATGTAGCCTAGAACAACCTTACATCTCCAATTTCCTACCATTGACTCTTAAACACTGGGGTTACAGGTCTGTGCCTGGCTCCAAAATAGTAATCTGTTAAAACACATACACTCTCTCTTCCTCCTTTCTCTCTCTCCTTCTCCTCTCTCTCTCTCTCTCTCTCTCTCTCTCTCTCTCTCACACACACACACACACACACACACACACACACACATGCACTATGTAATTCGCACTGAAGCTTTCTGAGTACACCCAGTACTATTGGGTATTGTACAGACAGATCCTGGTTCAGCATAGGGTACAGGACTAGCACAATTCACTTTACTGAGAACAAACGTTAGATTGCAATACTGTACGCCAATATGCCTATTTCTTTACTATTATCTGTTTCGGTATTTGCTTTTCAGGACAATGAGTGGGAATTTCAGTAGTGAAAAAAATGCATTCCACTAAAATAAAAACAGTATTATATTAAAAATTCAAGTCCAACTTTTAAAAGTCAGGCTTTTGAAACAATATAACTTAATTTGAAGTTTATCTTTGCATTATCTAAACATAAACACCGGTTAAAACAATGCCTGGGGAATTACTGGAGTTTATCCAGTCCACTCAGGAGAAAGGTTCCTAGGGGCTGAAGCACACTGTGGTCAAATCTGTCTCATATAAATACTGTTCTTATCTTCTGACTAGAAAACCTTTGTAATATTTGTGACTAAAGCCATTTTTTTTTTTTTTTTGGTTTTTCGAGACAGGGTTTCTCTGTTTAATAGCTCTGGCTGTCCTGGACTCGCTTTGTAGACCAGGCTGGCCTCGAACTCACAAAGATCCGCCTGCCTCTGCCTCCCAAGTGCTGGGATTAAAGGCGTGCGCTACCACCGCCCGGACTAAAGCCATTTTTAAGAGTTGATTTATGCGGGCATACAGTGATAATACCTCTTCAAGAGCTAGTGCTTTAAGTATCCAGATACTTTGTGCAGGGCTGAAGTTCGATAATGGAATTACAACTACAGTGAGAAGCATGTGTTGCAGACTTTGCCACTGAATCATTCTGACTCTTTGGTTTGGCTTCTCTAGGTCCTGATCAGCCCCATTGTCTGTCATACAAACTAGAACTTGGATCAGACCAGGAGGTTCCCTCAGATTGGTATCCATTTGCTACTGTCCAGTTTTCAGTGCCTGAAGCCTGTGCCTCAGGGACAGAGGTCAGGTCTCTGGGAGTGGAGAGCGACGTGCAGCCTCAGAAGCATGTGTGTCAGCGAGCTTGCTACAACATCCAGGTACCGCAAGTTCCCTGGTTCAAGTTAGGGCTTCTAGATCTGGGGTAAGATATGGCCTGGCTGCAAACACTTAACAATCAGTCAGCCAGCCAGCCAGTCAGCCTGCCTGCCTGCCTGTCTGCCTGTCTGTCTTCTCCCTTCTCCAACAAGGGAAAAGCTAAGAGCTCAGCCAGAGAAACTTAGCTGTCACCACTGATGCCTGATGAGAAATCTGTTTGCATGGACCCATTGATTTCTTTCCCTACTGATAAAGTTAGTGAGGGGCAGCTGGTATGCTGTGCCCTACCCTCTGCCCCAGAAACCTCACCATCCCAAGCAGCTAGGAACTGTACTTTAGAAGAGATTGGCTTTGCCCACGTCATGTCAGCTCTTGGGTCATCCTGTTCTAGTGATGGGAAATGCAGCTACTTAAGGACCACTGAATGTCCCTCTGGGCTTACTTTCTAGGATTGTTCCCATGTGAGCTTCCCAGGGAACGGCAGATTTAAAACAAAAATTGTGATGAAAGCTATGATTTCAGAGAGCTTCGGATACGATTCTAGAAGGAAGGATTTGGGGGCTTGGTTCCCACAAAACAAAGAAGAGTACCTCACTATTGAGCTGGTGTAGAACAGTGGATGGGCTGTATCTGTGTCCATGGGAAGAGACAGCCAGACTCTCATTAGGTATGAACAACACCGTAGAGCTATTGTCTATGCTGTGTCTGCTAACATTGCCAGAGCTGTGTTCTCTCCTAACAGGTTGAAATAGAAAAGAAGTGGATTCAAACAGATGGAGAAGACCCAGACAAAGCTGGAGGCTGTATGACTCAGTAAATGATGCCCCTCAGGTCAAAGAAGCAACCCACAAACAGGGCAGGAAGTTCTGCTACCATATGATGGGACTGACTGAGTTCTGAGTAGGAGCCTTAGGTCATCAGTGAGTGTGGAGAAATGTATGCCCAAAGCAGGCCATTTGCATGTCACTATTTTGATATGTTTTCACTCTGGGGATATGATCTGGAATGTGTCCATGACTCGTTCCAGTGACATCTTGTTGAGACTCACAGGGGTTATTATCTGATGCGAGACCTGCTGGGAAGTGTGGCTGAAGGACATTTTGGTTTGGATATCTCAGTGAGCTTGTTTTATAGTCTCGGTTATGTGATTTCCCCATCTTTTCTTGCTTTCTGTGTGGAACAGTTTGAAAGGATTAGAAGGATTGTTGGAGGAAGTGTGTCATTAGGGGTGGGATTTGAGGTTTCAGAAGCCCACACCAGGCCAAGTTTCTCTGCCTGAGGATCAGGATGCAGCTCTCAGCTACTACTCCAGCACTGTGAGTTTTGTCAAGCTCCAGCCATGATGATAATGCACTAACTCTCTGAAAATGTGAGCAAGCCAGGAAGCAGCAGTCCTCCACGGCCTCTGCATCAGCTCCTGCCTCCAGGCTCCTGCCTTTTTTGAGTTCCTGTCCTGACTTTCTTTGATGATGAACTGTGATAAGGAAGTGCAAGCCAACTAAACCCTTTCTTCATAACTTGGCTTTTGTCATGGTGCTTTATCACAGCAGTAGTATTCCTTACTAGGACAGTTGGCATGTGGACTACCAAGAAAGGCAACCAAAGAGACAGACCCCCAAATACGTGATGTGTCCTCTTGTACAGCCCTGAGGTGAAGAGAGATGCTGAAGGCCTGGGTTGAAATGGAGATTTGCAAGTATCTATGGCTTTGGATTATCTACGCTCCTGTCCTCTGACAACATTGGGAAGTCATCCTCGGCTACATTTGCTACCCATCTTTCCCTTGCTGTGGGATCATTTTCAAAACGTCTTTGTATTCTGATTTGTGATCCAAAGGAATTATTTCTATTGATACACATATTTTGGAACGAGTCACTAAGATACAGTGCGTTTTGTTCAGAGGGGTAGGATGGAATGCCTTTCAAAGTGAAATGAAGACCTCTGGACATGAATTAAAATACTCATGTACAATAGAGATGAATGTTTAGGTTGATGAACATGGTTTTCTGGAAGAAGCAGTGCTAGGGAGGGCTGCGTTTGCAACAGTGTTTCCGGTAACTAATGCAACCCTCCTGTGTGCTGCTGCCTCCATCCTCCGGTTTCAGTCAAATTCTACTTCATTGAGAGTATTTCCTTTAGAAGATGTGCAAAGTGAAAGACACTGTAATTCTAGCTGTGTTCCACAAGGAGATAGCTCAGTTCTTTAGAGTCAGAGAAAAGACTGGACAGTCCAGTGTCTAGTGAGAGGCCAATGGCATGAGCACATATAACTCTGCCCGGGGTTTCTTTTAGTATTTGCCGTGATAAGTCAGAATCCTAAACCTCATGAAATTGGTGTTTGGAGGACTTTTTTTTTTTGGTCTGGAAAACAGAGTCCTCCATGTTGTATTAATATGCATTTGGTTCATGCTGAGCCTTATCTGTGACTGGGGGCCTTCTTCCCTACTCACTAGGTTTGTTTTGAGTCAAAATGTTATACTCAGCTACTCGGAACCACATTTGCTTACTGGCCTACAGAACTTATTTTATGCATTTATCTCATGTTACATTCATTTTCATCTATTCAAAATAGATTAAAACAAACATTCATGATGGTTTTTATCAATCGGATTTTATTGCTTTTATTATTATTTTACAGTAAAGGCACAGGAAGCAAAACTCCATGCTAAGCATGGATGATATCCCTCTATTTTAACTTTATGTGAATTGTCTGCCACTCATAATATTGGCTCGAGGCTTGTTACTGGTGTATAGAACACATATGTGTGTAAGTGTGTGTTGTATAAAAGTCCCACCATCTTTCCTTACCTTCTGGAGCAGGCACATTTTCACTTACGTCTCCTTGGAACCAATGTGGAGACCTGTGAGAAGTGATGCTGGGAAATCCCAGGGGGGGTTTGTTAATTACCCCTCCGCTGAGGTGTTTTATAGCATCCACCCAGGAAAAATTCATGGTGGATGCAGATGAACTTAATGCTTATTCATGCCACCAAAGAAACCCAGCAAAGGGTCCAAGGTGTTACTCCTCCTGCCCCAAAGGTTGGCTAGTATGTGTGGATCACACTGCTGAGGTCTTAAAATCACAAGCCAATCAGACTTCAGGACCATCTGAAGCTTAGTATTGAGGCTGGATAACAGAAGGCTGACACAGGCCCAGATTGAGTATCTGGAGAAACTCTAGTAGCATTAACAGTGGTTGCAACTGCATGCTTGTTATTTGCATGTCTGTCTGGACCTCAGATATTCCTTACTTAGTGTTAAATTAACATTAGATTCTTCTGACCTTAGAAATGGCGGGAGGTAAAATGTGACTTCTAAGCCCTGCGTGAAAACTTACCAGGGCGTTTAGGTGGACAAGGCAAGAAGTAAAAATCTCTTCCAGGAAGCCAATAGAGATCTCCAAAAGCCCCAGCTTTTAAAGGAGGCCAGGAGGGAATTCAAGAAGAAACATTCCTTTTTAACATTTTAATTTAGGTAACTTCTTTACGTGCGTGACAACTTTGGAGTCTGTGGCCAGTTTCAAGGACACCACCAGTTTATAACTTGACCTTCTGTCTTCACTGCCCTGGTCTGGTCATCCAGCCAACACAGGGCCACATTAACTGTGCTAATAAGTTCATGGGTTGATTGTTACACGATCAGTTACACAGATCTGATCATTGGAACACTTCCCATGTCTGTGGGAACTGCTCAAGTTTATCAATTACAAAGATATGAAGGCCATGCTTTCCACATCACCTTTAGGTCTTGTCTGTGCATCAGAGAACTATAGTGCCTTTCATTCAGGAGCTATGTTTATGATCTGGCTCATTTCTTATAAGATCAGTTAGATAGACAGTTTTCCTTAACAATGACTATAACAATGTTTTACTCCAAAATATGGCTTCCTACCCATTGTTACAAATACAAAACAGACTGAACTTTGATAATCATGTAACACAGTATTTTGTAGATTAGATATTGATTTTTATAAAATTAAATATGTATTTCAAATGGTTCTTGCTGTGCTATATACTTACATCTTCTTCTGCAAGGCTTGGTGCCTTTTTTTTTTAAGGTGTGAAATCAATTTCAATAACCTTAACTGACTGACTCTGTCAGGTGTGCACACTTGGCTTCACCATCAAGGAGTGTCTGGACATGACATCTTGGCATAGCCTAGAAAATGAGTATCAACAAATTTTAAAACAGATCATAATGTAATAGGTGATTAAGAAAAGGATTTATTTCATTGTTTATTTCTGTGTGTGTATGTGTACATGAGTGCAGTGCCTGTGGAGGCCAGAAGGGGTGTCGGACCCCCTGGAGATGAAGTTTCAGGCAGTTATGAGCCACTGGATGTAGGTACTTGGGAATTGAACTCAGGTACTCTGGAAGGGCAGTATGGATTCTTAACTGCTGGGTCATCTCTCTAATCCCAAGAATGCTTTTTTTTTTTTTAAAAAGGAGATATAATCATGACACATAAGGATATGGAACTGACCTGAAGGCCCCCTCCTTGAAGACTAGCTTTTATAGTATTAGAAGGCACCATGCAAGATTCCAAAGAATACAGGAAACCAGCAGTTCTACCCAGCTACGATGCCTAGGAACCAGCATGGTACAGTATCCCTAAGAGCACAGTAGTGATATGCATACCTCAGCGAGAGCCAACAGCTATCTAATTGAACTTAAGATTTGCTCAACAAGAGAGAAACCGGGCCTAGTACAGGAAACCCAGCTAAATAGTCAATGTAACGTCATGGACACTGGAGGAGACCCTATAACCACTACTTTACTGAATCAGCCTAATTCAGTAAACAATCCAACAACAATCTAAGCATTTGTCTTTGTTTTAGTCAGTGCTCTACTGCTGTGAACAAACACCATGTCCGCAGCAAGTCTTATAAAGGAAAACATTTAAATGGGACTGGCTTACAGTTTCAGAGGTTTAGTCCATGATCGTCATGGTGGGAACCATAGTGGCACACAGTCAGACATGGTGCTGGAGAGGTAGCTGAGTGTTCTACATCTGGATCTGAAGACAGAAGGAAGAGAGCCTCTGAGCCTGGTTTGGGTTTCTCAGAACTCAAAGTATATTCCCCAGTGACATACTACATCCAACAAGGCCACACCCACTCCTAAAACACCATACCTCTTAATCCTTTCAAATAGTGCCATTCCCTAAGCATTCAAATATATGAGCATACAGGGGCCATTCTCATTTAAACCACCACAGTATTTATATTCATACATGAATGTATTTTAAACCCCTTATCAAGGAAATTTCTCTCTGTAACAGATGGAGACCACTATAGAAAACCATAACCAATCAAAATGCAGAGTTGTAGAGCCCGGTTCCAAAGGGTATATCTACAAAAATATCCTGCACCTGAGGCTCAGAGAACATTGCAGAAGGAGGGGACAGAAAGTTTGTAAGAGCTAAAAAAATCAGGGAGTTTGCTGTGAAATTATGTTTCCCAGTAACACTGAAACTACACCCATAAAGTCTGATCCGCATGACTGACCAAACATGACCTGAATAAGGATGACACCAAAAAAACATGCCAAAGTGGGCAGCAAAAATCCCACAAAGTCTCAACCCTACACAAAGGAATACAGGCAACTGAAGAAAATTAGGAATAGGAGGATGGCTTTCCCTAGGGAAGAGCATCCATGCCATTGGTTATCCAATACCAATTGATCAGACATAAAAAAAACGTACATACTGTAACATTATGCTGATGGAGCAGGCTATATTTGGTAATATATATATACATACACATATATGCAATAACAATTAACGAAAAAATAAGCTATAAATTTGAAAGAGAGCAAGAAAGGATATATAGGGGAACTTGGAGGGAGAAAATAAAAGGGAGAAATATTGCAATTATGCTCTCAAAAAAAGTAAAGAAAAATAGTTATGATATAATCATTGACACATAAGGATATGAAATGAGCTATGGATAAGATTTTATTCTATTTAACTCATTAACTACTGATAGAACTGGTAAGATGCATATAAATGGCTTCAAGAAGCATCAGAGAGCAGAGACACATACAGGAAGCAAGAACTTCTGAACCAAAGTCACAAGCAAGTGCTAGAGCAGCGGTCCTCAACCTGTGGGTCATGACCCATCTGGGAGTCAAGTGACCCTTTCACGGGGGTTGTATATCGGATACCCTGCTTATCACATAATACATTATGATTCAGAAGAGTAGCAAAATTGCAGTTATGAAGTAGCAACAAAATTATTTCGTGGTTGGGGGTCACGACGCCATGAGGAACCATATTAAAGGGACACAGCATTAGGGAGGCCGAGAAGCACTAGACCCCCGAGCCTCTGCTGAATAATGGTCAATAGCTCTTCCTATCCTAAGACAATGAATTTGCATTTCTGTGGACAGGATCATGCTCATTAATATCAGCTTTCTCTGACTTACAGCCTGATAAACGATTCTAAGGTGAGGTGTGCTGGTTAGTTTTTCTGTCAGACTGACAAAAGCTGGAGTCACCTGGAAAGAGAAGACCTCGGGTGAGAAATCGCCTCCACATGATTGGGCTGTAGGCAAGTTTGGGGACATTTTCTTCATTAGTAACTGGTTGGATGCACCTAGACCATTGTGGGTGGTGCCACTTCTGGGCACATGATCTTGGGTTGTATAAAAAAAACAAGGGTGGAGATTGTCATATCTACCCTTTTTCTCTGAAAAATGAAATTAGGTGACATTCATTGACCTTAATTTGCTCTCTTCCTCCTTTCCCTGTTTTTCTTCTTGTTTCCTTTTCCACCAACACCCCTTTCTCTCTCTCCTCTTTTTCCCTCAGTTTAATTTTTGTATTTTTCTAAAATTACTATAAACCAACACTAAATATTTGAATTTAAACACAGTACCTTAATACATAATAAGATGAGTAAGACCCCCCCATCCAACTCAACTACTCAAATCCTAACCCATAATGTCCATAACAAGGCCTTTCTTTAGAATAGCATATTTGTAAACATATGCTATTCTAAAATAAAGTTTATCCCTGATCACTTGTGGTCAAGCCCTACAAAAGGAAGACTGTGTAAAGAGAAAGATACGTGTACAAAGGGGGAAGGAGGGGCAGACACAACAGATTATTACTGACGTGGAATGTTAGCAATTGCCAGAAACCACCCTAAACCAGGAGAGATACTCGGCCAGATTCTTCTCAACACCTGTATAATGAGGCACCTCTACTGATACCTTCATCCTGGACTTCTCTATGGCAGTTTGTTACGGGAGCCCAGAAAAGTAATGCAACACCCGATGCCAGTGACGTGTACTCCAGCACAGCGATCAATGCACACATGTCTTGGCATTAGTCTGCCTCTTGGCCTTGGAAGTATTCATAAGTGACTCACAAAGTCAGTCAAAATGGAACACCCAAAGATCACCAGCAATACTCTCATCTCCAGGTATGAGTCATTTCCTTGTTTTGAGCTCTCGCTTACAGTACTGTTGACCTTCTCCATGGTCATTAAAGACTGTTCACTTACTTGTTCATTCTCTGGTTCCTTTCTTACAACACAGTGACTCCACTATCATTGTTTATAAATCTTATTATTCGGGATAGGGATGCAGTTTAGGGCCATGAAACTTGCATAGCATGTGCAAGGTTGTGTGTTTTGTGACCTGTACTAATTAAAGAATTAATCCATTTTAAAAGGAAAAAAAAAAAAACAAACAAGCTGAGCAAACTATGGAAGCAAGCCAGTAAGCAGAACTTCTCCATGGCCTCTGCATGGGCTCTCTGCCTCCAGGTTCCTGCCCTGAATTCCTGCCCTGACTTTTTTGGATTATGATGACTCTTGCGACTGGGAAGAGTAAGGCAAACAAACCTTTTCCTCCACAGGTTGACTTTGGTCTTTGTCTTTGCCACATCAATAGACACCAAACTAAGATTTAAGGAAAAGTGTTTATGTCTTCAAGGAGCAAGCTGGGTAGGACTCCAAAGTCCTTTGGATACTTTCCTTTTTTAAAAGTTAAAAAATTATATTTTATTTATGTATGTTCTCTATCTGTCTTTGTCTCTGTCCCTGTGTGTGTGTGTGTGTTTGAGACATGGTCTCACTATGTAGCTCTGGCTGTCCTGGAACTCACTATGTAAACCAGGCTAGTCTTGAACTCACAGAGGTCTATCTGCCTCTTCTTCCTGAGAGCTGGAATTAAAGGCATGTACCACCATGCTGAGCTGATTATTCAGTTTGATCCACAGGACCCACATGGTGGAAGGAGAGAACCTGCTTCCCACGAGCTGTCCTCTGACCTCCACAGGTACACTGTGGTAACTCATCCCCGAATGAATGAATGAATGAATGAATGAATAAATAAATAAATAAATAAATAAATAAATAAGAAAACAAGAAAACCCCCCAAAAAACCAGAACTGCAGCAGCCCTTCACAGGGACCAGACTGCAAAACACTGTTTTAGACCCTCCTTGCAATCACAAGGCTTCACCTGAATTGTTCAGGAGCAAACAAAGAACTGAGCGGCGACAACCGTCCATACTGGTTCTCTGTCAATCCATTCCTCATCCCTCCTTCAATCAGTTCTTTCTACTATCATCTTTACGTAGTCTGTCCTGCCCTGAATGTGTAGATAGACGGCCATTTCTTCGCCATCATCTCTGCACCCTCCACTTTCCCTGGAAGGAGCCACTCCTTCCTTCGCAAGGCCCTTTGGTACTAACCTTAATCCAGGGCTCTAGTGTGAGGTCATGTGCATTTGGTGGTGAGATGTTGGCATTTACCAGTGTGTCATTCTTGGTGAGCAGGCAATGAATTCAACCTGGTTACCAGCATATTTCCCTGGGTTATATGGAACAAGGACTTTTTTTTGTTGTTGTAATTAGTAAGTCCCTGCTCTAAGTGGTCTTGAAGTAAAAATTTATCGCTAATTAATTTTTGGAATATTGGGGTTGAACCCAGGAGCTTACACACACTTGGTAAGCACAGTGCCTCAAATTCATCATCCACAACCCATAATAAAATATGCTAGTTATAGCGTGCCTTAAAAACCATTGTTGCCCATGTTTTGCAGGATTAAAGCTGAAGCGAAAATAGTGAAAGTCACCATTCCACTTTGAAGTTTACCACTTACCTACCCTTCAGGTATCGGCAGCAGCGTGGTCTTCTAGACCTCAAGAGGAAATGTCGCTTTTAAAGTAACATGATTGTGTGTTGACATGTTCCTAAAAAAACGTCTTTGTTCCAGCCACAATTGCTAGGAGGTCCAAAAAAATTGATTTGCAGTACACACTTGTACCAGCAGATGGCGCTCTCAGGCAAGTCGCTGCCACTCAGAGTCGGAAGTTTGGTGCTTGTATTTTGATTAATAAAAGATCTTGAGGACACTTTATAGGCATTTCAAAGCATTGTGAGTCCAGTGGAGCATAATTAAAATTAATGCAGTTGAAGGTCTCTTTAAAATATTCCTAATGCCCTGTCTAAAAATGCTGTTTAATACCATTTTACACATCCGAAAGATTTAAATACTGCGCTTATCTCTAAGCATTTCTAACTATTAAAGGGACAGAAAAATAGTGTCCTTTTCCTCCATTTTCAAACAAACGCTTTACAATCAGTTATATGCTAAATCCTTCTACTTAAAAAATACTTGTAAAAAAAATCCATCAAGCCTTTTACATGTGTCTCAGGGTCGCAGCAAACAAACGCTTGCCTGCCAAATATTCTGTGCTGCCTTGACCCAGGGGCGAGCCTTTGTTCTCTTAGTCCTTAGCAAGCTCTTTCCCACACCCAGGAAACTTCTGGATGGATTTAATAATTCCTTTATAAAGCATTTGAATGTTTCCTTTCTAAAACTCTTCACATCATGAATAAACCTGTAAATGTAGTCGAACCATTCCTAAAGGTGTCCTCCACATTTTCTAAAGCCATTCCTAAAGGTGAGGCCAACAGTGGCTAGTGTGCCACGTTGAGTGGTCTCAAAAGGCTATGTCATTGCAATTACATCTCTT
Source organism: Lophiomys imhausi (assembly GCA_907164525.1). Taxonomy (NCBI): domain Eukaryota; kingdom Metazoa; phylum Chordata; class Mammalia; order Rodentia; family Muridae; genus Lophiomys; species Lophiomys imhausi. The sequence continues at coordinate 2,209,042 of CAJQZJ010032237.1, forward strand.
GATGGTCATTCATAGGCTTGTCGGGTTTATCATCTTGTGCCTGCATTTTTTTTAGCTACTGGGAATAAGCAATGACAAAAATTGAACTTCTGGTCATATATAAAGTGTATATAACCCTGGAGGAGTCGGACAACCAATAGATAGCAATGTGTGATTATTACTGTGCAGAAAAACAAAGCAGGTTAAGGCGACAGAGAGCGGCATAAGGAGGTTGCCATGACATCTAGAAGAGAAAGGAGTGATCCAGATCCTGCAGGGTAGACGGAGTCCAGCAGAGGGCACTGCGGGAACGCAGACTCTGGACCCAGGTGCCCGTCACTAGCAAGCAGTGAAGACTCCAATGTGGTCTGACGCCCAGTGAGCTGGTGCAGGAGAATAGCAGACTGGAGAGGTGGTGAGTCGGTTGGATGGAGATGTGTTGAGGCTTCCTGAGGAGTTGTCAGGATTTTAGGCATTGTTCATTTTTTTGATGTACAGAGGTGCCAATTTCTATCTATCTATCTATCTATCTATCTATCTATCTATCTATCTATCTATCTATC
>CAJQZJ010032237.1:2209593-2221146 GCA_907164525.1 Lophiomys imhausi
ATCTATCTATCTATCTATCTATCTATCTATCTATCTATCTATCTATCATCTATCTATCTATCTACAGGGTTTCTCTGTGTAACAAGCCCCGGAAGTCCTGGATTCTTTGTAGACCAGGCTGGCCTCTAACTCACAGATATCTGTCTGCCTGTGCCTCCCAAGTGCTGGGATTAAAGGCGTGCACTACTACGCCCGGCTAGGTGTGGAATTTTATGTTAAGATGAATCTGTGGTGGTGATGCAGAGATTTTACACACAGAAAAAGCACTTGAGAAGTTGTTAAAATAACTCAGATTTCTCAGTTTGCTGCTGTGACTATAACAAAATGCCTTAGACTGTGTAATTGATTAAGGGACAGAGTTTATTTCTCATGGTTCAGGAGGTTGAGAAGTCTAAGGTCAAAGTCCCAGCATTGTCTGTCTGGCAAGTCTTTCCACACCTACAGTGCCTTTTTACTATGCAATTATCTGATGGAAGGGGGAAAAGCCCTCTTCAAGGATCTTTAAAGGTACAGTAGGGACACTAATCCCATTCTAAAGATGGAGCCCCTGTGGTCTCACCACCTGTGAACAGCTCTGCCTTGAAATCCCATCACCTTGGAGGATGAATTTCAGGACAGCACAAACATTTGGCTCAGAGTTCCAGGACTGAAGTGATGTGCTCAGGAATGGGGATGGGAGCTGGGAGATGCTTACACTCAGAACATATTTGAGCTGTAGAAAGAACAGCATTTGTCCACGAGTTGGATGTGGGACATGAAAGATGGGAGGGAAACAAAGATGATTCCTACATCTCTGGCCTGAAAACTAAAGAGTGCAGATGTCTTTTATGGAGAAGGTGATTTGGGAGAGGTTTGTTAGAGGAGGTAGCCAGGCACACAGTGGGGGTGGAGAAAGAAGCTGCTGCTGTCTTTGTGGTAGAGACTTCCTGACTGAGTAGCTGGGACTTAGATGGGACATAATCTAGGAAGCCACAGCTGTATCCCAGTAGCTATGCTTTCTGGCTGTTAAGATGTTCCCTTTGTGAACACTCATTCACTGCTGGTTGGAGTGCAAACTTGTACAACTACTTTGGGTATCAATCTGGTGGTGCCTCAGAAAATGGGGAACAATTGTACCTCAAGACCCAGCAAGATACCACTCCTGGACATATACCCAAAAGATGCTCCACTGTACCACAAGGATACTTGATCCACTCTCTTCATAGCAGCTTTATTAGTAAAAGCCAGAAGAAGCTAGAAACAATTCAGATGTCCCTCAACTGAAGAATGGATAAAGAAACCGCGACACATTTACACACCTAATACTATTCCATTCAGTTATTAAAAACAAAGAAATCATGTGACTTGCAGGCAAATGGACAGAACTAGAAAAGATCATCCTGAGTGAGGTAACCCAGACTCAGAAAGACACACATGGTGTGTTCTCACTTGTAAGCGGATATTAGCCATATAGTACAGGAAAACCATGCTACAACCACAGACCAAATAAAGCTAAATAACAAACTCGGCCCAAGGGAGAAGGCTTGAATTTCACTCAGAAGGGATATAGAATAGACACCACAAGTGGATGAAGAGAGAAAAGTCAGCGGGAGAGGGTGTAGGGAGGGGAACGACGGAGGGGTTCAGGGGTGGGGAGAGCAGGGGTGAGAGGTAGAGGGCTTTGAGAGGGAAGGAAAATGATGAGGGGACCTCTGACAGGGTACACTCCTGGAGGCATAGAGGGTGACTCTAGGTGAGAGTCCTAGCAGTGAGGAGCAGGGGATCAAACAGATGCTGAGACTCATAACCAAACATTAGGCTGACTGGACCCAGGCCACTACACATATGCAGCTGATTGGCAGCCAGTTTTCACATGGATATCCTAACAAGGGGAGAGGGGACCATCTTTTGACATAGACTCTGTTGCCAGTTTGTGGATCACTTCCTCTAGTGAGGTTGGAATGTCTGGCCTCAATGGAAGAAGTTGCTCTTAGGCCTGTTCTGACTTGATGAACTGGAGTGGGTTGGTACGGGGAGGGGCAGCTCCCCTTTTCTGAGGAGAGGGGAGATGGGAGGAGGGGATGTGGGTGGGTGGATGAGGCTGGGAAGAGAAGTGGGAAGGGGCTATGATCAGATTATAAAATGAATTTAAAAAAAAATGATGCCAAGTTTGTGACTCCACATCCTTGAGGAGTACAGTATAGTTCTCTCCACCATATCAGAAATTAAGATGCCATGGTATTTTCTCAATGAGCACGCATGCCCACCAAAGAGCATCCTCACAAGCATGGTGGAAATGCTACAAGGACATCTTGATCCTGAGGCCTGTGCAGTAGAGTGCAATGAGACTGGTACCTAAGGGAGGAACTTAACATCATAGGAGGGACAGCTATGGACATAAGAAGCTCCTTAAAAACCCAGTGTAGAACCTTATGGACTTATTCTTAACTAACTGAAGTTCCAGTGTGGGTGTGCGCGCTGATGGGTGTGGGCTTGTCCCATGCTGTCCAGATGAGGTGCAGGGCCTGCTCGCCCAAGTGCTGCAGCTGGTCAGTGACAGGACCAGCTCTCCTGCTCTCATGACCCCAGAACCATGCCTTGCATCCTTGCATCTGCTTACAGGTGATGAGGGGTGAGGGAGAGGAGGATAGGGCATCTCTCCCAAGTCCATGCCACCACGGGGAGGTTAGTGGTAGAACCAGTTTTCCCGAGATTGTATCCTTGGGGCCAGCTCACTTGCAACTTTTGAAATGTTCAGGGCCTGCTCTCCTGAGTAGCGCAGCTGGTTAGGGGCAGGTTCAGCTCTCCTCCTCTTATGGCTCTAGGGTCAGTTCTCCCATGATGCCCAGGTGAGGGGTGGGCCAGTTCTGCACAGGCCTCAGACATCAACTTGTCTCTGGGTGGCAGCCTAGCCCAGGGATGTCTATCTAGTTTTTGGTGGAAACAGACCCTTGCTGCTGTAAGGCCATGGACCCAGATGAGGCCCCTGTTGGCAATAGAGACCAGGACCCAACCATGGTCCTAGGTGGCATCAGCAGCTACTCCCTTTAGGTTGTTCCTCACTATCCTCAAGTCTCCAATTCTGCCTCTTTTTGTTGTTCCCACATTCTTCTGTTTCTTTTTCTTTTCCATTTCTTCCCTACTTACTTGCTCTTCTTAGTGGTGTCTGGGTTCTCTGAGTGTATGGGATTGTCTCAGGAGTGGTCGTAGGATTGCTATGCCCCATTTGTGCATTGTATATTATGGGTCCTGGCAGGAGTTATATCCTGAGTGATCTGACACCCAGTCCTGTGTGGCACCAGACTGGCGTTCATCTCAGGCTAGCTCCCTGTCCACCCCTCATGGTACCAGTCTGGTGGTTGTCTCAGACTCGCTCCTTGCCCAGCTCTCCTGAGTGGCCATCTGCCTGGGGTCCATGGTGCCGGGCAGGGTTCTTCTAGCCTCTGGCTTGCTTCCTGTTCTGGGAGCTCATCTGGTGCTTGCCTGGTGCTGGACTGGTGGTTGTTACAGGCCAGCTCCCTTTCCAGGCCCTCTGGCATTTAACTGTTGGTGGTCTCAGGCTTGCTTTTTTCAAGGAATATTAGGTTACTAATCATTCAGATGTTCATAGGTCAGAACACTGAATGTAGACACAGTCTCTCTCCTCTCTGCCACATACTGATGCCCATGTGACACAACAGCCACATCTGCAGTGCCTCTAGGAGCAGAGACCAAACAAAACTTATTGAACAAAAATGTATCTTGCAGTTCACAATCTATTTTACTCTTTTAAATTTAACAATCTGCAAATAAGTAGTCCATGAAGTCACAGAGAATGGCAGAATTGATGTGCCCTGAGCTTCATTGCATCATGCTTACAATGCCTGCTTATTAGAAATCCATGGTTCAAATGCAAGGACATGTAGTGCCAAAGAGAAGTGGGAAAATAGCAATGAGTGTGTGAGCCATTCAGGCTCCCTGAATGAACATGTGTACTTGAGTCCTTGTGTGTCAGGGTCTAGCTAGGTGGCTGGGGGTTCTCCATTTCAATATCCATGTGAACACAACATTTACTAAATTCTAAGAAGTTAAGATATGCTTATTTGAGTCTTATGTGAGTTATTAAAACTCCATAGTAAGTTCAGCAATCACTTAGGGTGGATGACTCTCTAAGGAGATCAACTAGGGGGTGGTGAACATTTTTTTGAGGGTGCTGTTTAGAATTTAGCACATGGCAATAATCAAATGTGGACTGGCTTTGAGTTGCTTTATTATCATGTTTAAATTGTTGACAGACCATCCATCCCACTGTCTGTGCCAGGGCTGAATGCCTGAATACACTCCCATTCTTTTTTTTTTTAATAATTTATTTTTTATTTCTTCAAGTTACATCTCAATCACAATCCCCTCCCTACTCCCCCCCCCAGTCCCACCCTTCCCCCCCCCTCCCCCCCACCCCCCCCCCACCCTTTCCCTTCCTTTTTTTTTTTTTTTTTTTTTTTTTTTAGTTTAAGGTATTTCTTTTTTCCCCCAACAGCTCTCCCTTTCAGTCCAAAAAATGGTTCTTTTTCTTATAACTATAAATACAATACAAAACAACAGAAATAAATAGGCCACAATTATGAGAGTTATATGGCTTAGCATACATTCCCAATGTCCAGTCCATATGTATTTGGCACCTGACTTTAACATTCTACTATCTAACCATCTCCATGTGTTTAAAGTTCTATATCTAACTCAGCTTTCATACTAACTTGCCTCATAATTTTAAAAATATCTTCTTAGATCCAGAACGCCCTCTTGATTCCTAAACAACTCAAAATTTAACTATGAGACTCTAGCTATCTATTCTTCAACCACCTCAGAGACACTCCCATTCTTGGTACTCCACATATTGACAGCATCTCAGTGGCGAAAGGGGAATTAATGATGCAAGGGACAGAGAGAGAGAGAGAGAGAGAGAGAGAGAGAGAGAGAGAGACGAGAGAGAGAGAGAGAGAGAGAGAGAGAGAGAAAGAGAGAGAGGCAGTTCCCAGTGTTGTGTCTCTGAGCAGACAAGAGGGCACGGGAGTGAAGGGCTCTAACTGACTTAGGTCAGAGCACAGTTCTATGCTGGTGAGGGGAAGGTGGAGTACCCAGTATAGAAGAATGCGGGCTGGATGCACAAGTTGCTATGTCTTACTTCCTTTTCCAGCATCAGGTCTGGGTTCATAGGCTTTCCACCATAGACAGGTGTGTGTGTGTGCTAGAAGAAGCCCTTCTAACTGTCTGGCTCCAGCTTAATTTCCTTGAGAATGTTGATCAACTCTTTCAATATGAGTCTTTTGTGGTACCAATGCTTGGATACTCTCGTAGTTAGGTGTGATGTCCCCCACAGAGTCCTGTGTTTGAATAATTGGCAGACAGCTGATAGTGCTGTCTGGGGAAGCAGTGGAACCTTTAGAAGGAGGGTCCCTAGCTGGAGGAAGTGAGCCACTATGGGCTGTGTTTTGAGGAGTCGGCCACCTTGCTTCTGACTGTCTCTGCTTGAAGCTCTGCTGGCTGCTGTGTTCCCCTTGCTCTGAAGATGACTGTTCTATGCCTTCCCCACCACAGCGGACTGTGTCTCCTTAAACTGTAAGCAGCTGTAAATCCTCCCTTCAGTTGGTTTCTAACAAGTATTGTCACATCAGTGAGAAAAGTAATTAACTCACCAATGACATTGACCCAGACAGGGCATACTTATGATTCTGAAACTGAGATTAACCATTCCCTTTAAGGGATATCTCTGATTTCTGAATGTTGTGGATCTCAGTCTCCCTGTCTTTTCGGGGAGATGATGCAGGCCCAGAATGGCTGGGAGGAGTGGGAGGTGGCACTGTGGTGCTTGTGAGAGAGGTGGGAGATGACACCTAGCAGTGGTGCTTGTCTTTTTCTTTGGTTCTTTATTTTGATATTTTCACACTGTTCAGAGTGAGTGCCACCCAGAGGCCCTGAAGTGCTGTGAAAAGGACAAGGAAAGAGCATCTTCAAGAGTGGCATTCATTGCTAAATGCCAGGAGCTGGATAACTCTGAGATATTCCCAAAGACGTTCCAAAGGCTCTGCTAAGTACTCATTGTGGAAAAGGACACTCTGGGTTAAGCTGCGCTGGGATAACAGGCAGCTGTGGCTAGAATTGTCACCTAGATGATGCTTACAGCTGCCCTTTAATTTCTTTCTTTCTTTGGGTGGGGAGCCCAGCCTTGTAACCCTGCATTTTCTCGAGGCTCTTGGGGACTTCTTTTCCCTTCCACTTCATGTGATTGACACCAGTCACTCGGATTACATCCCTTGGATGCTGCTTCTGCAACTTTTCAAATGGAGGTGCTTCTGCTTCCACAGCCTGCAGCCCTCAAGCAGTGGGCTTGGCCTCCAGTGTGATCACCTTGTACTCTGTATTGTAGTGGGTGGGGAGCACACCCTGCACCCCACCCTGGGTTGTATGCTGTAGTGGGTGGGGAGCACACCCCACCCTGGGTTGTATGCTATAGTGGGTGGGGAGCACACCCTGCACCCCACCCTGGGTTGTATGCTGTAGTGAGTGGGGAGCACACCCCACCCTGGGTTGTATGCTATAGTGGGTGGGGAGCACACCCTGCACCCCACCCTGGGTTGTATGCTGTAGTGGGTGAGGAGCACAGGCCAGCCTAAGCTCCAGATTGCCCTGTTCTCTGTCTTCTCTCTAAATTGAACTGCTCTCCAACCCCAAACCTCAGGCTTTGGCTAATATAGCATCCCTCCCCTGACCCCCTGGACCATTTTCCCTTGATTCTTCCCTTGTCCCTTACATTCTAGTTTAGGGGTTCTGCCCTAGAAAACCTTGTTGGAATTTCCTATTCAGGTTAGATGTCCCTCGTACATGTTTTTAAATACTAACCGCATTATGATATAATTATTTGCTTATTTTTTTTCTCACCACATTCTGTCTCGGATTTGATTGGGGGTAGTTCTACCCACAATGGTTTTCTATTTTGTGGAAACACTCACATAATGTAACAGGCCCCCAGAGCTTAGCACAAGTGGCTCCATGATGGAAGTGCCATTCAGGCCATAAAACTGAGCACTTAGACAGCACCACCTGCCAAAATTAAAACAGAGGCCTAATCTATCAAAGTCTGTAATTCTGGGCAAGTCTCTAAATGTACACTAACCTTGCTTTTTGGCTTCTCTAATTCTGATTCTGGTCAACCATTCTTGTTAATTGAAAATGTCAATTCATGATATGGTTTTCATGCTTAAAATTCCCCCTGAGAAAGGCTTGGGGCTACGTTGGAACCCTGAACAGCTAGTGTAGTTGCCGGCTGACTAGTGAAGGTTTTTTTATTGGCTTAAACTTGTGTCAAGGAATCTTCTCTGGTGGACACCCCACAACTACACAAGGATGGTAACAGGTAGGAGAAGAACAGTGGCATCAGTGTGGAGAAGACTCCTTAGCTGGGTTGGTGACCTATTAAAAAATGTTACACAAGTGACAGAATGGATTAGATCAGTATGTTATTTCTCTCAAGGATATTTGCTGCCTAGCTCTTAATTCTCCCCACTTTAAGGCTAGTGATTCCCTATTGTAAAAGTTTAAATAAATTAAAACCAATAGTACTTAATGAATAATTTCCATATGTGAGGTCCTAAGCTAGAAACCCAGGGGCACATAATGTTGAATAATGCACAACAACCTCAGTCCTCGAAGGATTCAAAATCGGTCACAGTTACATTCACCATGTAATCTTAGAATCAAACCAGCACGTGTTGTCAGCAAAAGATTAAAATGCTTGTTCAAGATTTGATTTAATCCTGTTTTTGAAAGTTGCCAAAGGTTGAGAGGAAGCACCTGTTGTGTGCTGTGGACTGTGTCGTGTTGATTAATGAGGGCCACCTGGAAAGTGTTACTCTCAGTTGTTTCTTATTGTTAGTGTAAGCTGTGAACCCTTAGCATTTCTGTATTTCTTGGTCTTGAAATGTTACTATTAATTTCCTTCACATAAATGTAAAGAAAATGTAACCTCAAATGAAAAACATTTTGGGAAGGGAATACTAGTTCACCTTGAGTAAATGCACACAAGCCAACAAAAACAGGCTATTTGTTAGAAATCCCTCACATGGCCAGGCCAATGGGGACAGATGGATGGAGGCTGCAGATAGACAATTGCACTTAACCTGAGGGAGCATGACACTTGTAACTTCCAAATCCAAAAGAAAACATCAACTAGATGGGGTGGGGAGAAATGATGCCCTTCTGTGGTCTCTGCAGAGATGGGGGTAGTTGTTGTCTAACCGTTTTCTTTCTTTTCCCCCTGTTTTATTTTTTAATATTTATTTATTACTTCAGGTTACATCTCCATCACAGTGCCCTCTTTACACCCCTCCCAGCTCCGCCCTCCCACTCCCTACCCCCTATCCCTTACATCCCAGTCCTCTGGAGTGGAGTGTCCCTACATTAACAGTTCCCCACCCCAGTTCAGCAGTCATATGAGGGCCAAGAGCCTCCTCATAGACTGGGGGCCTATAAGGCAGCACCACTAGGGAAAAGTGTCTCATTGACAGGGAGAGAAAGTCTATGTTCCTGTTCCCTTTGGTGCATTGGTTGTAGTATAGATATCCTGTACTATATGGCTAGAATCTGACTGTAAGTGAATAGCTGCCATGCGCATCCTTCTGAGTCTGGGTTAGCTCACTCAGGATGAGCTTCTCTAGTTCCATCCATTTGGCTGCAAATTACATGATTTCGTTGTTTCTGATGGCTGAGTAGTATTCCATTGTGTAGATGTACCACAGTTTTTTTATTTTTTTATTTTTTTAAATCCATTCGTTGGTTGAGGGACATCTGGGTTGTTTCCAGTTTCTAGCTATTACAAATAAGGTTGCTATGAACATAGATGAGGAAACTTCCTTGTGATTTGGTGAGGAATCATTTGGATGTATACCCAGAAGTGGTTTGGCTGGGTCTTGAGGTAGAGCTATTCCAGGTTTTCTAAGATATCGCCAGACTGATTTCCATAGAGGTTGAACAAGCCTGCACTCCCACTCCTCCATGTTTTGTTTTTGAGCCAGGGTCTCTGTGTTAGTCCTGGCTGTCCTGGAACTTGCTACATAGACCAGGGTGGCCTCAAACTCACATTCTCCATTCTGAGTGCTGGAATTAAAGACATTAACAAACACACCTGTCCTTTCTCTTTCTTTCTTTCTTTTTTTAAAAAAATTCATGTTTTAGAGTTTATTTTGAGACATTGTGTTGCTCTGTAGTTCTACGTGTCCAGGAACTCAGTGTTGTAGCCCAAACTGACCTCAGACTCTTGGTGCTGTTTTTCATCCAGAATCCACTGCTGGGATTACAGGTGTGCACAGCCACACGTTGTTACAGTTTCTGTCTCAATCTTCTATCTTAGTCCTCTGACACAAGACATTGGGCTTTTTTTTTTCTTGCTTGTGATGTTTGGTAATTCCCAGATCACCAGCTTTCTGGACATCTACCAGCCCAGCATGCCTGCCGCAGAAAGATCAGGGAACTCATGTCTGCGGTTGTAAGCTTCCTAACTGCAGTGTCTTTGTAATTTTAGTGCTTCCTTGTGTTTGTTTTATATTTAATATCCAGAATGCTTATCTGTTCTTAGAGGACTAGGAAGAAGTGTGTCCACTATTTGGTGTTTACTACTGATACTTGAAGCACCTAAGGTAACAGAACAGATAATTTTGATTGTTTTCACGTCTCATAAAATGAGACAAATTAAGCATGTGGAAAAGCACAGTTGCTGTGACAACAAAGCTGGGTGGCTCAGGGACAACAACTGCGATCACTACCCACCTTCTCTAAATGCAGACTTATGCTGCAGAATTAACAGACAGTGAACATTTCCTTGCTAATATTTCATGTTCATGTATATTATACATATTATGACAAAGAAATAAAAATGGAACATGTGCGAACTAGGAAATCACAACATTCTTATGAAGACATTGGTGAGAGAATTGGATAAGCAGTGATGGGGAAAATTGAGTCTGAGACCGTCTTGGATGCTTTCTGTGAGTCATCAGTAAACTTACAAATACAAAGGCTACCTCTCTCGAATATTACAGAGCTCACCGTGTTCTGCTGTGTGATAAACTGGAGTCATGTTTTGTCCTACGGTCACTTTGACTGAATTCATGTTGGGATTCGAGAGGGGATTCATCATAGTGGAACAATATCTGGTGTTCAAATAATCTAAGTTGGTTTTGAAGTTGTATTATAAAATGGAAAATGATGCAGAGTCTAAATAAATCAGGACTTCCAACACTGGAACCATTTCAGAGTTATAGGGGGGGCACAGATTACCTGGATTTTCATTTCCTGTAAAATGTGAAGGTCGAAGCAGAGGCAGGGAAACAATACTGCTGGAATTAATGCATTTGTAGCAAAATGTCCAGAAGCTAATTTTGAGTGTTTGCTGCCCACAGACTAAGTCACCGTTTTCATTACAGATAAATATATTATTAGAACCTATGGCATTACTAAAAAAAAAAAAAAAAGATCATGTTTGACTATAAAGTTTAATATGTAAAAGAAACGGGTTATCTCTAAATTATATACATTTTAACATTCTTATTTAAGGAGAGGACCTCGCCGATACAGCCTTTTCACACAGTAAACAAATTGAAATACTTTCTTTACTTTTGGAACAGTATCATAGAACCTCCAGGCCAGAGAGAGAGAGAGAGAGAGAGAGAGAGAGAGAGAGAGAGAATACAGAATACAAAGAAATTAATTTGATTATTAAGGCTTTAAGGGGTGCAAGTGCTGGTGTTGATTGGCAGTGATAAAGAAATATGCATTGTAGTTTAAAAACAAAGTAAGAGAAAATGAAAGCCAGATACTCCATCTGCAAGGGGTGACTGGGGAGAACTTCCCGCCTTTGTTCACATTTAATTAAGACAAACAAACAAACAAATAAACTGAGAACCCAAAGAAGTATCATAGTTCAGAATTCTCCTTTCATTTTCCATTTACTAACATAAACTATTGTCCCTTTAAAATTGCTTCACCAAGGCTTTGGGATCTTCAGATTTCATTTTGACTGTCCAAAGTGCTTGACAGATGCAACAACACTCTACCATGATAATTTGGAAAAATTGACTGCCATGTGACTACAGCAGTCTATGTGTTCCATGATTATCCTGGGCCAAAGCCATCCAGTACTGGTCTCTATAGATTACTGTATATTACATTCTTTTAAAGTGTCCTTGTGACTGATGAAGGTTTAAACACGGAGGTTACTGTGAGGGAAAGGTTCGGCTCCCATAGGCACAGGACACTCTGATAAAGGGCTCTGTGTTGTTGTTCATCTATTGCTTCATAATTCCAGCATTTAAAAATATTTAATTTGATAAATACCATTTCCAATAGTTTCTGAGGATTAGAAATGCAGGAGATCCTTAGAGGGGGCTTCTGGTTCATCCTCATGGGGAGGTATTCGTGTTCTCATCAGGGCCACAACCACATGTTGGATCAACTTGGATCCAGAGCCAAGACCACTCATAGGATTGTCTGAGGTTTCTTTTTTTTTTTTTTTTTTTTTTTTTTTTTTTTTTTTTTTTTTTTTTT
>CAJQZJ010032237.1:2259142-2279187 GCA_907164525.1 Lophiomys imhausi
TCTATCTATCTATCTATCTATCTATCTATCTATCTATCTATCTATCTTGATGAGTTTAAAGTTCTATACCTAACTCAGTTTCCATCCTAACTTGCATTCTAACTTAAAAACATTTTCTTAGACCTAAAACATCCTTTTAATTCCTAAACAACTTAAAGCTTAACTGTGAGACTATCTAGTCTTCAACCACATCAGAGACCTGAGAAGGATAAAATGTATCTGAATAAACAGAAAGTGCAGAGCAAGCAGCTTCCAAAACTAAGAAATGACAGACAACTGGCTGCTGGACAATCCCAAGTTTCTCTCTATGACATTGGAGCATCTATCTTCAGCAATTTGGCACAGTATCTCTGACAGACATTAACTGTACTTGTCCATCCTGTCTTGGCAAGGTAGGCTGTCAACTTACCTGCTTTCAAATTTTGTCTTTTTCGGAGAGCAGTCTGTCTCCAGTTGAAGCAAGGGCGTTTTCTTGCCCAGTGACAGGCTTGCCACTAATGCAGCCATCTCCAAATGGAGAGTCTTCGATTCTTATCATTTACTTGGAGTAGAATGGGGGGGGGGGGTGCTGTCAGGAGCTGATATGTCTCAATATCAAAAAATCTTAAGTTAAGAAAACATCTTTGAATGCCATACTCTACAGATCTCTTGAGGTTTTTGAAGGCCATCTATATCTCCATGTATTTGGATAAGCAAATGTTGCTTGTCTCTCTTTTTAATTGAAAAAAAATTATTTTGTGAATTTCACATCATGCACCCTGTTCCCTCCCATCGCCCACCTCCCCCCAGACCAACCCTCCACCCTTGCAGTATGTCCCAGCATAAAAAATAACAGCTCATTGTGGAAGCTGCAGTGTATCACAGTATGTCCCACAATATTGCCCTTTGTCCACACATTCTGCTTGCAAGTGTTCATTATAATGACTCCTTGGTCTGGTATGAGGCCCCTGGTTCCTACTAATCTGTCAGTACTGGACCCTCACTGGAACTGCTCTCAGATATGCCATAACTGTCCTATGTCATGAAGATCCTGAAGTCCTGGGTTGTGGAACTGACTTCTTCTTGGACTCTAGCAGTTCATCCATAGGGTAGAAGTTGGGGTGGGCCAAATCAAAGCCCTAGATCTGGACCTGCAACCCCCACTTTCATGGCCAATTCTACTATGGAAAGGTGCAGGGCTTGCTCTCCTGAGTGCTGCAGCATGTGAGGGGCAGGGACAGTGCTCCTTCTCTTGTGACCCTATCTGAGCCAGATCTCTTGTTGGCCAATGGTGGTGAGGGAAAAAGGAGGGGAGGGCATCTCTGCCTTAGTCAACATCACCACATAGCAGACTGAAGGCAGGGCTGGCTCTCCCATACTCACTCCCTCAGGGGTAGGTAGTTTACCCACAACTCTCATATCCAGGACAAGCTGTAGTGTGCTACCCAGGCAATGTGTAGGGCTTGCTGTCCCCAGTGCTGCAGCATGTGAAGGGTAGGGACAGCTCTCCTGCTCTCGTGACCCCATCTGGGCCAGATCTCCTGTGGGTCAATGGTAGTGAGGGCAAAAGGGAGGTGAGAGCATCTCTCCTTAGCCAACACCACTACATAGCAGACAGAAGGCAGGGCTGGCTCGCCCACATTCACTCCCTCGGGGCTGGCTCACCCACAACCTCCACATACAGGGCCAGCAAAAGTTCTTCTAGTTTCTCATTTGTTTCCTGTCTTGGGAGACCATCTGGTGCTTGCCTGGTACTGGTCTGGTAGTCATTACAGGCTACCCAAGGGCGCCAAAGTGGTGTTGGTATTCAGCTTGCTTTTATTTTTCCAGAAATGTTAGGCTACTATTCATTCCTATGCTCATAGGTCAGAACACTGAATGTAGATATAGGCTCTCTCCTCTCTGCCACCTACTAATGCACATGTGAGTTGCTTGTCTCTTGGTAACTTAGTGTCTGATTAACTTAGAAAACATCTGTGATACACTAAACTAGCACCTAACAAAACGACAAGTTTGAATGACTATTAGTTTTCATTTCTTGATTATCCTAAACAGTTTGTGGTAGTTGCTATCAAAATGTCTTGATTGTCACATTGCATTTTTAAGAATTACATAGGTACAATACTTTAAAAAGAGTTAACCTTAAATTTGTGTCAATACACAAAGATCTATACCAATGTAGCCAAATATAACCTTAATCTTGTATCAATATACAAAGATATAAGAGTAGACTCAATAATCTACCCCTTTTTCTTTATCATTCCTCTATCATGTCTATATCACCCTCTTTTTCCTTTCCAAGTCTTTATCCTCCCCCACTTAAAAGAGAAAGAAGGACAGAGAAAAGAGAGAAATCCTTGGGTCTAACCTCCTAAACCTTGTTTAACCAGATCATTTAACAACTTGTAACCAATCACCCTAAATGAAAAAAAACTTCTACAACCCAACAAAAGAACAAAAAAAAAAAAAAAAAAAAAAATCACTCACCCCACCTTCTGGGAATGGGACGTCACTCTCTTAAAATTGCTTCCTGATGATTTGAGACCTTGGAAACCTGATTGGGTGGGGGCCCAAATAGGAATGGAAAAATGGTTAAAGAAGTTAATAGTAACATTTGTTGTCCAGTCTTTTTGTGCTTAGCAAGTTAAATGTTCTGAGTAGTTTGTAGTCAGAAACTGAACTTTGGGTGGAAAAGTTCAGGGCTTTACTGCAGTCCTGGCTGGAACAGTCTGTGAGGCTGGACCATCTTATCAAGCTGTTTTGAAGTTGTTCTGGATGTAGATTTTTGAGGAAACAGCTATTGAGGCAGTCTGTGAGGCTGGATAATCTGGGCTACTTGTCTTCTTCCATGTCTGGACTCTTTTGTTTTGAAGTTTTTTTCAGTTGTCCAGTGGCCTCTGGACTCCTTAGTTGGATGCTTTTAATCTCCTGGAAAGATAAGAACAGAAGCCTACCCTATCCATAGCTCTGAGGTGTTACTTTTTTGGCAGGTAATATGTTCCCTAGAGCAAATTGTTTTTGTTTTTGTTTTTGGTAACAGAAAAAGTATTATCTTTCAATTGAGATTAAAAGAAAATCTTTTGAAATTTTGGAATTTAATAAACTTTTTTTAAAAAATTTATTTTTTATTTCTTCAAGTTACATTTCAATCGCAATCCCCTCCCTACTACCCCCTCCAGTCCCACCCTCCCACCCTCTTTCCCCTCAATCCCCCATCCCCTTCCTTTTTATTGAGTCTAAGGTATATCTTTCCCCCCACAACAGCTCCCCTTTCAGTCTAACAAATAGATAAACAATAAATACAATGCAAAACAAAAGAAGTAATTAGGCCACAATTATGAGAGTTAAAGGGCTTAGCATACATTCCCAATGTTCAGTCGATACGTATTTGGCACCTGACTTTAACATTCTACTATCTAACCATCTCCATGAGTGTAAAGTTCTATATCCAACTCAGCTTTCATCCTAAATTGCATCACAATTTCAAAAATATCTTCTTAATTCCTAAACAACTCCAAATTAAACTATGAGACTCTAGCTATCTATCTAGGCTTCAACCACCTCAGAGACCTGAGAGGGATAAATATATCTGGTTATACAGGAAGCACAGGGCCAGCAGCTTCCAAAACTAAGAAATGACATAACAGTGGCTGCCAGGACAGTTCCCATTTTCTTTCCATACATTACAGCATCAATCTTCAGCCATTTGGCCCCATTTCTCTGACAGACATTGATTGTGAGGCAGGAATTATGAAGGACTTGTCTACCCTGTCTTGGCAGAGCTAGGCTGTCGACTTACCTGCTTCCAAGTTTTGTCCTGTTTGGACACAGTCTGTCTACAGTGGAAGCAAGGGGTTTTTCTTGCCAAGAGATAGGCTTGGCACTAATTCAACCATCTCCAATTGGAGATTCTTCGATGCTCATCTTCTACTTGGAGTAGAATAGGGGGTGCTGTCAGGAGCTGATATGTCCCAATATAAAAAAAAAATCTTAAGTTAAGAAAATATCTTTGAATGCCATATTCTGCAGCTCTTTTGAGGTTTTTGAAGACCACTTATCTATCTCTTATATTTGGATAAGCAAATGTTGCTTGTCCCTTTGCAACTTGATTTCTGATTAGCTTAGAAAATAACTGTGATAGACTGTCCTAGTACCTCACAAAATGACATGCTTGAATGATTATCAGTTTGCATTTCTTAATTATCCTAAACAGTTTATGACAGTTGGTATCAAAAGGCCAAAACTTCACATTTCATTTTTTAAGCATTATCTAGGTACAATACCTTAAAAAGAGTTAACCTTAATTATGTATCAATATACAAAGATCAATACCAATGTGGGCAAATATAATCTTAATTTTGTATCAGTATACAAAGATCAATACCAATTTAGCCAAATATAATCTTAATTTTGCATCAATATACAAAGGTATAAGAGCATATTCAATGATCTGTCCTTTTTTCTTTTATCATTCCTATATTATATCTATGTCCCATTTTTCTCAAGTCTGTTTGCCCCTACATAGGAGAGAAAGAAGGATACAGAAAAGAAGAAGAGAGAAGTCCCTGGTTCTAATCTCCAAAACCTATTAAACAAGACCGTTTAACAGCTTGTAATTTCTCCCTCTAAAAGCAAGAAGTATCTATAACCCATCAAATGACCAAAGGGGGGAAAATCACCCACCCCACTTCTGAAGATGGGACATCACTCTCTTAAAATGACTTCCTGCTGATTTGGGACATAGTAAACCTGTTTGGGGCCCAGATAAGAATGGAAAAATGGTTCAAAATGTTAATAGAATCATTTGATGTTCAGTCTTTTTGTGCTCAGCAATTTAAATGTTCTAAGAAGTTTGTAGACAGAAGCTGAACTTCAGGGCTTTACTGAAGTTCTGGCTGGAACAATCTGTGGAGCTGAACAATCTTAGCGATTTTGAGTTGTTGTGGTTGTAGACTTTTGAGGAAACAGCTATTGAGGAAGTCTGCAAGGGTGGATCGTCTGGGCTACTTGTCTTCTTTGATGTCTGATCTGTTTTCATCTGAGGTTTCAGTTGTCCAGTTGTGCCTGGATTCCTTAGATGGATGCTTTAAATCTCCTGGAAAGATAAGAACAGAGCCCTACCCTAATCCTAACTCTGGGACACTACCTTTTTTGGGGGGGGGGTGGGTTGGGTAATATTTTTCCTGGAGCAAATTTGGGTTTTTGACAACATAAAAAGTATTATCTTTCAATTGAGATTAAGAAAGAATTTTTTTTTTTTATATTTTGGACCTAAACAAACCTTTAAGTGTATGTATTTTGAGATCTCAAAGGACAATTCACTTTGAATTTCAGTATGCCTTTTGTGAATAGCTTTTAAACTTAAATCCTTCCAAATCCTATGTGCCTGTGTCTGCATTCTAAGTATTGGGATCAAAGGCATGTGGTTCCCAACTGATGGGATTAAAGATGTGCTCCACGACCCTGAATCGAAATTTTTCTCTATTTAGAGCTTGCTTTGTGTCAGGCTGACCTTGAACTCTGATCTGCTAGTTTCTGTCTCTAGTGTGTTGGGATTAAGGGTGTATCCTTCTTAAATGATGGGATTAAGGGTGTGTACCATCACCACCCTGTTCCTTGTAACTCTACAATTTGTAAGACAAAAACAAACTCTATTGTGATCCTCCTGTCTCTGCTGGAGTTAAAGGCATGGGATCATACCACACATTTCATATATCTTACCTTAGCTCCAAATATTTCAACTCTTGGAGGTTTAGAAAACCAGGTTGAATTGCAGTAACCTTTAATTTATTTACAGTATTTTAAACCTCTTACCTGCTTTTTAATGCCAAACCATGAAAATATCCTTTATATCTACAAAAAAAAAAAAACCTTTTAAGCTGCTAACAAGTGTAAGCTTTGTGTAAGCTAAGTGGCCACCTTCAGTCTAACATTTTAATCTGAAATTAAGGCCATTTTCCTTTCATGCCAGTAAGGCAAGTATACCTTTGGTAAATTATAGTTTGAAAAAAATTTTTTTTTTGGTTTCTCGAGATAGGGTTTCTCTGTGTAGCCCTGGCTATCCTGGTCTCACTTTGTAGACCAGGCTGGCCTTGAACTCACAGAGATCCACCTGCCTCTGCCTCCCAAGTGCTGGGATTAAAGACATGTGCCACCACACCTGGCCCTGAAAATTTTATATTTTATTTTTATTATATTTTTAAAGCTTATTAATTCTTTTCTTTAAAAAAGTATTATTTTGTTTTCTCAAGTTACTTCTAGAACATAGTTTTTTCCCTCCTCCCCTCCTGGCCCCTTTCTCCCTTCTTCATTCCCTCCCTCCCCCCCTCCCTCACTCATTGTTCCTCTACTTGGTACTCTCCTTGTCCTCAGATGAGGTGGGCCCTCACATATCATACTCCCTCAGATCTTCAGTCATGTA
The DNA here is from genome assembly GCA_907164525.1 of Lophiomys imhausi. Lineage (NCBI taxonomy): Eukaryota > Metazoa > Chordata > Mammalia > Rodentia > Muridae > Lophiomys > Lophiomys imhausi. The sequence goes on from CAJQZJ010032237.1 coordinate 2,265,543, forward strand.
AGAGCCAAGAGCTTCCACTTGTACTGGGGCTTGATATGGTACCCCATCTAGGGTAAGGTATTCCACTAACTTGCAACATATTCCATGACTCACTGGTGGGTGAAATTTTTCCTAGGATAGATATGCTAGACTCCTATCTATTTGGGTCTGTGGGTTGTAGGATAGTTATCGTGTGATGTATGGTTAATATCCATTTATAAGATAGTACATACCATGTTTATCTTTCTGGGACTGAGTCAGCTCACTTAGGATGAGCTTTTCTAGCTCCATCCATTTGGTTTTGAATTACATGATTTCCTCATTTCTGATAGCTGTGTAGTATTCCATTGTGTAAATATACCACAGTTTTTTTAATCCATTCTTCAGTTGAAGGACATCTGGGTTGCTTCCAGTTTCTGGCTATTACAAATAAAGCTTCTATGAACATTGTTAAGGCAATGTCCTTGTGGTTTCATTTCAAATCTTTTGGATATATGCCCAAGATGGGTATAGCTGGGTCTTGAGGTAAAACTATTCCCAATTTTCTAAGATATTTCCAGATTGATTTCCAAAGTGGTTGCTCAATTTTTCACTCCCACCAGCAATGGGGGAGTGTTCCTCTTTCTCCACATCCTCACCAGCATGTGCTATCATTTGAGTTTTTGATCTTAGCCATTCTGACAGGTGTGAGATGGAATCTCAGAGTTGTTTTAAGTTGCATTTCCATGATGACCAAAGAAGTTGAACATTTCTTCAAGTGCCTCTCGGTCTTTAGAGATTCCTCTTCTGTGATTTCTCGGTTTAGCTCTGTACCCCATTTTTTGATGGGGTTATTTGATTTTTTGGTGTTTAATTTCTTCAGTTCTTTATATATTTTGGATATTAGCCCTCTGTTGGATGTTGGGTTGGTGAAGATCCTTTCCCAGTCTGTAGGCTGCCGTTTTGTTCTAAGGACAGTGTCCTTTGCCATATAGAAGCTTTTCAATTTCATAAGGTCCCATTTATTGATTGTTTTAGTGCCTGAGCTATTGGTGTTATGTTCAGGAAGTTGCTACCAGTGCCAATGAGTTCCAGGCTTTTCCTCACTTTCTCTTCTATTAATGTTAGTGTGTCCGGAATTATGTTGAAATCTTTGATCCACTTAGACTTAAGTTTTGTACAGGGTGTTAAGTATGGATCTATTTGCATTCTTCTACATGTTGACATCCAGTTAGACCAGCACCATTTGTTGAAGATGCTTCCCTTTTTCCATCGTATGGTTTTGGCTTCCTTGTCAAAAATTAAGTGACCATAGGTGTGTGGGTTTATTTCTGGGTCTTCAATTCAATTCCATTGGCCAACTCGTCTGTTTCTATACCAGTACGATGCTGTTTTTATTACTATTGCCCTGTAGTAAAGCTTGAAATCTGGGATGGTGATACCTCTAGATGTTCTGTTTGTACATGATTGATTTAGCTATTCTGGGTCTTTTGTTATTACATATGAAGTTGAAATTTTTTTTTTCCAGATCTGTAAAGATTTGAGTTGGTATTTGGATAGGAATTGCATTGAATTTGTGTATTGCTTTTGTTAAGATGGCCATTTTTATTATGTTGAGCCTACCTATCCATGAGCAAGGGAGATCTTTTCATCTTCTGATATCTTCAATTTCTTTCTTCAGGGACTTGAAGTTCTTGTCATACAGGTCTTTCACTTGCTTCATTAGAGTTACCCCCAGGTATTTTATATTATTTGTGGCTATTGTGAAGGGTGTTGATTCCCTTATTTCTTTCTTGCCCCATTTATCTTTTGTGTAAAGAAGGGCTACTGATTTTTTTGAATTGACTTTGTATCCAGCCACCTTGCTGAAGGAGTTTATCAGCTGTAGGAGTTCTCTCATGGAATTTTGGGGTCACTTATGTATACTATCATATCATCTGCAAATAAGGTACTTTGACTTCTTCCTCTCCAATTTGTATCCCCTTGATCTCCTTTAGTTGTCTTATTGCTCTAGCTAAAATTTCAAGTACTATGTTGAAGAGATAGGGAAAGAGTGGGCAGCCTTGCCTTGTCCCTGATTTTAGGGGAAATGCTTTAAGTTTCTCTCCATTTAGTTTGATGTTGGCTATTGGTTTGTTGTAAATTGCCTTTATTATGTTTAAGTATGGTCCTTCTATGCCTGATCTCTCCAAGACTTTTAACATGAATGGTGCTGTATTTTGTCAAAAGCTTTTTCAGCATCCAATGAGATGATTATGTGGTTCTTTTCTTTCAGCTTGTTTATGTGGTGGATTACATTAATGGATTTTCTAATGTTGAACCACCACTGCATCCCTGGGATGAAGCCTACTTGATCATGGTGAATGATACTTTTGATGTGAACTTGGATCCAGTTTGCAAGTATTTTATTATTTTTGTATCCATGTTCATAAGGGAAATTGGTCTATAATTTTCTTTTTCTGTTGGGTCTTTGTAAAGTTTAGGTATCAGGGTGACTGTGGTCTCATAGAATGTGTTTGGCAGTATTCATTCTGTTTCTATGTTGTGGAAGAGTTTGAAGAATATTTGTGTTAGCTCTTCTTTCAATGTCAGTAGAATTCTGTGATGAAACCACCTGGCCCTGGGCTTTTTTTTTTTTTGGTTGGAAGACTTCTAATGACTACTATTTCCTTAAGGGTTATAGGACTGTTTAATTTGTTTACCTGTTCTTGATTTAACCTTGGTATGTGGAATCTATCAAGAAAATTGCCCATTTCATTTAGATATTCCAATTTTGTGGAGTACAAGTTTTTGAAGTAGGACCTAACCATTCTTTGGATTTCCTCAATGTCTGTTGTTATTTCCCCCTTTTCATTTCTGATTTTGTTGACTTGGGTATTTTCCCTCTGCCTTTTAGTTAGTTTAGCTAAGGGCTTGTCTATTTTGTTGATTTTGTCAAATAACCAACTATTGGTTTTGTTGATTCTTTGTATTGTTCTTTTTGTTTCTAAGTTGTTGATTTCAGCCCTGAGTTTGATAATTTCGTCTCGTCTTCTCTTCTTGGGAGTGTTTCCTTCTTTTTGTTCTATCTCTTTCAGGTGGCTAGTATGGGTACGCTCCAGGTTTTTTTTTTTTTTTTTTGAAGGCACTTAGTGCTATAAACTTTCCTCTTAGCACTGCTTTTAATGTGTCCTATAAGTTTGGGTATGTTGTGCCTTCATTTTCATTGAGTTCTAAGAAGACTTTAATTTCTTTTTTTATTTCTTCCCTGACCCAGAGGTCATTTACTAGAAAGTTGTTCAGTTTCCATGTTTTTGCAGGCTCTCTGTTGTTTTTGTTATTGTTGAAGTCTAGCTTTATTCCATAATGGTCTGATAAGTTACAGGGAGTAATTTCAATTTTTCTGTATATGTTGAGGCTTGCTTTGTGACCAACTATATGGTCGATTTTGGAGAAGGTTCCGTGAGGTGCCGAGAAGAAGGTGTATTCTTTTGTTTTGGGGTGAAATATTCTGTAGATATCAATTAGGTCCATTTGATTCATGACATCTGTGAGGTTCATTATTTCTCTGTTTGGCTTCTGCATTGTTGTTCTGTCCAGTGGTGAGAGTGGTGTGTTGAAGTCTCCCACTATTACAGTGTGAGGTTCAGTGTGGAATTTGAGCTTCAGTAGTGTTTCTGTAACAAATGTGGGTGGTCTTATATTTGGGGCATAGATGTTCAGTATTGAGATTTCATTGTGGTGAATTTTTTCTTTGATGAGTATGTAGTGTCCTTCCACATCTCTCTTGATTAATGTTGGTTGAAAGTCAAATTTATTGCATACTAGAATGGCCACTCCAGCTTGTTTTTCGGGTCCATTTGCTTGGTATATCTTTTTCCAGCCCTTTACTTGGAGATAATGCCTATCTTTTTTGCTGAGGTGTGTTTCTTGTAAGCAGCAGAATGTGGGATTCTGTTTTCACATCCATTCTGCTAGCCTGTGTCTTTTTATCGGGGAATTGAGTCCATTGATGTTGAGAGATATTAATGACCAGTGATTGTTACTTCCTGCCATCTTGATGTTGGTAGAAATAGTGTGTGAGTGAGCTTCTCTTCTTTTGGTTTTGCTGCAGGCATGCTATTTTTTCCTGTACTGTCTTGTGTGTACTTAACCTTTTTGGGTTGGAGTTTTCCTTCCAACGTCTTCTGCAGAGCTGGATTTGGGCATAGATATTGTTTGAATTTAGCTTTGTCATGGAATATCTTGTTTTCCCCATCTATGTTGATTGACATTTTTTTTCAGGTAATAGTAGTCTGGCCTGGCATTTGTGGTTTTTTAGGGTCTGCAAGATGTCTCTCCAGGCCCTTCTGGCTTTTAGTGTCTCTGAGGAAAAGTCAGGTGTGATTCTGATAGGTTTGTTATTATATGTTACTTAACCCTTTTCCTGAGCAGCTTTTAATATTCTTTCTTTGTTCTGTACATTTAGTGTTTTGATTACTATGTGGCAGGAAGATTTTCTTTTCTGGTCTAATCTATTTGGAGTTCTGTAAGCTTCTTGTACAGTTATAGGCTTCTCTTTTTTTAGATTTGGGAAATTCTCTTCAGTGATTTTGATGAAGATATTTTCTGGTCCATGGAGCTGGGAATCTTCTCTTTCTTTTATTCCTATTATTCTGAGGTTTCATCTTTTCATTGTGTCCTTGATTTCCTGAAGGTTTTGTGTCAGGACATTTTTAGATTTGACATTTTCTTTGACAGATGTATCAATTTCTTCAATTTTATCCTCTGTGCCTGAAATCCTTTCTTCCATATCTTGTATTCTGTTGGTGATGTTAGTGTTTGTAGTTCCTACTCTTTTCTTAAGGTTTTCCAGTTCTATGGATATCTCAGGTTGGATTTTCTTCACTGCTTCAAATTCTCTTTTTCTGGTCTTCCATTCCTTTATGTGCTTTATTCACTTCTATCACCTCTTTTGCAGTATTTTGTTGTTGATCTCTGAGATATTTGATTTCTTCCCTTAGGCATTCTATTATTAATATAAGCGTAGGATTAAGGTCATTTTCCTTTGTTTCAATCATGTTAGGATGTCCAGTGTTGCCTATAGCATTATTGCTAGGTTCTGGAGACATCATATTGCTTTGGTATTTTTTTCTTTATTTTTTTATTTCTTCAAGTTACATCTCAATCGCAGTCCGTTCCCTATTCCCCCCTCCAGTCCCACCCTCCCACCCTCAACCCCCCATCCTCTTCCCTTTTTTTTTAAGTTTAAGGAACATCTTTTTTCCACCTACACTTTCCCCTTTGAGTTCAACTAATGGATCTTTCTGTTATAATACTAAATACAATACAAAACAACAGAGGTAATTAGGCCACAGTTATGAGGGCTATATAGCTTAGCGTACATTCCCAATGTCCAGTCCATATGTATTTGGCACTTGACTTTAACATTCTACTATCTAACCATCTCCATGAGTTTAAAGTTCTATATCTAACTCAACATTAATACTAACTTGCAACACAATTTTAAAAGCATCTTCTTAGGTCTATAAAACTCTTTTGACTCCTAAACAACTCAAAATTTAATTATGAGACTCTAGCTATCTGTTCTTCAACCACCTCAGAGCCCTGAGAGGGATAAATATATCTGATTTTATAGGAAGTACAGGGCCTGCAGCTTCCAAAACTAAGAAATGACATACCAGTGGCTTCCTGGACAGTTCCCATTTTCTCTCCATACATTACAGCATCGATCTTCAGTCATTTGGCCCCGTTTTTCTGACAGACATTGATTGTAGAGCAGGGTTTATGAAGGACTTGCCTACCATGTCTTGGCAGAGCTAGGCTGTCGACTTACCTGCTTCCAAGTTTTGTCCTTTTTGGACAGCATTCTGTCTACAATTGGAGCAAGGGGCTTTTTAAACCAAGAGATACTTGCGACTAATTCAATCATCTCCCACTGGAGATTCTTTGATGTTCATCTTCTACTTGGGGTAGAATAGGGGGTGCTGTCAGGAGTTGATATGTCTTGATATAAAAAAATCTAAAGTTAAAAAAACATCTTTGAATGCCATATTCTGCAGATCTCTTGAGGTTTTTGAATAGGCCCTATCTATCTCTTATATTAGGGTAAGCAGATGTTGCTTGTCTCTTAGCAGGTTTATTTCTGATTACCTTAGAAAATAACTATAATAGGCTGTCATAGTACCTAACAGAATGACCGGCTTGCATAACCATTAGTTTGCATTTCTTAATTATCCTAAACAGTTTATGACAATTAGTAGTAAAAGGGAGAAACATCACATTTCATTTTTTTCTTTACCTCCTAACCCTTCCATCCCATTTCTCTGGGGTGGGGTGTCCTTATATAACAGTCCCTCATCTCAGTTGAGAGGTCATATGAGGGCCAAGAGCCTCCTCATTCATTGGGGTCTACGAGGCAGTACCACTAGTGAAAAGTGTCTCATTGCCCGGGAGAGAGAACTAAAAAACAAACAAATAAGCAGACCCACAGATAAAAAAGAATAAACAATAGAATAAATAAATAAATAAATAAATAAATAAATAAATAAATAAATAAATAAACTAAGTATATGTCCAAGTTCCCTTTGGTGTGTTAGTTGTAGTATCAATACCTTCTACTATGTAGCTAAAATCCTACTATAAGTGAATAGATGGCATATGAATCCTTCTGAGTCTGGGTTAGCTCACTCAGGATGAGCTTTTCTAGTTCCATCCATTTGGCTGCAAATTGCATAATTTCATTGTTCCTGTTAGCTGAATAATATTCCATTGTGTAGATGTACCAGGGTGTTTTAACCCATTTTTCAGTTGAGGGACATCTGGGTTGTTTCCAGTTTCTAGCTATTACAAATAAGGCTGCTATAAACATAGATGTGAAAACTTCCTTATGATTCCATGAAGAGGCATTTGGGTGTATACCCAGAAGTGGTATCGCTGGGTCCTGAGGCAAAGCCATTCTGACAGGTGTGAGATGGAATCTCAGAGTCGTCTTGAGTTGCATTTCTCTGATGATTAAGGATGTTGAGCATTTCTTCAAGTATCTCCTTTGTGAATTCTCCATTTAGCTCTGTCACCAATTTTTTGATTGGATTATTTGTTTTCTTGGCATTTAATTTCTTGAGTTCTTTGTAGATTTTGGATATTAGCCCTCTGTCTGATGTGGGGTTGGTGAAGATTTTCTCGCAGTCTGTAGGCTGCCGTTTTGTTCGAATGACAGTGTCTTTTGCCTTACAGAAGCTTTTCAGTTTCATGAGGTCCCATTTATTGATTGTTGATCTCAGGTCCTGAGCTGTTGGTGTTCTCTGTTCAGGAAGTTGTCACCTGTGCCAATTTGTTCGAGGGTTTCTCCCACTTTTTCTTCTAGTAGATTTAGCGTGACTGGCCTCATGTTAAGGTCTTTGATCTACTTGGACTTATGTTTTGTACAAGGTGATAAGTATGGGTCTAACTTCATGCTTTTACAAGTGGACATCCAGTTTGGACCAGCACCATTTGTTGAAGAGGCTGTCCTTCTTCTATTGTGCCGTTTTGGCTTCTTTGTCAAAAATTAGGTGGCCATAAGTGTGTGGGTCTATTTCTGGATCTTCAATTCGATTCCATTGATCTACTGGTCTGTTTCTATACCAATACCATCCTGTTTTTACAACTATTGCTCTGTAGTACAGCTTGAAATCTGGGATGATAATACCTCCAGATTTTTTTTATTGTACAGGATTGTTAGTTATCCTGGGCTTTTTGTTGTTCCATATGAAATCGAGAATAGCTCTTTCCAAGTCTATAAAAAATTGTGTTGGTATTTTGATAGGAATTGCATTGAATCTATATATTGCTTTTGGTAGGATGGCCATTTTTATTATGTTGATCCTACCTATCCATGAGCATGGGAGATCTTTCCATCTTCTAAAGGCCTCTTCCATTTCTTTCTTCAATGGCTTGATGATCTTGCTTTACAGGTCCTTTACTTGCTTGGTTAGAGTTACCCCCAGGTATTTTATGTTGTTTGTAGCTATTGTGAAGGGGGTTGTTTCCCTTATTTCTTCCTCAGCCCATTTGTTTGTTGTATAAAGAAAGGCTTCTGATTTTTTTGAATTAATTTTGTATCCAGCCACTTTGCTGAAGGTGTTTATCAGCTGTAAGAGTTCTCTGGTGGAATTTTTGGGATCGATTATGTATACTATCATATCATCTGCAAATCGGGATAATTTGACTTCTTCGTTTCCAATGTTTGTCCCCTTGATCTCCTTTAGTTGTTTTATTGCTCTAGCAAGAACTTCAAGTACTATATTGAAGAGATATGGTGAAAGTGGACATCCTTGTCTTGTCCCTGAGTTTAGAAGAAATGTTTCAAGTTTCTCTCCATTTATTTTGATGTTGGCCACTGGCCTGCTGTATATTGCCTTTATTATTTCTAGGTACGGCCCTTGTATGCCCGTTCTCTCCAGAACTTTTAACATGAAGGGGTGTTGGATTTTGTCAAATGCTTTTTCTGCATCTAGTGAGATTATCATGTGGTTTTTTTCTTTCGTCTTGTTTATATGGTGAATGACGTTGATAGACTTTTGTATGTTGAACCATCCCTGCATCCCTGGGATGAAGCCTACTTGATCATGGTGTATGATACATTTGATGTGTTCTTGAATTCGGTTTGGTAGTATTTTATTAAGTATTTTTGCATCTACGTTCATGAGGGAGATTGGTCTGAAGTTCTCTTTCTTTGTTGGGTCTTTGTGTGGTTTAGGAATCAGGGTGATTGTGGCCTCATAGAATGAGTTTAGCAATGTTCTTTCAGATTCTATTTCGTGAAAGAGTTTGAAAAGTATTGGTGTTAGCTCCTCTTTGAAGGTCTGGTAGAATTCTGTGGTGAAAGCATCTGGCCCTGGGCTTTTTTTGGTTGGAAGATTTTTAATGACTGTTTCTATTTCCCTAGGGTTAATAGGGATGTTTAATCTGTTAACCTGATCTTGATTTAGCTTCGGTAGGTGGAATCTATCAAGAAAATTGTCCATTTCACTTAAGTTTTCAAATTTGGTGGAGTATAGATTTTTAAAGTAGGATCCAAATATTCTCTGGATTTCCTCAATGTCTGTTGTTATTTCTCCCTTTTCGTTTTTTGATTTTGTTGATTTGGGTTTTCTCCCTCTGTCTTTTAGTTAATTTGGCTAAGGGTCTGTCTATGTTGTTGATTTTCTCGAGGAACCAACTCTTGGTTTCATTGATTCTTATTATAGTTCTTTTTGTTTCTAGGTTGTTGATTTCAGCCCTAAGTTTGATGATCTCCTGCCTTCTGCTCCTCTTGGCAGTGTTCGCTTCTTTTTTTCCAATTCACCCAGTTTAGTTGTTAATTCGCTAATATGAGCTGTCACAATTTTCTTTTTGAAGGCACTTAGTGCTATGAACTTTCCTCGTAGGACAGCTTTCAATGTGTCCCATAGGTTTGTGTATGTTGTGTCTTCATTTTCTTGGATTTTAAGAAGTCTTTGATTTCCTTCTTTATTTCTTCCTTTACCCAGTGGTCCTCTAGTAAAGAGTTGTTCAATTTCCATGTGAGTGTAGACTTTCTGTTGATTGTTTGCTATTGAAGTCCAGCTTTATTCCATGGTGGTCTGATAAGATACAAGGGGTTATTTTAGTTTCTTGTATCTGGTGAGGCTATCTCTGTGGCCAACTATATGGTCGATTTTGCCGAAGGTTCCGTGAGGTGCTGAGAATAATGTGTCTTCTTTTTTTGTTTGAGTGAAACGTTCTGTAGAGATCTCTTAGGTCCATTTGGTTCATGGTCTCTGTTAGACTCATTATTTCTCTGTTTGGCTTCTGTCTTGATGATCTGTCCATTATTGAGTGGGGTGTTGAGTCTCCCACTGTTAAAGTGATTGGATCAATGTGCGATTTAAGTTTTATAAATGTTTCTTTTATAAATGTAGGTGCCTTTTTTGGGGCATAGATATTCAATATTGAGATGACCTCTTGGTGGATGTTTCCTTTAATGAGTATGTAATGCCCTTCTCTGTCTTTTTTTATTAACTTCAATTGGAAGTCTATTTTGTTTGATATTAGGGTGTGTACTCCAGCTTGTTTCCTTGGTCCATTTGCTTGGAAAACCTTTTCCCAGCCCTTTACTCTGAGGTAGTGTTTATCTTCAATAGTGAAATGTGTTTCTTGTATACAGTAAAAAGATGGGTCTTGTTTACGGATCCAGTCTGTAAGTCTGTGTCTTTTTATTGGCATGTTGAGTCCATTGATTTTGATGGATATTAGTGACCAGGGGTTGTTATTTCCCATTATTTTGGTATAGCTGGCTGTCTTGTGTTTCTCTTTTGTTTAGTTGCTGTGGAGGTTTCTATTTCCTGTTTTCTTGGGTGTAGTTATCTTCTCTGTGTTAGAATTTTCCTTCTAGGATCTTCTGTAGGTCTGGGTTTGTGAGGTGATATTTTTTGAATTTGATTTTGTCATGGAATATCTTGTTTTCTCCTTCTATGTTGATAGAGAGTTTTCCTGGGTATAGTAGTCTGGCTGGGCACCTATGTTCTCTCAGGGCTTGTAGGACATCCATCCAGGCCCTTCTAGCTTTTAAATTTCTGAGGAGAAGTCAGGTGTGATTCTGATGGGTCTGCCATTGTATGTGACTTGGCCTTTTTCTCTTACAGCTTTTAATATCCTTTCTTTGTTCTCTACATTTGGAGTTTCTATTATTATATGGCGAGAGGAGTTTCTTTTCTGATCTCATCTGTTTGGTGTTGTGTAAGCCTCTTGGATTTTTACTGGCATCTCTTTCTTTAGATTTGGGAGGTTTTCTTCTATGATTTTGTTGAAGATATTTCGTGGACCTTGGAGTCGGTAGTCTTCTCTTTCCTCTATGCCTATAATTCTTAGGTTCTGTCTTTTCATTGAGTCCTTGATTTCTTGGATGTTGTGTGTGAGAGATTTTTGATCTTTCTCATTTTCTTTGGATGTTGTACTGATTTCTTCCATCTAATCATCCGTGCCTGAGATCCTGTCTTCCATCTCTTGCATTCTATTTTTCATACTCACATCTGTAGTTCCTGTTCTCTTGATTCTCCATTTCCTCTTTTAACTCTGACTGTGTTTTCTTTATTGTTTCCATTTCTATTTTCATGTCTTGAATGGTAGTGTTCGTTTTGTACATTTCCTTCTCCAGTTTGCTTGTTTTTGTCTGGAGATCTTTCATTGCTTTATCCTTTTCCTGTTCAAGCTGGGTCACCTTGGCTTGGAGCTCTTTAATGATGTTATCCGTTGTTTTGACTTGTAAGATTGTGGCTTCTTTGAATTCCTTCAGAGTTTTACGTTCTTCCTGAAGTGACTTTATCACTTTCCATACTGTAGAATTGTCATTGTTTTCATGTGTTTCAGTTGTGGTGAGGTGGTTTGGGCTGGACGGAATAGCGTTGCTTTCTTTTGGTGGAGACAGTTTGCTCTTTTTTGTGTGTGTGTGTCTGGGGCCTCTGGCCATGTGGGATTTTTTTTTTTTTTTTGCTGTCTTCTGGACTTGGGTCCAAATGGAGCACTCTGGTGTAGGATTTGAGTTGTCTTACTACACCCCTATAAGGTGAGTCCTTCAGTCCCGCCTCCCAGGTGGAGACCTAATTAATTCAGGTGGCGGAGCTGTTTACAAGTAAGCTCTGATACCTTGCCGGAAGGGTCTGTACTAGTACATGAGACCGATATACGACCGTTTCAAATATCTCGCAGTTTGCCTGGGGTTGGTTCCTGTAGTGGGTAAGTCTGCAGTTCAGCTGCAGTAGCCTTGTTGCTCCCGTGACTTGGAAACTGGCCAGTGACGTCACAGACTGCGATCTGTGGTCTGAAAACACTTTGTAGCAGATCTCCCACTCACTTCCAAGGGTCGCAACCTTTCACTAGGTAATTGGATCGTCTGTGTGAGACCTGGGAATGCCCAGCAGTGTGGCGATTGTCTCTGCGTGGGTTCCGAATCTGCCGGCTGGGTATTAGGTTGGAACTTACCGAGTGTCTCTCCTTTTGGGGGCATGGGTTATCCCGATTCCCGGGTCCAGAGGCTTCCTAGCGTGTCCGAGGTTTGGAAGGGGCTTCCTGCCCAGGCATCTTCTGTGGTCACTGTCTAGCTGGGTGAGATTTAGAAGGGGTCATGCTCTTAGTACAGCACCATGCAACACTTGCCGCCTTGTGATTGTTGACCCCGAAATCAAAATACGTCCGCGCTGGCCGCCGCCATCTTGGATCCCCTCATTTTTTTTTTTTTTTTATTATGTTCTTGCACTGACCTTTTGTCATCTGATTGGCCATGGTGTTGTCTGTTTGTTTCTTTTGTCAGTTGACCTTGGTGCTCAGGAAACTCCCTGCCCTGGGGTTGGCTGATCCTGAGATCCTGGTGTCCACCTCCAGATGGTGATTAGGTTCCTGTAATAGACTGACTTTCAGACAGGAGAGTGGCTGCCACTCTCCTCAACTGGTTGTGACCCAGTTGGACCAATATACAGGGGATTGGAGTCAGGAGAGGGGGCTCTCCTCTGAGGACCTGGGAGCTCGCAGGTCCCCTCAGAAAGGCAGGTAGAGCTGTGATTGGGCCTGGTTTCTCCCCTCACTGACACAGTTGTTCTGGTTCAGCAGCTAGGCTGACTGTACAGACAAGGAGCTCCATCCAAGAGGGGTGCCAACCTCAGTGTGCCTGTTGCTGATTGCTTCAAATGCTTGGGTTCTAGTGTGAGTGAGCTGTCTGAATATTTGTGGAGAACACACAGTTGCTGGCTTTGTTGCAATCAGTCTTGGCTCCTAATTGATTTGCTGTGACTGGGTTAGGTCTCTGCCTTTCAGCTACAGTGCACACTGTGCCGCCATGTTGGGAAAAAAAATCTTACTTACCTTTGCTCTTGTGGTCCGGCTGTTTTTTCCTGTTGGGTGTACAGGTCCACGTGCAGACTCGATGTCAGGCAGACAGGCATGGCCACTGATCTGTGGCTGGAGCTCTCCAGATGGGTGACTGAACTGACTGATCTCAGGGGGGGCGTTCCCGGGAACTGCATGAGCTGTTTTACTTGGTAACCCATCTCAGTGTTCGCCGGGGGAATTCAGACACTGTCTGTGTTTCATAGTTGGCTACAGGACCTCACATTCATTCCACAGTGACCAATCTCATTCATCTACTACTACTCAGATACAATGCTCTATGGTCGGCACCATCTTGGATATCCCTACTTTTAAGTATATATATTTTGAGATCACAAAGAACATTCACTTTGAATTTCAGCCTGCCTTTTGCAAGCGGCTTTTAAACTTAAATCATTATAAATCCTGTGCGCTTGCCTCTTCCTCTCAAGTGTTGGGATTAAAGGTGTCAACCACCACACCTGCATTTAAGTTTTTCATTATTTGGAACTTGCTCTGTATCAGGCTGGCCTTTAACACAGAGATCTGCATGCCTCTGTCTACAATATGTTGGGATTAAAGGTGTATGTCTTTCAAGTGCTGGGATTAAAGGTGTGAACCATCACCATCCTGTTCATTGTAACTCTAGAATTTAGAAGACAACTAACTCTACCCTCTGTGGGGATTAAAGGCATGGACTAATACCACCCTGCTCTGTTGCATATAGAAACTGCTGAAGTTATTCCTGATAACACAGAATTAACTTCTTTATTTATACAATTGCAACAGGATATCAGAGATAGAAACAATCCATTATATATAACCCATATTCGATCCCATACAGGTT